>CM041037.1:16928695-17528695 GCA_023078785.2 Hyles euphorbiae | reverse complement strand
CACTTAAGTTAAGTGGCTTTTCCGTACTGCTCGCGGTCTGAACGCCAGAGGTATGGAGCAGGAGCGTAATGGTAATGTTCTTCAAAAAAGGTGATAACACTTAACTAAAGAACTACAGGCCCATCTCGTTTTTGAGCCATGTCTATGAGCTGTATTCGAGGGTCATCATAAATCGTCTCGAACGCAGGTTTAATATCTTCCAGCATCCCGAAAAAGCCGATTTCCGAAAACGTTTAATACATAAACCACATTAATACGCTTCGCCAAGTTGTACAAAACGAGGAATATAACTTGACGCTCTGTTTAGTGTTTATGGACTATGAGAAAGCCTTTGATTCGATCGAGACCTGGGCTGTGCTACAGTCTTTCCAGCGGTGCCACATCGATTATTGGTTGATTTCACTTTTAGTTTGGAGGGAACTCTTTAAAAATATGAAGTTATATCGATACTAGTCTTAGGAAATATATGATGATTATTTCTTACAAGTATTACAACTACGCAAATATACATAGGTGATAAGGATGGTGAAACACGGGAACAAAATTTTCGGTTGTTGGGGGCCCCCCTGAGAATGGGGGCCCTGGGCACGGGCCCCGTGTGCCCCTAGTGTAAAGACGGTAGTGGATATTGTTATTATCAATACCATTTATAAAGTCGTCTGTACGCTATGAAATAAGCCTCAAAAGTATTTTTATAATTCGCGAGCGTGAAATTACTTGCCCTACCTACTAATAGAAAATATTAGGGTTGGTATCTCAAAATACCTCTTTAAAGACATCAAAGAGGAATCTAGTACCTAAAGTAAATAAGTAAATAATACGAAAGCGAATTCATTGTCAATAAAATTGTTGTTAACACTCGTCTGTGATTGTTACGCGTCGCGGCAAAGTTGTTCCAAGAACAATCACTAAGAAACTTTTGAAGGATACAAAGAGAGTCCTTGAGAGGACTTCGCATCCCGAACCGAGGCAGAGGGAACAAAATAATGGCATATATTGTAAACTATGTCTCTTTACTATGTATTTTCTATAAGCAGGGTCGGTTTGGATAGAATCGTAACAAATGATCGCGATCAGAACTCAAATCATAGGTGACGAAGTTAAACAAAATCTCATCAACGGTACAAAATTAAAATTGGATTATGAACAAAGTATAATTATGCCTTCTAAAATGAATATAGCATCGGGACTTGCGAAAAACTTAAAAGGCGAAGAACTCTGTATACGGTACCATAAGTAAGTGTACGGTAGGTATAATGATTAAATCTGCAATTAAAATTCCAAAATTTCCTCATTCTAACTAGTTCTACTCATAATCAGTTGAAGGCAAAGTTATTCCTGTTTTTCCTTCAGTTTCATGCGGTCGTCACCTGCGTCCAAGCCTGACTCATTCCACATGCTTTTGCAAATATGCATACAATTGAAATTCTAGCACGTCACAAATACATTCCTAATTAGAAGGAATTCTGTTTGGAGTGTTCATTTGGTTTGCTTTCCTACTTATTACACGGTGGTTTTAAATTGCACGCGCGATTTTAAGTACATACAATATAAAAATATTAATAATTAACAGACTTAACTGCTCTTGGTTGAAAACGCACTTCAACCAAAATTGAGAATTAAATTATGACATGACATTCGCTATTCGAAATAATTATACTGGCTTGTTAAATTATGTTTTCGGACTTCATTTTGAAGGACTCGGGAATATATGATGAATATAGAAAATACGTCAGCGAACTTAATGTTGAGGCAGAATACGATATGTTTTTCATCTCGCATGTCTCTTACTCATTCCCCAAAGTAATATCGGACAGTTATTGTTTCTTCCGTTACACCAAAATCATATAAATATCTTAAACAAGAGCCTAGTACAAGCCCACCTGTCTCCGCCATGAAGAAGAATCAATGAATCCCAAGCATAGTTCAGGAGTCAAGATATTTTGTGGTAGCCTGTCACTGTGTGAGGTTTCGGTTTTCTTATTGTTTCATAATCTTGTCTGGTGTGTCATACCAAAATCCGATTTGTGTGTTTCGGCTTTATGGTAGGTTTATTTTTATTTATTTATTTTATTGCCTTGTGTGTCGAGACGAGCATGCCGTTCGCCTGATGGTAAGCGATTTGACCGCTCATGAACAGTAGCAAAACCAAACAACACCTTGAATTACAAAGCAATGCTTGGTATTCCATTGCGCTTGCCATCCTGAGACATAAGATGTAAAGTCTCAATATGTCCAGTCGTTACTCTGGCTATAATGTCCTTCAATCCGAAACGCAACAGTGTATTTACATTGCTCTTTGGCGGGAGAAACTTTGGTACTACCTACGCAGCGACCTCTCACATATGAAAGACCTACCACCAGTACAATATAGTGATGTATAATATAGTGATACGCACGTTTAGCGCAGCCCTTGGCGATGCCCAGCGAGACGGGATGCTTGGGGTCGCACTGGCAGGTGGAGGTGGCGGGGTCGCAGTACACATGCAGCAGCTTCGGGTTGCAGGTGAACTCGCACGGCGAGCCCAGGTACCTGCCCCTCTCTGGAAACAGAAGGGAGTAATATTACTTATAGATTATATTGGAACTTGGGTAATTTGGGTGTTGAGGTATGAGTTGCTTCGTTGACTTCAGGATTCCTGCACCACAACCTAGTTTTTTTGCTTTGTAAATCGAGCAAACAAGTTATTTAATGGTACTCGAAAATGCCATGAACACCCATGATCATATAAACACATAAATAGTCCTGGTTACCCAGGATCTTATCAGGTATTAAAAAGTAACAAAAACAATTACGAGAAGTGAAAAATACGTACGACTTCTGATTTTTATTAATTAAAAAATATATAATACAATGATGAACGAAATGAGACATTTCACGGTTCATAGCTTCTACATTGCATTAAAACGTCGAGGCAGCTGGCAATTAAATTTATACGTGGCATATGAAATTACATAAATCAGTTGCAATGATCGATATAACCAAATAAAGTCCAATTCAGCCATCCACCACGAAGAAAGGCTCCATGACAGTGCAAATACAAATAGTGGTTGATTTTAAAACGCGCCTTAAGCAAAAGTCCGCTCATTTCCTATCGCAATCGTCTGATTCGGAAACAAAGACGAGAGATATAAAACAAACTGGGCAAATGTTTTAAAACAATGTCCAATTTCGCATTTATCTGGAACAGTCAATTGAGTGCTCTTGTAAAAGCTACCTTTGTACGGCAAGTTTTTAAAATCGTCGGAAATATAACTCTTAATTGGTTTACATTTAAAGGGGACCCATCGACATTGTCAAACTGGTTCGGCCTAAAGTGGTCTAAAGTGAATTTGCTTTCAATATAAAACGGAGTGTAGGGTTTCTCAATACATAACTGAACATGTGTATGCTGGTAAAGATTACCAATGTAGAGACAAAATGGGAAGATTCCCATTTTGTCCTTCTTCCACACAAAAATTTGTGTGGAAGAAGGAAATGTATTTAGACAAAATTATGAGGTCAACTATTTTTGTGGGACCAAAAGGGAACGCTTAAAAATACCATGATTACTAATAAAAACATATCAATATGCATCAGGCAGAACATAAAATATGATGATTTTTACTTCGATATTTTAGTATTTAGTATATGTACTGCCGAAGCAAGTACAACTTAGGAATAAAGCCGCATTTTTTCAAAACCAAAGCCATATAAATATAGCCATAGGTATTTAAAATAAAAATAATAATAATTCTTATATATAAAAAAAACGAATACAACATAAAATTTAGAATTGCCGTAATATGTAGGGCAACTGACTACTGTTATAAAGAAGACTTGTACGGCGTGATTGACGCATTAGCATTGAGGTATATCAATAGGCATTACCAACATTTCTATAGAAGTTTTCACATGAAACATCGAAAGTAATTAAACGTAATAAATTAGCATGCCCACTTCTGAAAATAGGCCTTCGCAAAAAAATACTAAAGCAATATATCCTGTGATGTGTTGTTAAAATTCGACATATGATTGAAGAAGATGAAAATTTGCGTGTCAGTACCGCGTACCAAAAATATCCTTCTAAATATAGCTCATTAGGCCTAAAGATATTTTAAAAATAAAAAACTACTTTTAATTCCTAACAAAATTTTGATGTCTGATATGATCAAAGGCATAACTTAACTTGTTAATAGTTTGGGACAAAACTGTAATTTGATTTACTTAGAAAAAATGAGTCATCTGATGTATTAAATGACAAAGAAAATATTTTGCCTTTAAAAAATAAAACATAATTTATTTAATGGTTGCTCGAGGGCCTTTTTTAATCCAATGTAGTTGTTGACTCAATTTCTTTGATGTTTCTGCTTGTGGCAAACTAGTTAGACTTAGAACATTATATTTATATCACGGAAACTGTTGTGGAAATGCTTTGTACGTAGATTTGAAATAATTTTATAACACATGCAGTTAATTACTTGTAAAGAAAAACACCGTTAGATATATTTTGCAGTTACTGCGTAGGTACTTGAAATATTATATTTAGACAAGATTTCAAAGGTGCTTAAAGTTTACCATTCTTTATGCTAGTAAAATAACATTTTTTCACTCTATCGAACGTACTATTAGTAGCGAACCGTAGAGCGTGACCGTAAAACCTATCAACATACATAATTATTAACCATTCTTCAGCCTGTAATCTTTTACTGCAGAGTACAAGCTAGGGGGTTACCCTACACTCCGACACGAAGTCCGAATGTTCATCATTCAACATATAAGATAAAAGTTTCCCACTTCTAAAAATCAATGCTATTCTCTATGAACCTTCCATATTCACCTTGAACTTAGTCTAATATTACGAAGTACTTGTACGATACAGGATGTGAACATTTTTTAAAGTATTACGTGCGATGTTTGATCATTCATAGTCGTTTCGAAGTACCAAGTAACCCCCCACTTGTCAAGATCACGCCTTTAAGCGTTGCAGAATGCCTCAAAATGTTATAGAACCAGCCAATACTCGTTTACAGCTGAACAAAGCACTTTGTGATCGAGAGTATAGCAATTTTAAAACCTATTTTAGGTAATAAATATGTTGTCTCTTACCAACGACTTTTGAAATCAGTTTGAGCAAAGAAGACAAAATATTCTACAAGCAAAACTGCCTACAAATAAGAACGTAAGTATTTATAATCCAGCCCATATACGTGCAACTTCAGGGCACAGAACTTCCTTACAATCAAGAGTTTAATTGAGAAAGCTTAGGCAATAGTCCGCTAAGAATCTAATACTCTCAACTCTACTTAGTTCTAAATGTTAGCTGTTATTAGGCTCTTGTTAACATAATCTATACAGAGAATAGTATAAAGTTCATGAATAAGTTATGTTTGTGTCTGCTTCAATAGCCACGCTTGTTTCCGCTAAGCGTCGCCCACGTCGCGTCCGCCTCTACACAAAGACCAACACTTATTGTGTTCATTGTTCAAACTCGCTATGTATCCACTTTTTAACGGTGTTGTGTCCGACCAAAGCTAACTTTGTTTAATGTTTAGATATTTTTTACAATGGAATGTAGGCCACTTTTATTTTTTTCTTCTATTCAACGGACCCCTATGACGCGCCTTTTATATCGTTTTGTCAACTTAGATTTGTTTATTTTTTCGCAATAATACATTTGTTTTTTACGCTTATTTACATTTTCTGCTACTATATCCTCAATGTTGAGAGGCTGAAATTTATTCCATTACCTCTTACTTCAATCTAATACGATTTATTGACTTCAGAAATTTTTCTTTGAAATTCTCGCGGCCATCTCTCAGCTTATGTCTTCAAAACATTTAAAATCTGCATTTATTAAATACCAATAAAACATTATGTTATATATATTACAATTACTTTACAAATAGTTTAAATTGTCAGCTATTGTTTTCTTAATTATAGACAATACTTCTTGCCCTTTGAGAGTTATAGTTTTGCATCACCGTGCCTCGTTCTATAGGTCATAAGGTGCTTGATATAATGTTACCAATACATATAGAATTTTAAAAAAGAAGACTAATATAGCGATAGCGAACACTAATTTATTGAACACCAGTTAATACAGACATGGATAAAAGTTACTACGAGAGGGCAGCAAAATGCTTTCTTTGAATATTCCCAGGAATAGTTAACGTACTTTACAAACCATTTTTTTATCCCCATACTCGGGACCTTATACTTTTGTAACATATGCCATTATATTAATTCCCCTGCCTAAAGGGTGAATATCGGGCTGAGAAATAAGGGTTGGCACCTCGAAAGAGAACAATAATTCGCGCAACCCATTGATTCCATGTTTGAATCCCGTGGGAACGAAATAACGAGATGTGTTTTAAAATCACGGCTAGCCCGAAATTATGTTATAACAGAGACGTAGTTTCAAAAATAATTAGATAAATCTTTATAATTGCCAGATATACGTCTTCGCGTCGAACAGCAGTGTAGTTGCACTATTCCGTTCCGGTTTGAAGGACATTTTAGCTATAGTAACAGCTGGTCATAATCCATCCATCCCATCCATCAGCCAAAGGAAGTCCACTGCTGAACATAGGCCTCCCCCAATGATTTCCACAGAGACCTGTTGGAGGCAGCCTGCATCCAGTGACTTCCTGCGACCTTTACCAGGTCGTCGGACCATCTTGTGGGTGGACGTCCTACGCTGCGCTTTCCGCTACGCTGGCCATATTGAGAGTTAACATTTAAGCTTAACATCATAATATGTCTCAGGATGGTGAGCGCAGTCGAATGCTAACCATTACTTTGTAATTCAAGGTGTTGCTTGGTTTTGTTACTGTCCATGAGCGATCGTATTACTATCAGGCGAATGATATGCTCTTGCTGTTACAATAAAAAAAGAAACATTTAATAAAAAACGTAATTATAGTCTCATTTTGTTTGGTTAATCTAATTAAATTAATTATACAATGTTTTCCAATTCCTAAATATATTCATGTTGTTTCTTAGTTGATATAGTTCTCATAGACTGTGAATTAATAAATTGCTTTTGATTCTAAAATAACTATGTATTCCTCAATTTAGCAGACTTAACAATACTTTAAATATCATTTAGACTTGTGGGAACTTTTAGGTACGAAAGTTTCCCCGTGATATTTTTTTTAACCAGTTTAATATTTATCTGCTTTAATATACAGCGTATGTACTGTGTTCATAATATGGATGTCATTATTTTTGAATTATAAAAAAATTGTCGAAGGTGCCATGGAATACCTTCATATTACCAGAACGCTTTTATGAAACTTTCGACGCATTATTATATTGGCTGCAGTTGGAGTTGGCATTATGTTATTAATAATTTATGAACTGCTCTGAATTGCAAATACTGTATGATTACTGTATTGTAAACTTATTTTGAAAAGAGTAACGCTAGGGTTTCTTGTCCGTTCTTCTCTGGCGAAAACGCATTGTGAAGCGGGTGGTAGTGAAAAAAAAAAGTATCTGAATCTAAATAATGTATGATATTTTATGGATTCAATAAATATTTTCATTTCATATGGCCTTGTCCTAAATCTCTTTATATGGGACAGAAATAGTGACAAAACCAATTACAGCCCCTTTTGCACATAATATGTCAACGAACTCCTCTGTGTTGAGGCAGTAAACTTTACGGCATTATAGTAATTTACCCGGAATTTATGATTTTTATACCTATATAAGCCTGGCTTATTTCAGAGACAGAAATAGTATCAAGAAGTGTCTGCTACCGTCATTGGGTTACTTTCAGTCACATTAAGTCCACTGCTAAACATAGGCCTTACCCATTCCTGCAGGATTTTTTTTTTAAGTTATACTTCTTTTGGGACGTTTAGAAAAAATATGGGAGTATTTAAATTTTACGATGTGCGCGCAAACGATATACAAAAAAGAGACATGATGAATTTTTATGAAGTACCAACTACCAAGACCCCATTTTGGTGGAGATAATGATATGTATATGAGATATGTATGTGACTGTTGGGTGTTATTTATTTCTTATTTATTTATAATGCTGTTTTAAGAAGGTAGGTTACTCTTTATTGCGGGTGTAGAAAATTGAATACTTCATAATTTAACACCCTTCAAGTACCAGGAACCCATGAAGTTGGCGCAGGTATACTTCATTTATAACAAGTAGTAGGTGGAGGAACAATTCTTTACGGGTACAGTAGAAAATTGACAAATGTTAAATTATTCGGGTTTTCACCTTTAAAGTACCAGGAACGCATGAAGTTGACGGAGATATTTATTTGACTGCAATTTATTTTCTTTGATTACACATCTATAGACCAACAAATCTGGTATAAATTGGGAATTCCTTTTTTAAATACAACCAATAAAAAGCGAAGGCAAGTGTAGGTGGCGTGTGGTTGGCCGCCATGGAACAGCTGTTCAAGCAGTTAGAACATCCCGGCAGCTGACCTTAATGGACGACCTCGTGCAAATAATAGCTTGTATCTGTAAGTGCCGGCACAAGTTGCGGAAACATTTTTTTCATGTGTTAATGTAAGTGGAGTTATTTCAAGTCTCTAGTGGGACTTGTTCATAATTGTCTTTATATGTCAATTTAAATTTAATTCGTGTAAAATATAGACCTATTCATGTAATTATGTAACTAAGAAACTCATAAATTATGAATTATACCGGAGACGAAAGTAACAAATTCATTTGTGAGAAAATTAGATTGCCAAATTAAGTTTAACGGAAATTTTAATACAGGCTAGTGAAGTGCGGTTTATCCAATACTGTATACATCACCGCGCATTAGAATATTTTATAATAAATATGCAGTAGATGTTGTGACAATATAGTATTTTTTATTTTAACTCATATTCGTTTCAATAGTTCAACAATACGGTTTCAATTTGTCAATATTAGTCTAAGATCCCGCCATACATCGACCTTCACCGAGATGTTTATTTGATGAAACCTATTTTATATGCAATTTAATATGTCAATAAATATATTGTATATGGGTTGCCTTGCAAATTTCAGTCCAGAATACGATTAATTAATTATTAAAATAAAAAAATTTTTTTTACACATTTCTCCTGTTTGATTATTAAACAAATTCTATACCAATCGAAAGTATGAAACCCATAGAATATGTAAACGTTAGGTTGCCTATTTTTTTCCGGTCACAACCCTCAGGTTGCCAGGTATAAACAGGTAAATCGCTACTAGCATTTTGCGCCGGTCTGATTATTGAATGGAAATTAAATGAAAATAAAGATCATTTTATTATGAACACGGTGGTATAGGGTTGCCTGCGAAAAATCAGTCCCGAATTGCGGTTGTCGAATTTAGAAAAGTGAAATATTGCTCCGAGTGACACAGCATAGCAGCTGTTCGAAGTCCGCTCATAAAGAAAGAGGGTGCGCATGCTATTTATTCTTGAGAATGAAAAGGACAGCGATAGACTCGTATATGCTGTGTTCTGTGTTACCTGGCAACCTGAGGGTTGTGACCGGAAAAAAATAGGCAACCTAACGTTTACATATTCTATGGGTTTCATACTTTCGATTGGTATAAAATTTGTTTAATAATCAAACAGGTGAAATGTGTAAAAAATATTTTTTTTTTAATAATTAATTAATCGTATTCTGGACTGAAATTTGCAAGGCAACCCATATACAATATATTTATTGACATATTAAATTGCATATAAAATAGGTTTCATCAAATAAACATCTCGGTGAAGGTCGATGTATGGCGGGATCCTATACTATATTGGCTCCAACGAGTCATTGCGCGTTAAGGCTCACACAACGCTTATTTTTCGAATGTCGACTTAACGCCTGCGGAAAAAAGTGTAGCAAATCACTTTTCAAGTATTGCTATTATGTATTTTGAAGGCGTTCTATGACGATACAAAACCTACATAATATGAAGTATAATATTATGGAGGCACCTATTGGAGGCGTTTAATGTATGAGTTGTTTGCATTAAAAAAGGAAGACTCAAATATCGTATTAAGATAATAAATAAATACACCCAACAGCTGCTGCATACATAGTTTTGTTAAGATCAATTAAATCTTGTGTTGTGGGTATCAAAAACTACGAGAGACTTTTCGGTCTAACAAACACCCAAACATGACACTAATATTTGAGGGCCACAAAAACATTTGTGTCGGTGTGAGGATCGAACCTGCGGCTTCTCGTTTCACAGTCGAAATCACTTACTGCGCCACAGAGGCTGTCCAAAAGAGTACTAAGTAATTAATAAACTTCTGTTATATGTTTGATATTACAGCTATCTTAGACCAAAAAACTATTTTAATTTTTTCGTGTAATTCTCCTGAATTATTTAATTTGTCAATATACAATATTTTTCTGAATTAATACAAGACATTATCCATATAAACTATTCGCAGCGTATATGTATATTAGAAGCTGACATTGAATCGTAAGATACATAAATTCATGTATGTATAGGTACTCTAACTACATTTAATATTTATATTCAATAAACATCTCCGGTATATGAAAATAGTATTCTTTCCTCGGATGCTGAAATCGATTGAAATCCCCCGGGTTTCAGGCTTTAGCATCATAAATAAAGTATAACGGATATATTACACACTACAGGTATTGGTGACTTACTAACAGCAGTCCAATATAGCAACAACGCAATTTTAAATTAAGTGTGACTTAAATCCAATGATATAGATATCATTTATTCATTAAAATAGTATCCTCCCATATCCTTCCCACTGAAGGGCAAGAGACTCGTCTACAATCGAGATTCGCGAGTGATTAGGTCATATAGTCCACCACGCTGGCCTAGTGCGGGTTGAAGGACTTTACATGCCAAGGAATTTCTTACAAATTGGCAATAGTATGCAGTGTCTTCACGATGATTTCCTTAAACGTTAAAGTGCGTGATGATTAAAATAGTAATCTATGTTTAAAGCTACGGGCATATACAGGAAAATAGGTTCAACCTTTTCGCTTATCAATAATTGCATTGTATTTTTACATTTTGTAATAGACGAAATAAGTACCGACTACCGGAAGACCAAGTTAAAGTGGTATTACCATCTCAGAGTTAGATGATTATTCGAATTATTTTATAATATTGCCATTCATTTCGTCATGAACATGGAAGTTTTTAAAATTGTAACGGAATCGAATAACCTGTAGAGTAGTGTATTCCGAATAACAATACCCGCAAAAGCTATCATTGAAAATTTGTACTTGATTTCTGATTTATGTTTCAACTTCCACAAATAGTAATTTCTATTCTGTATCAGCCCATATACGTCCCACTGTAGGGCACGGGCCTACTCTACAATCGAGAATATGATTGAGAGTGATTAGGCCATATAGTCCACCACGCTGGCCTAGTGCGGGTTGGCGGACTTACATACCATAGAAATTCTTATAAATCGCTATGGTATGCAGGTTTCCTCACGATGTTTTCCTTCACCGTTTTTAGTGCGTGGTAATTGACTATCAATACACACATGACACTAAGTAATTTCTATTAGATTCTAAAAATTATAACTTCAGTGCTTATGTTAGCGTAGGACGCGGTTAGGAGCCAACAGTCGTGTGTCGTGGGTGTCAGAAACTACGAGAGACTTTTCGGTGTCACAAACACCCAAACCGGAAATAAATATTTAGGGGCTGCGCAAAAAATTTTCTCGGTGTGGGGATCGAACCCGCGGCCTCTCGTTTCACTGACGGCGTCTAACCGACTGCGCCATGGAGGCTATTAAAATGATAGATCATATATCCGTGGCACTGTAGTAATCTCGCTCATTGTATACCTATACATATGTACATAAACAGAGAGAACTTTTGGATGTTGGAAAGGTCTCTAAAAATTGCCTATCTTTCTCCACTCATGCGAACGTTTATAAAGATCCAATTAGCTTTTGTTGGTGAAAATTAAGAGGCGAAATGTAACAGACGCGGTGGGTTGCGGTGCTAATTGTAACTTCCATGCGGTTTTACCTTCGAAAATAATGAGCTTGCTAAATGGATACTTTTTTAATTATTTTGTGTTAACTAGTCTCTTGAAGCAAGGTGAGGTGAATGTGAGCTTGAAGGTAGAATTGATGTTAATGTTCTCCCACATATTATACAGTATAAATCGATATAATGCAACTAAACATTTCGCAAAGACAGGACTCAATTTTTTTAAAGTTTCTAATATCTTCTTGTTTGGGTGATAAATCCATAGTTTTTGCTAAAATAATAATTTAAAACCCTTACGTACCACATCGTATTTGAACATGTTAAAGTATACAATATTATTTCAGAAAAATCTATGTATTTACCACTCAAATACGACGACAGGTAAAAGCTTACAAATAAAATCTTCGCTTTATTGTAAAATGTTTAGTTGCATTGAGTCTAAAGTCACTAAAACTGACACCTGGCTTCGTTTTCGATATATCCTGAATTTTGATATAAATCTCGCAAGAGCATCCCGGTTTTTGGTACCTATGATGTTAGGTCTTTTAGCACATTTTAATACCTAGTACCTAACTAAATCAGAATTTTGGCCATGGATGGTACTGGTGCCCTAATAACTCTATCTACCTAATTAGGGACTAGAAAATATTAATAAAATAAAGAAAAAAACAACATAGAACATAAAATGCAGCGTAATTCCAAAAAAAAAACAGTCTATTATCTCGAATGGGAGAATTTGGTCGGCGTCAGCTCAATCTTATAATAAGAACGGCCTAAGGCGCGGGCAATATTATGTAAGAAAAAAGTAGATATAGTAGCTTGCGATATTGGTATAACCTTCAGACTTTTGTGGATAAGTGTTTGATAGTAAATTGTAAAAACTTTATTCAATTTCTCTCGATATATGTATGTAATACAAAGAGAACAGTTACACAATTTCGTGTAGAATACTATGGTTTTCGGAATTCACTTGGGGGTACTGTGTCTGTGTTACATCTCTATCCACCCCTTCAGGAATACAAGCGTGGCTTTATATATGACTAGCGATTCGGCCCGTTTCTGCCCGGGTGCAGACAGCAGATAAACTTTTCAAAATAGCGGTCAAAATGTTCAATTCCGACTATCAATTTAGAATATCGACCAATCGGACCACAAAAAACAAATAAAATTTTGCTATATGCTATATTGTGATATGTAGTCTATAGCATTCCTCCATAAAGAACCAATCTAACACGCAGACTTTTTGAATTCATACCAGTGGTTCCTGAGATTCGAGGTAACTAACAAACAAACTTTTCAACTTTGTATATAACTATAGATTTTGTAAGTCACAAAACCGTTGAATTTGTTAGCTCTATCGCTATTTACCGTTGGTGTAGCGAGGTCTAAAATCTCATGAATTTCCCATTGTATTTCACGAATGTCAAAATGGACCCCAACAGGTTTCCTCGCCTCTATCATTAACAACAGCAGTCTCGTTTCGTCCATACACACCTACGTTCTTTCATTAAGCCTTTTTCAGCTAACACACCTACCCTTTGCTTCCACACCTTATGAACACACAACTCAAAATAAACTTTATTTGAATAGGTCCAAGGTTCAAGTTGATGTCGCGTGATAGCGAGATGAACGGCCCACACACAATTCTCCTGTGAGACAAGAAATTCCTAATACAAGGTATTGTTCGTATGTTTGTGAACACGGCTGCTATTAAGAATGGCTTCTCGTAGGTACGTTTGAGGACTGAAAATGTCGGCTTATATTTTTTATATAGCCCGTTGTGCTATTTATGGCCTCTTTCATAACCGTTGCATAATATTTTAATTTCAGACCGAATAGTGAAGTTGCTACGAGGTAATTCGGAAAAATATTTTTTGTGCTGACTTGTTTTGAGGCCAAAACTTGCACACATAATGTGCAAGTTTTGGCCTCAAAACAAGTCTATCACAACATTTTATAACAGAAACTTTACAATTTTTGGCTTATAAATGTGAAATTTACTGCTAAAATTACAAGAGATTTATTTAAAGCACTCTAAACGTTTTATACCATAATCTATTCAATTTAAATCAAGTGGATTTAGGAACATCAATACGCAAGTTTGTGCGTGACATTCGAAGATGGCGGCCGGCAGTAAATCGAATTTACCTAACCGAATGAAATGTGGGGCTCTGATCAAATCTCCCTTTTTCCTTAAGGAATGTTAAACGTTGTTTTTGTGTATCTTTGTTTATCATGATTTATTTATTAAAATGATTGGGATTGGTAAATATTCGTTGGTGCTTCTGGCAGGGTGCGACTTTATTCAAAATTGCCGATATTTAGCGTCAATTTCAATGCTTGTCTTGCTATGTTCAGACTGATTTCTGCTTACATACGTATTATTTATTTTTCTCTTAACCGACTTTATTCTATGTGAAATTCCAATAAATGAGATGTTCCCGTAACTTCAGTTACGAATTTACAATTGAGAGCTTTGCTGTAGTTTGCCACGTTTCTCAATTGTGATTTAGTAGTCTTTGTGTACGTTTAAAATATTTTCTTAATCGAAACTCACGCTAGCAGAGACCGCAGTCATCCTAATATGCGCGAAGAGGGCCATCGAGGGGTTTTGGTCGGTATGCCGGCGTAGGATATTAGCGTTAGGGACCCAGCTTGGCATTAACATCTCAAAGCCGGGCTGGAAGGCCGGTGACCCCGACACATCCTTCCCACATCCCTCCCCCAGGGCTGTAGGAAGAGGACCATAACCAGTTTTTGCCCTCGTTAAAAAAAAAAAGTTACAATCAGCCGATTCTCAATTAACTCACAAGTTTGGTGTTAGTGCTTAGTACCACAGGCCCAGATTTGAACTCGCGATACTCATTTTCAAATTCATTTGGTACATTTTAGTAGGCAATCTAGCAAACGGTTCACCTGATGGTAAGTGATCACCGCCGCCCATGAACATCTGTAGCACTGTAGGGCATGGAAATGCGTTGCCGACGTTTAAGGTTCCTACCTTGAGAAAATGATAGTTTTTTCAAGGTTGCGAATCATAACCAATTAAGCATATCTTTATTTATTTATCCATATTATCAAATAAACCTGAATAAAATATTGAACAAATTCAGCCATGAAACTGCGATACAAATCCATTTTGAGCCGGCATTTTAGCGCGGTGACCGTAAATTTTGCGCATTGCTCTCGAAACTATATTTATGTGCCCAAACTCGGAATTCTAAGCGTTTTTGTGCCATCGAAGCGATAAACGAGGATACAGTTTATATTGTCACATGATTTTGTCAAAATTTATCAACACCTGATGTGCCAATTAATTTATATTTCATTTAGACAATTAATATGTATCAGGTATCAGCCCATATATAGGTATGTCTGCACAGCAGGGCACGGGCGTCCTCTGTAATCGAGAGTACGATTGATAGTGGTTAAGACTATACAATGCTCGTCTAGTGGGGTTTGGCGGACTTTAAATAAAATAGAAATTCTGTCAAATCGCTATGGTAAGCTGGTTTTCTCACGACATTTTCCTTCACAGTTAAAGTGCGTGGTAACTGACTTTCAATACACACATGACGTCTTTTTGTACTAGAAGGGATGGAAGTTAAATAGGTCTATGCATCTTCATGGGATGTGTTTTTACTTAGGGGAGAGGACCAAGGGCAATTGAGCTTATTAGTTCTCAAGCAATCTTTACTGGTGGTAGGTCTCTGGTGGTAGGTCTCTGGTGGTAGGAAAGCTCTTAGGTTAGGTTTATGCAGCGATTTCAGAGCGAGAGAGTGATTCCTGTTTGAGCTGGCCTTTTCAGCATAAAGTTAGCGCAGACTACAATTTGGCTTTTATATGGAAATATGGCTTTAAGCATTAAAACAGGCAGAAGCCTGAAACCGCAGCGACCTTCACCTATAAAGCCAACATTCAAATCTAAAATTGTTTATTTCAGGCTTCTGAGGCATAATATGTTAAAAATCCAGTATAATGGCACACAAGCGCCACCTGCCAGATTTGGCGCGATGCCAACTGGTAATCGCCTGCCAAACGCGCCATAGAGCTAGGCCGCCTGGCAATGTTCATTATTATTTATATTTCAGTTTCTTTCATTCAATTTTGTACAATTCCTCATAGTTTTTCCTTGATGTTTAATTGAATATTTTAATGAGTAGTTCATAATGAATATGATATTATGACTACAAGTTAACTTTATATTAAGATATGTTTCTATTTTGCTCAAAACAGCGCATAGTCACGTGAATTTTATTGGGGTGGCAAGGATTTCACAAGGCTGTATTTACGCGTGAAGCTAGTGGCATACATATATTTTTGTTATATGGTAAATCACTCAGTATCAATAATTGGTAAAGGAGCTGAAAATTCCCCGGATATTATAAGGGTGATTAGTAGCCATTAAGTTAAGCCTTTTTATTACTACCTCTTCACTGCAGCAAAACTGCCTTCAACTTTCCATCACATCTCATCTCAGTGATGAGGTATGACATTGGGTTGGATGATGGGTGAAATAAACAAGACGATTCTTGAAGCCTTCTATATTAGGGGTTCCTAAACTTTAAAGATAACACCAATCGAATACCTTCTATTTTATGGAAACAAATATCAACACTAAAATTTATATAAATTTATATGTATATTGCTGGGCCATACATAGCCCGGGATAAATGCTTGCTAACTACCTACCTATTTACGTAAAATTATTGCGTCCTACTCATCACATATATTTTGACGGAACCCTAATGGATATTCTGCGGTATCCCAGGTTCCGCAGAAACTTTGGGAATCTCTGTTACGGCCGTATCTGACACCGTATTTATAATAATGTTGTGCGTTTCAATCATGAGACCATAACTTTTCAAAGTACTGTATCTGTATCAGCCCATATACGTTCCACTGCAGGGCACGGGCCTACTCTACAATCGAGAGTACGATTGGGAGTGGTTAGACCACGCTGGCCTAATGCGGGTTGGCGGACTTGCATACCATATAAATTTTTATAAATCGCTATGGTATGCAGGTTTCCTCACGATGTTTTCCTTCACCGTTTAGTGCGTGGTGATTGACTATCAATACACACATGACTTGGGATTCGAACCCGCGACCACCGTGAACATGTTGGCAGCCGCGTCTAGTCCGTTTACCAACAGGCCACCACGCACTTCACGCAAAGTACTGTAATATTTTCTTATTAATGTACATATATTCGTAATTCCCGCATAAAATCTGTAATAGTTAAGAATAAGTACGTTCATTAAATTAATGCCATTGAGTCTAGCCAACCTGAAGTAAATTTTGGTCAAAGGTCAAAGAATATTGTTGGTATGAATTGATGTAATGTTGACTTCGTATTTATTTCATGGAGAAATATGTTGGATGTTATTTGTGAAGGTGAAATGGTTTATGTTTTTTTGGGTTACAAATGTGTGGCGTATACAAGAGTACTATATAGAAAGAACGGAAAAAACCGATTTGTTTGTCACAGACACACAAAAATATATGTATATGCCCATGATTGAGAAGTGAGAAGCGAAAGGATGCAGATGTGGTGATTTAATAAATTCTATCATTTTAGATCCTGGGAGGATGGAGGGGGGTGTATCCGAAGGCATGCGCCGTAGTACGTTTTAATAAATGAAGATAAAGTAAAAAAACACACTGTCGAATTCAGAACTTCCTTTTTTGAAGTCGGTTAAAATATTTGTAAACCTTGAAAAATATTTGCATTGATTTAGAAATTAAAGGAGTATTAGTAGTATTATTGAATTTTTTTAATTTTTTTAAAATTAACAATATGTTACAGATAAAGAAATTTCTTCAAAAAACCTTAAAAGACACTAGATATTGCGCCCACGAGTTGTGATTTGAAAAACCTCGGGTCGTCTAAGCTTAATTAAATTTTGCCAACATTTCAAGTCAATTTCGTTAAACAGGCTTGTTTATTATTCACGTAGGCAGTCTGTCATATGCAGTATAATCGCCGGCGCCAGGGGCGGAATGAGCAAGTGGGTCAAGGCGGCGAGGGCCCTGAGCGACGATTTCCGTTTTGTGAACACCTTAGTCGATAAGTGTTAGAATGGCGATTCATCATGCTGTATAGAAATGCGGTTTGCAAAGCCGCTTTGAGCTTTATTTGTATAGTTCAGGTTTGCTACTAAATAGTTATGGATAGGCTTTTCAGTCCTAGGTAATTGCTCCCGATGGCAACTTTAGTATAATCCAAATACACATATTATAGTCTCCACCGGTGAAAAATGGTTGCATCTCGTCGGTTGCCAAAAAGATTTATTTCTGAGATTAATATAGTGATATAGATATAGAATTCAAATTCTCGCATATATTTTTTTTTATTGCAATGAATGGTGAGACGAGCATGCCGTTCACCTGATGGTAAGCGATACGACCGCTCATGAACAGTAGCAAAGCCAAACAGCACCTTGAATTATAAAGCAATGCTTGGCATTCCACTGCGCTCGCCATCCTGAGACATAAGATGTTAAGTCTCAATATGTCCAGTAGTTACTCTGGCTACAATGTCCTTCAATCCGAAACCCAACAGTGCATTTAAACTGCTGCTTGACGGGAGAAATAGACATTGCGGTGGTACCCAGGCAGCCTCTCACATATGAGAGACCTACCACCAGTAAAAGTATAAGTATAGTATATATTTGTTGCATGCTTTAATGGTGTGTGCAATAAGGATCAAAAAAGAGACAACTGTCATTTTTTGTTGCGTTTCGTCAAATATTCCAACCCTCGTAATCGGGATTTACAAGGCCCAAGTTCCAACCTGGACAAATAAATGTTTTAATTAAAATGTCCTACTGTTTTTCTCTTGAAAATTTATTGAATAAGACTGAGTATCAGCACCAGAATCTTTTCGTGCGAATTTCCTGGAATTTCCATGGTTTCTGAAGGAATATCAAAGGAAAAACGTATGTAGATGTCAGTCGATTCACAGAAAATTGTTATCTCAAATCAGCACGAATTGTGTTTCGTGAATATCTGAAATAACGAAAAAGGCTTTTAGGAAACCATGGAGCGAGAATAAAGGTTATTAAATTTCGTGGTCGGCTATGATCTCGCTACGATGCTCCTTTTCTTCGTTATTGGCATCAGTCCATTTTGAAGTGATTTTTCGTGCCAATATATAATTTACGTGATGTGAAATTCAGTGCAGTTTGAGAATCCAACCTAATATGGATTTTATTTGGCGGGAGGTAAATATCTTTTGGCTATTGATACTACTTTTATTTTCCTTAAATTTCTTCATCACGCTATGCTTCAAGGGAACATAAAGTGGATTAATTTGTGATTTAATTTAGGATCGCCTGATTTCTTATTTATGCTGGAACTTCGAAGTAAAAGATGTTTAGATAATTGAAGGTAAAACTATTGAAGGAAACACTATCTCATTACTATCTAAAATAGGTACCGAGAGTATCAGATTAAATCGCTTTCATTATAAGAAAGTTATCGCATATCTTGCAAAGATTAATTTGTAACTTTACGGGACTTAACTCTTATAAATTTAATTTAAATTTTAATAACAAAATATAATACCTAGATAGCTAACAGTTTAGTCATCAAACACACACTTCCATGGATGATAAGTAATTTCTTGATGATGTTTCATGCAATATTCCATGTAAATTTTTACCCCGGATAAGATAGGAATTTTGTAGTTTCCCAGTAGTGTTAGACATCTAAATTCAGCGAATAACGACATCCCGTGTCGAACTGAGCGGAAGATTCGTTTAGTACCATCGAGTATCCGAGGAATCGAAACATCCGCAACGCATCGTTGGTCACGTAACTCGATTATGTTGTACGCCTACCATCTATGAGTTTCTAAGAGTGAATATATTTTTCATTGAATGGCGAGATGAGCATGTCGTTCGCCTGATGGTAAGCGATACGACTGCCCATGGATAGTAGCAAAACTAAACAACACCATGAATTACATTCCACTGCCCTCGCCATCCTGAGACATAAGATGTTAAGTCTCAATATGTTCAGTAGTTACTCTGGCTACAATACCCTAACTCCAATATTCTAAATAGCCAACAATATATTTTTGCAAAATTTGAGTTAAATTTACGTGCCTACAGTGAAACAAATTTGGCATAAGCACTATAATGACGAAGCAATCAATAATGAGGAAACCTACATACCATAACGCTTTGTTAAAATTATTATGTGCGAAGATTATATTATGTAAATTCCGCAAACCGACATTAGGCCAGTATATTGGAATATAATATGGCCTGACCACGAACTATCATATTTATTTATTTTTCCATTTTATTATACATATAATATATTGTAAGGTATACACCAAAAGCAAAACAAAACAATTGTATCTATATGTAAAGTAAGTACAACAGGCGGCCGTATTGAACTAGGCAATCTCTTACAGGCAACCTTTGGATGGATATAAAAGAAAGGACAGAGAAATGTAAAGAAGAGAGAAATGTACTGCTCAATAACTGTAAGTAGAGGAGGTTCGTGATATGCAGTGAGGATATAAGCGGGTTAATACATATCGACGCAGGAAAGCGATTTTGTCGTATCTCAAAAAATGCGTATATGCGTTTTTTATATCTATCTATTATTTAATTCATAAAAAAAATACCGCATTGAATTTCCTCGTTTTATTTTAAAATGTCATTATTAAAAAAAAAGGTATTCCTAAGTTTTCTAGTTTAGAGGTTAATCATTTTTTAAATATTTTTTTTTTGATTCTGGTGTAAAATTGCTTGTTTCGAGATACGACAAAATCCCTTTCCTGCGTCGATATTATAGAAAATGAATAACAGAAAAAATAATGATGAAAAATCGAGCAGTGCGATTTAGTGAAGAATTGTGGGACCAAAGCTTGATCCATATCGAAGTTTAATTTGTTAACTAGCCAAGAAGTCGACTTTTTAGCTCAAAGGTAGTGGGATCAGTTCATTCAAGGACAATAAATAATGCATGGAAATGGAAATTAAGTATTATCACTAATATACTTTTAAGATCCTCGGCGTTTTTAATTTTCTGCTATCTAGATCAATCTTCTTAAACCATAAGGTAGACTACTTTGGACTATTCTCTCAGGATATATATTCTTAATTCCGCCTGATAAGGCTATAACATAACTTATAGGGCATGCGAATCCTGATTTTCTTTAAATGTTTTATCATGGACTTTATTTCTTCCTTATGTTATCATCTCGAATACGATTTTTTTTCTGAAACAAATTATGTAATACACCAAAACATTATTAGTTCACATATCAATGATACGGTAGATAACTTTTGAAATCAATTAGTTTTTTTGTTTTCCTCAACTTTACAAAAATATTTCATGCAAATTCAGTTATACAAAATTACAGCCTATAACTTGGCTAGTAATAAAAATTAATATTATGATAGTACAATACGAATAATCACAATCAGCTAAGCATTAGCGAGTTTTTCAACACCGGCATTAGTATTGGGGCCGCGTTCGATAGCTTATCTGGGCTAGCCGCGGGGCCGGCGCTTCCCTTCCTACGTCCATGCACTCAGATAACCAGAGGATATTCATTGGAACCCTTCGATTTCTCTACGTTTGTTTTGGTATTTTCTTCTGTATTTATTTTGGTACGTGTGGTTTTTGGGTCATACCAATGGGATTTAATATGGGAGCGTTTGAAGGTTTTCGCTCTTTCACACATAAAGGATTATAACCCCTGGCTTGTCGTAAGCGCCATATTGTGTCCTTGAACTAAAATAGCCCCTATTTCAATAACGTTAGGTTGCTTTATTGCTTGAAGTCCGACGAACCTGAGCGCGGTTCATCCGACGGTCCAGGGGTTAAAATGTCTTCGTTGCAGACATTTAGCAGATTAGGAGTATATTTTAGATCAATAAATTATGTTTTATTTCGATAAAAATTCCATTGTATATACTTTCACTAAAGACGTTACTGAATGTTGTGTGATTTTCGCTAGTGCTTTTTATATTTAACTCCTTTGGTGGCGTAGATGTACTACTGTACGGCTACAAAAGTGTAAGTGCGTGGTGGCCTGTTGGTAAACGGACTAGACGCGGCTGCCAACATGTTCACGGTGGTCGCGGGTTCGAATCCCAGGGCACACCTCTGACTTTTCGGAGTCAAGTGTGTATTGATAGTCAATCACCACGCACTAAAACGGTGAAGGAAAACATCGTGAGGAAACCTGCATACCATAGCGATTCATAAGAATTTCTATAGTATGTAAGTCCGCCAACCCGCACTAGGCCAGCGTGGTGGACTATATGGCCTAACCACTCTCAATCGTATTCTCGATTGTAGTGTAGGCCCGTGCCCTGCAGTGGGACGTATATGGGCTGATACAGACGGCTACAAAGCTGAGGTCCCGATTTTGAATCCCGAATCGGTCAAATTGGTGTAGAATTTTTCTATTCATAATCAGCCCGGGGTCAGGAATTTGTGCCCGATATAGCGATAGGCTTGCCGCCTATCACATAATGGGACGGAACGTACAAGGCAAAATATGGGTATCTTGGCACCTGTGGCGTATTTACACATTTTTTTATTCACTATAAAGTTTCAATGTCATAGTTTGGTTCAATACTGTGGTAAGGAAGGAATTTAGCTGATCGATAGTAATAAGTACTTTAGCCCAAATATTTATTAGATATTTTTATGACCTGATACAGCCGTTAACCCAAAACTGATAGTTATTAGCCCATTTGGCGCATTTACAGCCTTGGCTGCGAAGAGAAAAGTTTATATGTGCCAAAATTTGGAAGTGAATCTATTGTTAAAATGTTTTATAGCCGGCTTGGTAAGTGGTTTATTACTGGTAAAATTATACTATTCTTATATACATGACGAGTCAATGATTTTGTATTTGATACTACTTAAGTAAGTTATTTTAAAATAATTCTTGGCACTTGTACTTGTCAAATACTTCTTATACTTTTACAAGAAGGACTTAATAGCGTTATTTATTTAATTCATGAGTTACTTGTATTGTTTGTTTACTATAGCTATAATACAATACAAAAAACCTAATCTCCTATGCAATCTATAAATTTATTAAAAAGAAAATTGAACTTCTTTAAAAAGGCATTCTCTCTTTAAGCCGCAAAAAGTTTTAAAGCCCACAGCAAAATTGATGGTCACCCTATGGTATTCGGTGTAAAAAAAATTGTGGGGCCTGCAAAGATTTATTTGTATTTCAATTGTTCCGACGCTGTAAATATATTTTCTAAATGAGACAGTTTTACTGTTACAATGCCGGATACCGCTGACTTTGAATATATTTGTGTAAAGAAAAAAGATTTTCGGTTGTCTTTTGTTTTAGGCACTGCACCATGAGGATGTTAGAGAGATGCAGATGTTTTTTACTTCTCATCGGTTTAAGAAGTGCTAATAAATAAATAAATAACACCCAACATTCATACATACATGTTCCTGACCCCATACTAATATTAAGTCTTGTGTCGTGGTATCAAGAACTACGAGGGACTTTTCGGCCTCAGTAACACCCAAATCTAAAAGAAATATTTGTGGGCATAAACATTTCTCTCGGTGCGGGGATCGAACCCGTGGCCTCTCGCTTCACAGGCAGCCTTTACCAGACTGCGCCAGGGAATAATATGAATAAGGCTGTTACACCCGTATCTCTCATCTCATATTTTCTAATGAAATTTATATTTATTTTGCTCTATATATGTTTCTATTGCCTTGGTAATGAAAAGATGAATGGTAAAGTTAAGTGGATGACTTCTAACTAAGGAAATTCTAATGGTTTTTTAAATACAACAATCTCTACTTATTATAACTCTATCAATAACAGTAATAAGAGGAATAACGTGAAAGATTTTGTAATTTTATATCAATTTATCGTACTGTGCATTAGCGAGCAGGAAAATATTACACTGATTTTAGCAGGCCTAAATTACAATAATGGATTTGCATCGAAATATAAACAAAATTTACTTTTGGTATATCTTTTTACAATGTGTTTTTATGGTGTACAGTTTATATAGTCAGCAACATAAGTCGCTGCACACTTCACATTTTTTGATAACCTTTTTATGAATTAAAATGTATACGTACTAGTCTGTAGTCGTATAATATAACCAAGTAAAGTCATCTATGCCGAGAAGTGCCATACGATATTGAAAATAATTATTATTTTAGATGATAACGCAATTCAAAATCTCATGAATGTGTAGCGACTTATGTTGCTAACTGTACACCTGTATGTTGATGTTATGAGATAAATCTGATGTGCTTGTACGAAAATCACCGAAGATTGAAAATACTGTTTTATTTCAGTTTACAAGTTAAACACACGTTAAAATTGGCGATTCCTCTCTTCTATCTTTACGTTAGTTAGTTATATTTTCACGTCTACGGTTGCAGTTGCACACACGTGAAATATAGATGAGTTGGTCTACTCGTATATATGAAATATTGGTGATATGGTTTGTATATTGGTATTTTCGAGTGTGTATTAAACGCCACGCTGCGTCACCAAACAATGTATAAATAAATAACAGTCACATACATAGTCCTCACCCCACACTAAGATCGAGTGTTATGTCATCGGTATCAGGAACTACGAGATACTTTTCGGTCTCACAAACACCCAGAACCGGAAGAAATATTTGTGGGCAGCACAAACATTTCTCTCGGTGCGGGGATCGAAGCCGTGGCCTCTCGTTACACAGGCGGCATCTAACCAACTGCGCCACGGAGGCTGCGTATAGTCGAGACTACATATAATGACAATGAATTATAAAGACCTTATTGATTTTTATTATTAAACTTTTTGCTAAGTATGTTACGTGTATGTTACTATTAATGAAAATGTATAAATCATATAAACACAAGTTAATTTCTCAACACTGGATAGAGGTGGAAAATCTAATTTTACCATTTAAAGTCTATTTGCCGTGTTGTTTGCCTGTGTGTCTGTACTGTGAAGCGCGGTATACAGTTAATGTGTCACGGACAATGCCTTGCCAGTTGCTGAATGACGCTTCCATTGCCTCCATTGTGAACGACGCGTAATACCAATGACGTAAGTTTATTATTTCAACCATTTTGGATTCAGGTCATATAAGTACATACATCGTTAATAAACCTATGACTAATTATGTTGATTAATTAAAATGATATTATTAGATTATATTGAAAGTGTGAGGTTCCAATATAATCTACTCATAGTGGGTAATCAAATTTGTGTAAAATTAGGTTGGCAAATTTCGGATCACAAAATTGTATTGTGTTTTTATTAAAAAGGATACCTGCATTTATGTTTTATAATACAGCTAGGCGTTATTGTAAACTATCATCATCATAATCATCATCATTCGCATTGTGTTCCGTAGCATGATGTAATAAGGGGCCAGTGTATCACCATATCAGGCATACATTCTTGACTCCTGGTTGATATTGAATAGAAAAATCCGATATCACTGCCCACCCCCGAGATTCTAATCTGAGCCTGAACCTCAGCTTTGCAATAATACCGCACTACAACTACGCAACAGTGGCAAGAAATTTCATTTCTAATTCACTAGTGGTTATGATCGATGATGAATGATAGGCGATAAATGACCTATCCAACACAAAAATATTATTTCAATTCAAACCAGTGGTTTCTGAGCTTCAGCCTTTTATATTAGTGTAGATGAGAAACAAACTTGTTAACGTCACTACCGATAAAAGGCAACGCGACAAAAATAAACTTGTTATTGAGTATCTCCTACATAGCAGTGGCGACTGTTTATAACATAAAAATAAGGAGAAATTGCTATCATCTTTGTAGGAGGCAATCACGACTGAAAAATTGGATTATACAGACATCAAACAGCGGCCAATGATTGGATGAGTCGAGATAAAGATCTTACCTTTAGAAGTCGGCCTGGAGCATAATCCATTAGGTGACCAACATGGTTGATAAGATACTAAGGGGAAATTACTACTGAAGCGCCATCTGTGATTATAACAGTTGACCATTAAACTATACATATTACATAAATTAAAAGACATGGAAATGCTTAAAAGGAGGTTACTATTAGGCTCACTACCTATTAATTTAGTTATGATTATTTTTCATGGATCATTTGATGGTAAGCGATAATCATTCATCAATTATAAAAAAATAGATGACAAGTAGAAAATGGTTCAAAGCAATGATCGGCATTGAACTAATACTCAAATGAACAAAATAACATAATTTATTGAATCCTTTAAAATGTTCCGTATCATTAAGATTCAGTCATTTTTCTTTTTTGATTTACCAGCCCAACTAACTCCAAAGCCATTACTATGTGGTGCCAATCTGTCGCTGATCTTTCTGACTAATAATGTTATGGCAAACGCCACAATGACTAATTAATTAAATTACATTCTATAATAACTTATAGCGTCGTGTTTGAGTTTACGCGCACATGTTACACGACGCTTTAATGAATTTCAATGTCAATATGTTGGAGCAAATGTCGACAAAACTGATAAGTACCTACATGTTATGCAGAAAATTGATATGTATATCAATAAAGCTTTCAGCCATTAAGAAACAGACCTAAGAAGACTACCCAGTACCCCGTATTCGGTTTGGTGAATTTCAATGTTATGTGACTTTAAGATTTATGAGGATATTTCTTATTATATCTGCGTTCAAGCTAAAGATCATCAAAAATTAATTAATTTATGATGCATAAATAACATTGAAAAACCAGAGGTTTCTGTCTTCAAAAAACCATTTTTTGGCAGTCCGGTCCATTTGTAATTTAAAACTCAAGAACAGAGTCAGCATTTACCCGATCCCTAAAATAGTGAGCACAAAGCTTCAGATTCAAAAATAAACTGGCTTTATTTCATTCAGAAAGTTATGGGTATAAATAACTTTACCATTAAAGATATAAAGATCTGGACAATTTGAAGTTACTAAGTAGGAAGTTCGACCCTGACACCTCGGATAACTTTAGGTAGAACCAAGGCACATGAGCAACTTGAATAGAGGTATTTTTAAACACTAGAGGATAAAGTTGTTCCAATAATATTGTTAATAAGGTCGCCAACACACGGCATTGACCCATTTCAGAGTTGTTTTCCCAGCTCGAGCAGACTTCTAAAAAATATTGAGTTATAAATTTTGTTATGAAAATGTTCAGTTGCTTCATCGAATTTCCTTTTGTAGGTACTTTTGATTTGCTTGGGTTAACCGTGAATGTTTGGCAAAGCCTTAGAAACTCTTGTTACTGACTGCCTTTCGCAATACTTTGTTAATATAAATTATATTTATTCCTATTTTTATATGATTGATTTCTAATTAACTTTTTATTTGTGCTTTTAATTTAGTCTCTAAACAAGTTATGTAATTTGCGTCACCAACTTCAAAGACAATGTTTATTTTAAGTATTTACTTAACTTTAAACATTACATTTTTCGAAATAGTTTAGTTTCCCAACAAACACGTGAAGCGATTGTTCGGCAGTGACATCAGGTTCAGGGGCTCATTATACATTATTGGACCGGTGTTTGTTCAGGCAGACTCTTGGAGGCCCGCCAGCGTCGGCCCGGCTTTATATGAATAATGATTCCATTCCGCCAAATGACTATTATGTAAAGTCTGCTATACATCTTGCAATTTGTCGTAAGATGCATTTGTGGATTTACAGTCTTAGTTTTATTGTCCATGTCTGTTCTTTTACTTTTGAAATAAGTGTTATTACTGGAATTGTTAGATGTGCTTTTATGATAAAAGATATGATTTAATATGTCTCTCTATCTCTCTCTTGCTTTAGCCACAGAAAGTGCACTGCCAATTAGGCCTCTTCGAAGGATCTTTATATCGACCTGTTGGCAGCAGCCTACATCCAGCCTAACGGAGCTGCCGTGGACTGGACGCCTGGTCATTTATTGTGCCCTCATCTTGGCGAGTATGTGTCAATACTTGCCACGCTTGCAAGGGGGCGCTTTATAATTTTATTGTTTCACACCTATTCCTTCTATCTAACTTTACAACATTTTATCTTTCAGCGTTAAGCAAATATTTGCTCAAACTCAAATATCTTGCAGCAGCAGGTGTGTTAGTGAGCGAACCATAGCTCTATTTTTAGTGACATTGCTGCTAATCTCTACGCCCAGTGTATCGGTGCGATATGTTAGATAATGGTATTAGAAAGCCCAAGCATTGTGTCCATCTTAGTTGAATGTCTATTTGACTATTCAAAATCGGACGAACTAAACATAAATTAATGTTACAAAAGACTTGTACACATTTTTTATTGCCATGAAAGGCGATCCGAGAAGAAGCAAGACCAATCAACACCGTTAATTATAAAGCATTGGCATTTGCATTCCACTGCGTCCGTCATCATGAGACATAACATGTTAAATCTCAATATATCCAGTAGTAACTCTGGCTATAAGGTCCTTAAAACGGGAACACAATAGAGCATTTATACTGTTGTTTGGCGGGATAAATAGCCATTGCGTTGATATCTACCCAGGCGGCCTCTTACATATAGGAGTAACTTAAAAGCAGAATCCGATTTTTACTTAATCCATATAAAACATTCAACCCAGTATTTCTTGAACAGCATTAGGAGAGTGTTAATGTTGCATTACCACTATTTTATCGTGATCCGTCTCTCGATTTATTCGAACAGACGTCGACACGTCCGCCATTTTTAAAATGTAAGTTTCCGCAGAGCAAGTACAGGGGGGTTAATCTATAAAAACGATACGAACTTCGAATGTTCGGACGCCGTACTTAAAACTTCAATAATGTCCCTAGATACTCCACAAAATGTTGGATTCCTCTATCGTACGTCGCAACCATAGACTAAGTGGGAAGAAAATGATAAGGGAATAGATAATACGATTGATTTTAGAAGTGGAAATATTATACCTTACTCCTGACGTCGAACATCCGAATATTTGAAATTCATATAGTTTTTACAGAGCAGCCCCCTGGTGTAAGCTACACTCGAGAATATTAAGCCTTGAAAGAAAGTTGGTAATTTCAACTAGGCACTCAATGTTGCCGGATTTTGCTTTTCAAACATTTACATCGTTTTTGGCATTATGCTTAAATATTTTACGGTAAATGGTTATTTTCTGTGTTTCTGTTGGGAATTTTGTTTTTAGATGTTAAAAAGTTTGTGTACATTTTAAAAGGCCAAATGAGGAAACACTGTAGTTTAGGGAGTATTTAATTATTAATAGGGGCGTAGTACTTGTCAGCCTCCGTGGCGCAGTTGGTTAGACGCCGCCTGTGAAACGACAGGCCGCGGGTTCGATTCCCGCACCGAGAGAAATGTTTGTGCGGCCCACAAATATTTCTTCCGGGTCTGGTTGTTTGTGAGACCGAAAAGTCTCTCGTAGTTCCTGATACCCACGACACAAGACTCGATCTTAATGTGGCGTCAGGACTGTTGGGTGTTATTTATTTATTTATTTACTGAATGCAATAGTTTTTAGATTAATCACAAATTTGCATACACTCGTGTTATGTTTGACCTGATGCCTTACACTAAATGGCAGTATCGACGAATGTAGTTGTGTATTAAGACGACGAATGATAGCCTCTCTTTGATATTAACTAACTATATAAACATGGACATATGGAATAGACACTCTCTAGATTAAAACATCCTACTATCATATGCTATATCAGATATCGGAAATTCAATACGAAAGCATAGTGACCTTAATCCTGAACAAATTGAGCACTAACAAGTGAGATAAGAATCGGTTAAAATAATTATTCTGGACTACTCGAAACCGTATCTGCAATGGCTGATCATGAAACACGCCACCCAGAAGATTACGGCTATACACGAACATACTGTGCACACAGTCATGTAAACCCAATTACTAAAATGATAGCATTTTTAACGTCAGTCTGGATCGATTGGTGTCTATAGACCTTGGCTATGTCACCTACCAGTGCCCCGGTTAAGTGAAATACGGAAGTACCTAATTGGTTTCGTTTGCCTACCCGCAGTTATTTTTAGAGCGAGCTGTGGGCTGGTCGATTTCTACGAATGGAAATAAATAATGAATGTGGCCGCTGCACTTCGTTATTTAAGCTTTCTTGGGGGTATACCTTCTTGAAATGTCGGTAAGTTCATAATTTGAAGTGATAACCACCGTTTAAATTAAGCTGTATAATTTGGCTTGTTTCTTAGTTAAGGAAAATCGTTCTTCTCTATGAATTGGTAATTCAGAATCCCGAGTCTGCTCCTTGGCTAATAATGATCAGCAACCGACCGCAAAATTATTTAAGTATGTTATTATGTGCAGAAGAAAGCTGATAGGTTTATTGCCTAACATCTTGGAGGTCTTTCTGTTCTGTTAATGCATCTAGCACCAAAGGAAAGTCTAAAATCTGCCATGTCATAAACGTCACTTCACCCCATAAACTATTTAATCCTAAAGAAAGTTGTGAGAGTTCTCCCCTGAAATTCCAAAAGAAACAAAGGGGTATTAGATTTATATCAGTATATTAATCGAGAACATAAATCCTGAGACCTTTATATCTCATTTAGGGCTTCAAGCGGTTACCACAAAGTTCAATATAGGTAGAACCATGTAGAAAAATCAGATATTTATAGCTCTATTGAAATTAAATCTGTAGGTTCAGCTGACCTTTAATGGCGTGAAGCGTGCTTGATATAAATAATGATCAAATAATTTTGTGGCAGTTTGACCGTGTTTGATGACTAAGTCAAGACTTTTAATTGGATTTCTATTAATTTAACATGCGTCAGACTACTGGTTGAAGACTTTGTAAGAACAACCGATGTACAAGTAACTGATGTAAAAATTTATTTTGTATACCCAAGAACTATCTCAAAGCTGTTAAATGAAGAATATTGAGATATTAGACAACAGAACACTGTGAACAAATGTAACAAAAAAGAGCTACCTTTTACTATTTCTGTATCTTTTTCTCTTACGCAGTCACACTATCTTCTCTTTCACTCCTTCGGCTTCTCGCTGTTAAGTAGGCATGCAGTGCACATACATTTTATTCACGATATTCGTTCCTTGATATCACACCTTCCAACTTCCAGATATTTATTCATGTGCATGCCCTCGTGTTTGCTAACATAAGCAATGCTGCTAGTATTGGACAAAGGAGAATGTAAATGCATATCGGTAAAAAATAATATTGATACCGCTACCGATACTGTTTAAAATTTATTATAACATTTTTATGGTTTCTCTTTACACGCTTTCCTGTTTTAACCCGGACGATTTATAAAATTAAGTAAATATCATTAGATTTTACATTTTGTTCACAGAGCCGAAGGAAAAGATTGATTTTTGTTGGACTTCAGTTCATTTTAAGTTCATTTCTCGAAGAACTCTGGGCCTGGGTCACAATTATGTTTATATTTATTGAAAATATATATCTTCCCCACACAAAAAGTAGTTTTCAACGAAGCACAAAAATTTTCGAATCAATACTAAGTTTCATAGTAAAATGGGCATTCCTTTAAAAAGTACAGTGGCAACCCTACTCACTCACACACACAGCTAGTAAAATCATTACGAACCTGATATATTAATCCTCTCATCATAATAGTAGTCCAGGTGGTGTGCGAGGTCGTCCTCATCGTCCGGCAGCAGCGGCTCGTCGGCGGCGTCGACGCGGCGCCGCGTGGCGTTGGGCGCGCCGCTCACTGCCGCCAACACCACCGCGAGGTACACCACCTCCATGGCGACATCACCGCGCGTCACACGCTGCACACGCTACACACCTGCGACAATCACAATACTGTGAAAAATAAAAAAAAAAAACTGTTAATAAGGGTCAGGTTTAGAATATTATAGCACGAAATGGGGGTTGGGGGGTAGGGGGGAGGAGGGGGAGGGTGTACCCTGTCCCCTGGTACCACTCCCATGAAAAGATAAGGCATAATTCTGAGAACCTAATTAAAGTAACCTAACCTCAAAATGTCAAAACAAAAGTTGCTTCTGCAACATCTCCGGCGCTGCGGGAAGTACAGCCCCTTCGCCCTTGCGTAACAAAGGATAGGCACCCAAGCTCGCCTCCGCAGCTTCGGCTTACTGGTCGCCTCCGGCGACCAGCCTCAGCCGCTACGGCTCGCACGGTTACCTATCCTTCGTTACAGCGGGCGGGGGCTGCTCTCCCTCCGCGCCTCCGGCTTTTTATATACACTCTAGGGGTGGTAGCCAAAAGTCTACGTGAAGTCGGGGTGGCCCGTGTCGGTTTTGAGGTACAGTCGACCTAACTGGTCCATAAAGTGGGTACACTAACTTCCTTCTGAACATCTAGGACGTTATAAAACAACAAAACATAAGCAAAATCAATTCAATCTTCGTAATTTATGGGTCTATCGCATGCGACCAAAAAACAACAAAAACATCAACAAAACATTCCTATAGAGCCACAAAGATACCTGGCCCGGTGGCCAAAAGTGGAAACAAATACGTCATTTAGAATGTCAGTCTATCTGCCAGTCGCTGTCATATCGGCCATTAGTTGTTTACTCAATGTATTTATTTTTCCTGCATTATTTAAAACTAGTGAAAATTGCCGAAAACTTTAAAAAGTGATGCTAGGAATGTTAAACTTCAGGTATTAAATTTTACGTAGGAAGAAAATCGGCTTCAGATACCAATAATACCCTTCGAAAAATTGTATCATCGTGTAGCTGTTGCCACAAGTTTGTGTTGTCAGCTTTTCAAAATAAATTCCACGAAAACATAACTTTGTACGTACTAGTACAATAGATGTTAGTTCATATCCTAAACTAAAATTCATCGTTACGTGCGTGGTGGCCTGTTGGTAAATGGACCACCAATGACCACAACCACATTTCACGGTGGCTGCGGGTTCGAATCTCAGAGTACCCCTTTGACTTTTCGGAGTCATGCGTGTATTGATAGTCAATAAACACACACAAAAACAGTGAAGGAAAACATCGTGAGGAAACCTGCATACCAAAGCGATTTATAAGAATTTCTATGGTACCTGTGTAAGTCCACCAACCCGCATTAGGCCAGCGCGGCGGACTATATAGCCTGTGATATGGCCTAACTACCCTCAATCGTACAATCGATTACAGAGGAGGCCCGTACCCTCCAGTGGGACGTGTATGGGCTGATACAGATAACTTTTTAAGGGTTTTGACTTCTTTAAGGGGAAGCGATTGGTTAGAAATCTTGTGAAGGAAAAAAACATGCATATGAAACTGGTCCACTCATTTTCCCAACACTATTGATCGGATTGAAAAATCTTACTTTACCCACTTTATTGCTATATCTATTTTTAATGGCAACACCAAATTCGATTACAGCGACTCTCCCACCGGGTCAGATAACTTTGTGCCTCTATAAATTTTTTTGTTGACACTGACACATGACTGAAACGCGTAGTTTTTACGTACCATTTCACCGATTTCTCTCGACATTTTACACCATAGACTATTTATTTGAAATATTACTAACGATTTGTTTGTCAATCGCTCATAATAACGTTCCGTTTTGCCTAATATGTGATTTGAGGTTAGTAACTATTATATTTAATTTTTCGAAAACTATGCATTATCTTTTAATAAGAGTGATAAACATATAATCTGGGACACAATCCCTACCACCTCTAATAATTTTTACACCTCAAATCGTGCTATAATAAACTAGACCCCGACCCCAAATCATTTTTTTTTGTTTGGTCACTTTCATTCTAATGGTGCGAATTGCCAACTGTGACCACGCTTGTCACGGGGGAGAGGTGAGGTAAAAAGCGAGGACAAGTGGCTGTGACATAGAATGGCGCCTCCTTAATCAGAATGATTTTTAATTGTTGTTATTCAAATAAAACAGCCCGTAAAACAGCAGTGTAAATTCACTTTTGTGTAACGGTTTGAAGGACATTGTAGTTAGAGTAACTACTGGACAACTCGAGAGTTAATTATTTTATGTTTTATGTTGTTATCTTATGTTTTAGGATGGCGAACGCAATGGAATGCCAACTAATGCTTTATAATTCATGGTGTTTTCCAGGCTTACCATATGGCGAATGGCATGCTCTTCTCGCCATTTACTGCTATATAAAAACAACCAACATACGTCTCACTAGCAGTGCACGACACTCCTCAACAATTGAGCGTTCAAATAAGAGGGTAGGCTGTAGTCCACTACACCGACTTAACGCGGTGGCGGATCAGATAAAATAACTTTTCTAATACACGCACGACAAAGTAATAATAAGAGTAATAAGCATGATAGCTCAGTGTAGCCCAAGCCTCAATTAACTTGAGAAGTTCATCATTCAAGTGATATACTCGTAAATCGTCTACGGTTTTTTGGCGCGCGATTTTTTTTGGCGCGTCGCGTCCTTGTCATATTATTAGGAACAGTCTTTCCCCTTTTCTATTTTATTATATTGGACATGTTGATTGCTATAGTTTTCGATTACGCCTACAAATGCTTGTTGTTTACATTAAGAAAATATATCTCAAACAATGCATGAAATATTAAATACTGTTTCTCATAATTTTACAACGGCATGACAACCACGCATCGCACGCCTAAAGACCGTAGATAAACTAAACAATTATGCCAGTAATATGAACCCGAAATGTGAGAAACTTACGTCGGAAAAGGAAAACATCGTAAGGAAACTTGCATACCTTGACAATTCAAGGAATTCGCCGACCCGCACTAGGCCAGCTCCGTGGACTACGACCTAACTGCTGGTAGTTCCATATTCATACCCGTCTTAGAGTAATTACCTCTAGAGAGATTCACGCTGTAACCGCACATGAGACATCAATAGCTATATCTAGCAACACAAGAAAATAAGCGCCATATTGTGGCCTTAATTTAAAATAGACCCTATTACAATGATATTAGGTTGCTTTATTGCTTGAACGACGTCGCTTTGTCTGGCGAAATTCTTTTTTCGCCCATCGACAAAACGCGGCACGTCACATGAAATAGAACATTATATTGCATCTCATTCTGACATAAAGAAATTCGTATCGGTGTGTCTCATTTTTGCGATGTACAGTACATTTAGGCTCTCTCTAGAGGTAATTACTCTAAGATACCCGTAAACGACAATTTAACAATCCTAGAAATTTAGGATTGGGTTACTGGCTGCCACATTTCAATGCTTAAACATTTTCTCATTTTTGTTTCTAGATGACACCAAGTGATTTGAAAATATAATTTCTAACATAATAGGAGTAGATATTTAATACACAACATAAAAGTTCTACGGTACTATTAAAGTTAATATCGAACATAATCATGTTACAATTGTAACACGTTTTAACTTTCACGGTACATTTTATAGCTTTAGGTAATATTAATTAATTTAACATCTAACTAAATACATTACAAAAACACTCAACAAGTTCGCGTGTTTGTGTTTTAATTACTTATAATGATATGTAAAGTGAGGTGAACGGTTTTTCAGGATGTTAACATAAGTAGGTACACGGAAGAATTAATTTTATTGAAAGGTATGAAAAGGTACAGTTGCACAATCACATTTTAAAGAGAGATAGAGTGATGTGTGTGGTCTATCTCTTTCACATTGCTGGGCCAGTATTCAAATGAAATTTCAAATCCACCTAACCTCCTTTATATATTTTAAAATCATAATCAGTGCTATCAAAATAGGAAGTTTTTTAGTGCTACATATATCCAGTCAAGTGATTCTATACGCGTTGTATTGAAATTGAAATACTATGACTATTTAATATTCTGTATTGTTTATGTGTATAATTTATAGATATTTGCATCCGTGCAAGGCGCCCATGTTTGACGTCTTCTATATTCACACTTCCGTCGGATATTAGCAAGAAATAACAATCCGAAACTAATAATAGAATAAAGAACAGAATATCTAACTTTTTGATTAATATATACAGCCGTTTAGCAATAATCCTATACTTCGTAATTTGAAATACAGGTTCTTATTAAATTATGAGCTAAATAATGCAACAACTATTTAGAAGTTGTCAAGTCGATTAAAGATTTTTTTATGACCTACAAATGTGGAGCAAGTCGTTTGCCTGCTGTTTAACGTCATGCTTTGTTAAACAGGAGCATCATTTAACTTATTATTTCTAAACACTGCATGATGTGCAATGCTCTCGTCACCCCGAGACATCATATTAAGTCTCTTAATGTGTAGTAATTTGTTTAGCTGCCATGTCCTTCAATTCCAAACAGGGTGTTGCTTTATTCTTCGACACGAAGTCCGAATGTTTGAACTTTCGACGTCTGAAGAAAGATATTATGTTCTCTCAAAATTAATCTATGAAACTTGTCCTTCACGCCATAGTCCGACTTTATTCTATGGTTACAACGTACGAGAGAATTTGAACATTTTGTGGAGTACCTAGGCACATCCGTATACTTTTATCTACGATTTTCGAACATTCGAAATTCGTGGCGGAGAACAGAGCAATCCCCTTGATACAGCAGTTTTTATACACTCCTGCTCGGCCCAAGAAATAGACACAGCGGTGTTACCAAGTCGTCCTCTAGATAAGGGACCATTTAAAGAACCAATTTCGACTGCGAATACTGAAAAGTTATACTAACAAACATCAAGACAACCAAATCGGGTAATTTAATACCCTCGCAGATAAATTCGATTCTGTAAATGAAACACAATTTCACCAAGTAATTTAGCGATATTACTTGAGAACTTGGGTGTATATTTGATTCCTTCGAGGAAGTTTTTACGAGGCTGGCGTTTATGTGCTCTGTCTTATTATTTTTTACTGGCTCGGTAAAATAAAATGCATGTGATTATAAGAACTGTCCAGATAGTGTCTACAGATGAAGTATTGTTGTTTGTCACCGATCGGCATAATTACATCAGCTTGTTAGAGTTTCGGAGTAGTTTTTTGATTTTTTTTTATTGGGTTGAATAGCGAGACAATCTTGCCGTTTGCCTGATGATAAGTGATACGATCGCTCATAAACAGTAGCAAAACCTAACAACACCTTTAATTACAAAGCAATGCTTGGCATTCCACTGCGCTCGCCATCCTGAGACATAAGATATTAAGTCTCAATATGTCCAATAGTTACTCTGGCTAGAATGTACTTCAATCCGAAACACAATAGTGCATTTACACTGCTGTTTGGTGGGAGAAATAGACATTGAGGTGGAACCTACCCAGGCGGTCTCTCTAATATGATAGGTAATGGTAGGCCATGAACCGAATTTGAAACTCACTACGACCCCCACCATTGTATAAAATTGTTGTTGTCTAAGCGAAAGCCACTATTCTATCAACGTTTAAAATATGTACTCTTTATATATTTTTTGCGTGCGTGCATAAGTGCGTGGTGGCCTGTTGGTAAACGGACTAGACGCGACTGCCAACATGTTCACGGTGGTCGCGGGTTCGAATCCCAGGGCACACCTCTGACTTTTCGGAGTCATGTGTGTATTGATAGTCAATCACCACGCACTAAAACGGTGAATGAAAACATCGTGAGGAAACCTGCATACCATAGCGATTTATAAAAAATTCTATGGTATGTAAGTCCGCCAACCCGCACTAGGCCAGCGTGGTGGACTATATGGCCTAACCACTCTCAATCGTACTCTCGATTGTAGAGGAGGCCCGTGCCCTGCAGTGGGACGTATATGGGTTGATACAGATATATTTTTTACATGTATTATTGTTTATTATATGAAATATACACCCTTTCATCCAACATTCTAACTAAAGTTGAAAGTTCTACAAGAAGCAAAAACAAGACACTTTGCCGTTATCTATCGCTAAAAAAGTTCAAAAATATCCATAAAAGTTGTTGAAGCGAAAGTAAAGACATAATCTATAGAAGATAGGGACGAAATTACTAGAAGATATCTAGAATCTCATCGTAATTAGTAATTCAGTACCTTATTTATTGATTTTATTTTCATTTTATAAATGGAAGACTTACAGCTAAATACATCATACATAATTATTTAATATATTTAACAGAGAGCCAATAACGACTCTTCTCTTATAGAACTAATGTATAAACGAAAAAAGTGGAAACAAACATAGATTTAGTATAAAACATAGATCGGCAATGTGAAAGAGATAGAATAATTTAACTCATATGTTAAAGCGAGATGCATGATGCGACCATACGTTTACACAGAAGTAGCCTGCAGTGACCCAGAGTCAAAATATGTCAAACTAAGCGAGCAACAAAATTCGCTTATTTTCATAATTTATTTAATTTTACAGTACTTGGTTATATTTATTAAACGTAGTTTATTATAGTGCATTGTGAAGTGCCAAAGTGTGGTTCATACAGGCGTAAAAATCCGAAATAATTAAAGTTTTCACAGGTACCGGCCACTTTTGCACAATACTTTTTTGTGACGATATTATAGAATTAAATGGAAATCCGTGTATACATATCGGTAGAAAAGAATATAGTATTTCATTATATAAATACGCTGAAAGCATCCATTGCGTATAAAAAATAATATCAAATACGTGAATTTACAATAATTTCAACCAAAAGTTGCTAGGGATTGACTGACAGGTTCGATCAATAAAAGGCTGTCGATAAAATAGTCGATAACAACACATGTTTCCCTACATTTTTATGGAGCTATAGTATGTTGTGATAGTGTGCATTCTTCTTCTTCTTCTACCTGGCGTTATCCCGGCCATATATCCCCGGCCAGTATTATAGTATTCATTCTGCAATATTACTTATTACTTTACTTTTTCTCATTTTTTTTATATTTGTGGATTAATTATTATAACACTTCATGTGTGTGATTTATGAATTAAGAACCTGTTTCAATCTCTGCCAAGAGGCTGTCAATTTATAATAGTAAAACAAGAAGACATTATTATAAAATATGCGATACTTCTATGCACAGTATCATCGTCCAAACCTTGAAGCAACATTATTCATTTATCATAACATTAGGTATAGGTTTAAAATCTATAATTCTCATAGGAAAAACATTAGTTTAGGTGACGAGATCGAGAAAACCTTTATAGTTTATTAAACTGTCTCTTTCTTCAGCCACAAGAATGCGACTAATGAACATAGGCCTTCCACAAGAATGTCTACATCAGTTTGTTGTAAGCTGCCTGCATCCAACGACTTCCTACAAGCTCCTCCGTACACCTCCAACGCGGCCTAGCAGCCGTCCAACACTTCCCAATGTGTTACAAGTCAATTAATTGACTTAAATAAGCATATTTTTTTTAACTCTGGTATAAATATACTTACGCGAATGTTACTCATTGAAAAAAACTAATAATCATGGATTTTGTTGCAGACTGAGTCCACCTTGTGACTACGAAAGCTGTAAAGTAATCGAAACTTTGCGACGGGAAATTAAAAATTAAAAAAATAAACCGAAAACGCCTAAAACTTTGTAAATTATAGTTTTATTTTATAAAAACGTTTTTTGTTCTCAGTTTAATTAGGTGTATGTACTATGTATACATCACAATGAAAAAAATAATTTTGTTCAGGTAAACATAAAGACCCATACAAAACATCTCAAACAAAATGTTTTCAAATAATATGACAATTTATCTTTATTTATTTGTGTGTTTATCAATCTGTATTGAAATAAACACATCAATAAGTTTCTGTTAATATATAATAAAATGTCGCATATATCCATAACATTTTATTTCACAACTACAGGCCGACAGCTATATCGATATCGATATCATAGTATCGAAAGTGCATGGTACACCACTATATGTCAAGCACACATGTAAACTTCACGCACACAATCGTAAATCAGTTTTGGTCGCGCTCAAAATGACACATTGCCGATCTATGTTCTATACTACATCTATGGAAACAAATAAATATAGTGATTTAAAAAATATATTATTCTAGAAGATCTCATAAGGAATATATAATTTTTTCTTCGATTACATAATCCAGTACTACTTGCTAGTGTGCATAAACAGCATTTAAATTCCCAAGAGCGTCAGCCGGAGTGTTTCAAAAGTTTCGCAGTATGAAGAGATATTTAACGCTAGGGCGGCGGTTTCCTTAACACTCCTCAAGAACCCTCCAATTAACGTAGTCGCCAGTACAGAGCAATTGTGTTTGAATAGAATAGCCATGTTTCTTACGCTTTTGTAGCGTTCGAGAAAGTTCTGCAGTTTTTGGATGTAAAGATTGGATAAAAATTGAAATTAGGTGATTTATGTTCTGCTTGTTGTCTTAAACTTGTCATTGTTATCTGTGTATGCATTTTTACATACATAAAACATACATAAACTCACGCCTTTTTCCCAGAAGGGGTAGGCAGAGGTGCCAGGACACCCACATTTCGCCTTGTATGTTCCGTCCCACGATGTGATAGGTGGCGAGCCTATTGTCATCTGATCTGTATCAACCCATATACGTCCCACTGCAGGGCACGGGCCTCCTCTACAATCGACAGTACGATTGAGAGTGGTTAGGCCATATAGTCCACCACGTTGGCCTAGTGCGGGTTGGCGGACTTACATACCATAGAAATTCTTATAAATCGCTATGGTATGCAGGTTTCCTCACGATGTTTTCCTTCACCGTTTTAGTACGTGGTGATTGACTATCAATACACACATGACTCCGAAAAGTCAGAGGTGTGCCCTGGGATTTGAACCCGCGACCACCGTGAACATGTTGGCAGTCGCGTCTAGTCCGTTTACCAACAGGCCACCACGCACTTGCCATATCGGGCACAAATTCCTGAATCTGGGCTGATAATGAATAGAAAAATCCAATATCACTTAGCCCAACTCGGGATTCGAACCCGAGACCTCAGCTTTGTAACCGTACCGTAGTACAACTACGCCACCGAGGCAGTCAGTCTAAGATTCCTGACTTTATAGAAACTCCGGGATTAAAAATTTTCCAATCCAATGTACTTTGTAACAAATTTTTCAAACCTGAAAACTATAATATAAAGACCATTATTGGGTATCGATTATCCATTACTCCAAGTGGTCAAATTGACCATCACCGGGCGGTTTCATCTGCAAAGCCATCAATCAAGTTTGGTGGTGTTTGGAGAGCGAATTTCAACTTTAAGCCCAGTTAATAAGGTTTGAAATGTAGCGTCGGTGCAAGTGCACTGCAGTGCGGCGGGATTCGCGGATGTTCCCGTCCCGGCACAAAATGTAGAAATGATCTCAGGAGTAAATATTAAATTGGATATAGGTGTGCCATTGCATTTGCCATATTATTATTCAATCATATGTAAGTTTTGAGGAAATATTTTATTTTTAGTATCCATTAACATCAACGTATCAGCTCATATATTTTGTAGGTATACTCGTAATGCTGTACACGGACTTGTATATAAGAGAGACCGATTGTGAAGACTTAGGCGGTAGTCAGCCATCAGTAGAGCTCATATACGCCCTATGTACGGGATTTCTTTACAAGAGAGAGATCGATTGTGAGAGCTTAAGCCGAAATCCACTACGCTGGCCTACTGCGAGTGATTTGACTAAAAATTCAATATAAGTTCATGTAATCTTTTTGGCATTCAGGTTGCTTTACGATATCTTTCTTCATTATTTACATGGGTTGCAATTTAGCAACAATGCACACATGAATTCGTAAAGTCCCATGCAGTAGAGTCAGCGACATAAGTCACTACATAGTCACGAGATTTGGAATTGTCTTATCATCCAAAATAATAATTATTTTCGATATCGTATGGCACTTCTCGGCTTAGATGACTTTACTTGGTTATATTTTATGACTACGGAGTAGTACGTACAAATTTTAATTCATAAAAAGGTTATCAAAAAATGTGAAGTGTTCAGCGACTTATGTTGCTGACTATAATTTCAGTGTGATTATGTATAATTCATATTCATATCATCTCTGCATCTCTCAAAGGTGGACTGGTAGATAATACCTCTGGCATTAAGTCCGCCTTGTACACAATCTATATGAAGTAAAATAATAAATGATTTTAATAAATAAATAAGTTATTTATTAAGAAAAGGTACACAAAACATAATACAGCCAATTAAAAAAAATAGCTCAGTCATATGATCTGGGATGTATCCCTAACTATGTATACACATGTTATTATTGCCAGCACTAGACATAACATAAAATTACAAGAAGAAATTAATAAATATTATTATAAAATTTAAGAGAAGAAAAAAAGAAAAGGGCAAGTATTTGAAAATGGAAAGAAAATGCGAAGTTAGTTGGAAAAATACAAACCAATAAGGTATAGATTTCTCCTCGACTTGTTCCATTTTATTAAAGTTATATTTTGTACACCACGTCAGACCAGTTCTGTTACGTAACATCTTACTAAGAAAGAGCGGATAAACGCTATACCGAAATTCAGTCCTGTCACCTTGAACCAAAGCTCTTATTGCTTTAACAAGAAATAGCTGGCTCTTATTGTTACATAACTGGATATAAGGGAATAACGTCTTTATGTAATGGTATGATAGTGACTATAATGCCTGATCATGTGTGATGTTAAGTGCAGTGGAATTCAAAAAGCAAATCCATTAGTGAAATATTATTATATTTTTCGCTGTAGTTATGTCACTTGTTCAAAACTGGTGGTCTCTTATGTGAGAGGCCGCCTGGGACGATACCATTGCAATTTCTATTTCCTCCACCAAACAGCAGCGTAAATGGACTATTGTGTTTCGGTTTGAAGGACATTGTAGCCAGAGTAACTACTGGACATATTGAGACTTAACATCTTATGTCTTAGGATGGCGAGCGCAGTGGAATGCAAAGCATTGCTCTATAATTCAAGGTGTTGTTTGGTTTTACTTCTATTCATGAGTGGTCGTTTCGCTTACCATCGGACGAACGGCATGCTCGAGTCGCCATTCATTGGAATAAAATAAAATATGAAATACAAAGATTTATTCTAGTCACTTTGACTGATTTTTGAACATCGTGTACAGTGGTATCTATCCAGTCCAATCTATCTATAGTATACTAGTGATTCAGCCCTGCTCCGCCCGAATGCAGATACATTTTTTTGAAACTATTCTATATAAATATATTTATATATATTATACAGCCTATGTTCGTTAAGGATAATAATGGTGAAAGGTTTTTTCAAGTCGGTACATTAGTTTTAGAGCCTATTCAATACAAATAAACAATAAAATCTTTCCTCTTTATCATATTAGGTTAGATGACTATCGTACTACTAGCTAACTAATTTAATCAGTGATATGCGTCATTAGTCATAATCAGATGAATTAGCCTAGCGCAGAGTCTCTCCTAATACAATTAAAAAGTTTAAGAATGATTTAGTGTATCTCTAGAGATATCTTGTTATAACATTCAAGGCTAAAACAGTGCTAAAATAACACTAGAATACGCTAGAAAATAAACAATAAATTTCCAGAGTATTTTCTTAATTGTACATGTTTTCCGAGGTCTTAAACGATTTAAATCCCTCAGCAAGCATTACTATTCAGCAACTGTTCCTGCGTCGGCAAAGTGCCAAGTTACGAATGCGACCTGAAATCAGAAACTTGTGTCGCAGACTCCGATATACAAATTAAGCTAAATCACTTTACATTACTCGTTTCTTTATTGTGAATATCTACTACACTTCTAAAACATCTTATAACAGTACTTTTTGCAAAGGACTAATTTGCTTTTTGTGACCACGTACAATGGTGGATCTTCTTCTTCTTCTTCAGCCTATATATCCACCCAATGCTGAGTGTAGGCCTCTTGCAATGCACACCAGGATGGTCTGTCTAGGGGATGTCAATGGTGGATAACCCACCATAATGACTGACGCGCGTATTGAAATAAAACTATGACATTTTTTTACATTTTAACTCCCTGACGTTTCGAGATAAATCAGAAACCAGAGCCAAACCAGAGTGACAACGAAAGCCATAAAATTATCGAAACGTCGGGAAGTTAAAAAATGTAAAAATTAAACCAAATCCGCGATAAAATCCGTAAATTCTACAATACAGTAATACAATGTGTAAAATTCGCGTAAATCTAAAAAAAATATCACGCACGTATATTAAGACATAAGCCGGTGCATATCTGGGGGCGCGGCCGAGCCCCCGTCCAAGTCGAGTTATAGGCCGTAACATCCTTTTCTCGAAGCAATTCAGACCATTTTCAACCCCCTATAACTTCGTTGTGGCTAAAGCATGAAGCCTGAATTTTCAGTTACTAAGCAGGCATTGTGTAAACACGGTATATTTAAAATTTCATTCAATTTGAACCAGTAGTTTAAGAATTGTAACTAGTCAAACTTTCTTAATTTTGTCACTCACTGACTGACTGACCGATCATCAAAAGTCTAAGGCACTTCTAGCAGACATAGAACCTTCAAATTTAGAATATAATTAGTGTTTACTGTCTAAAGTAAGGGAAAATTCAAACATTTCATAATTTGTGTCTAGTTTTCTAGATAGACCAACTGTCAACTAGTAGTTGACATGACGTGGCGCTTTTGGATGCATTAGAAATCCGTTAAATATGGCCATTTCGGTCGCACTAAGGGCAATTTGTATTACTATTTTAACCTTGACGGGCATGAGCGGCGGTGCGGATAACTTTGTAATCCCATATAAATGTATAGCATTACAAAGTTACATTTGCAGTTAATGAATCATTGTACCCGTATATAATGGAATAATAGTTGTAGATAGATATCTATATATTTGAGGCATAACAAGAGGGGATATAGAGAAGGAAATGGTGTATTCAGCATGTCACATGCCCTTGCAAATAAATAGACTAAATAGCTCGAAAATATCAATTACAATGAAAGAAAGAACATTAATAATCAAATCCGCTATATTTGTGATAAATTGATGCCTACAAAAACAAGAAAAATCCATAAGACAGAGGCTTTAAGAAAAATCGTTAGTGATATTCTAGAAGTAAGAAGTACCGAAAAGGAAAAAAGTAGGACTCTACAAAAAGACGTGAGATCCCATCAAAAACATCCTGTAAAAAAAAATCCAAGTCTCGCAGCTCAGATTTTCTACCGCAAAAAGTTGTCAGATGCATGTAATACCAAGTCGATTAATTTATTTAGTCCTTAAGGGACCTTCTATATAAAGTTATTACGTTAGTTATTACCATATCAATATTAAAAATTCTTGACGTTTTAAATAAATGGATCGACTTGGCCATCGCATGAAAAATAATGTATCGTACAATTTATACATAATGCTGCTGGCCAAGTCGATCTATTTATTTAAAACGTAAAGAATTTTTAATATTGATATGGTAATAACTAACGTAATAACTTTATATAGAAGGTCCCTTAAGGACTAAATAAATTAATCGACTTGGTATTACATGCATCTGACAACTTTTTGCGGTAGAAAATCTGAGCTGCGAGACTTGGATTTTTTTTTACAGGATGTTTTTGATGGGATCCAGTTTAGAGTAAGGTGGCATAATTGGATCTATAGCGGAAAATTCTATCCGGCAGTGGACGACTTTCCAATAACTATTTGATTCCTTGTCGCTTTCTCGTTGTATACAATAACCGTGTTAGGTTCAGAAGTAACTTTCTGCAACGTTATTTATTGGAGAAAAATATTTTCTCTAATTTCACGGCTGTTGCGATGGGCGTACCTCACGATACATAATAAATATGCCCAACTTTCACACGTAGGCCCGACGCCTTTACGTGCCGTGTTTTGGAAAATATGCGGTATTTTCAGGCCTATAACAATATTTATTGATCGCACAACGGTTGTCTCTGTTCAGAGCGAATACGCTGTCTCTTGTTTCATCGGCTTATCACTTATTGTCAGTGACGGGTTTAGTCCCATTGGCGTACCACGGACCTTTCGCCAGTAAGGTATATATAGTAAACTAGATTAGATTCCTACGGGATCTCGGATGAGAATGCTACGCGATGTCTTGAAAGAAATTGCTACGTTATTCTGAACAAAAATGCTACGGCATCTTGAGCGAGAATGCTACGGCGTCCTGGGTGATAACTGAGAATGCTACGGCGTCTTGAAAGAAACTGCTACAGCGCCTAAAGCAAGACTACACCGGCGCGGCGCTTTATTTAAAATTGCTACGATACTAGTTGAAACTACTGGTATCATGGGCGTAATTGCTACGGTTTTGTGAGGTGAAATAGTCGAGATTTCGACTGTGCTCCGGACTAGACTGCTACGATATCTTGGGTGAGATTGCCGTGGTATGTGTAGTAAAAGTTCTACGGCGACATGGTAAAGAGTTTTACGGTGCGATCATAGAAATGTTTCATTGATCCTTAGACTCTACTAGTCTTTCATACACATAATTGGTGAAATAAAAGCAGTAGTAATAAGCCTTCAGCACCCCTTAATTTATAGCTCCTAACATGACAGTTCAGCTGCACGCTAATTCATAAAGTTATTGCTTACTGTATAAATATTAATACCACATTTTTTAAATTGTTATTCTATATGTTATTTGTTATTTATACTGATTATGAATTATACCGAAATATATTGCTCAATTGTATTACTTGAATATTTTAATACCGCAGCCAGCGTCACGTATATCACGTAATATATTTAATTTCTTGTCCAAAATATACATATAGTGCAATGTCCTATCTGAGACGAAAAAACACGACTGTTCAGAGTCAAGACAGAAGAGGCAACATAAGAGCTGATTAAAATTTGACGAGTAATAAAACGCTTGAAACAATTATGTCACGTCATCAACTTAGCCGCATTTTGACGAGCCTGTGTAGCCAAGTTGTATCGGTACAGGCTGGTCTTTTATACCCACCGTTTGATTTATGAGCAAGACACAATGGTAGAGGGCGGTTTCCGTCGGGCTGTGCGCAATTTGTTGAAGATTAGACGATGTTCAGACTTTACCCGGTGTTTTTAGGAAGAGCGAAGGTCGAAGTCAAGATTTTATATATATAAAAAAAAACGACGTGTGGCACTCGGAGACTGCCGCGGTAAAGCTATTATTTATTATAAATATTAGACTCTCGTCTAAGAATATCGAGAAAGGGCGTTAGACACAATTTCACCGGATTGCTGAAAACTGGATATACAAAGGCTGAATCCAAAACTCGACATATTTGCGAAGGCTATGGTTATTATGACAGGTTTTCGAATACAACTGAAGCGGAAATGAAAATTAATTAAAACATAATTATTTAGAAACAAAATTAATTTGGTTACAGTAAAATTCAATCAAACAAAATGTATTACCATCAAATTTCAACTTTAACACAATCACATAAATGTTAAAAGCCTCTTTAATTATTATATTACTATTGACCCAAATAGGGACATTTCCATAAATATGGGCTGCATTGGTATCCAAACGGAGGGTTAGAATTTGAATAAAGCATCTATATTTCGCTTGTGGCCACCCCAGCCCTCTTTACCCAACTTCAATTTATTCATGAAATAACGTATTTAATGGTCTGTCTCTTAAATTACGGTGAACACGACATGCATAATACCTGCTTTCTTTGTTTTATACAACTAGTAATCTGTAATGCATTTGATGTAATAGACACATTTTTTATGAGCGAAGAATTTTTAGAGAAAATAACGCTGGATTTTGTGTATTGATATTATCATACTATTTTTTTACGAATTTTATTGTCGTTTTTTGACATTTATTTACATTTGAAATTTTTCTTGACACCGGAAGTAGTAGCTCTTCAAATTCGATAAGTTAAATCAACATCTACACAATCATCGACAAAATCCAAATATTTATAGTTTCGCATCGGAGACTAACCATATTTATTTTAGCACAATTCTGTTTTGTTCTATTTAAAACTTCAATTTTGTGTGGAGAGCATTTTTCAGCTTACCGCTTCTATTCGACTTTCAGGACAGGCATAAAATGAGGACAAGTGTGTTTTAGTCATTAGTATTCTCGTGAGCCCTGACAATAATGTTCATTGCTGTTTCACGGTGTTCAGCACCTCAAGTATAGTAATTAAAATCGCCCACTTAGACGCGAATGGAGCCTCCCTTTTTATCCAAGAGGAAAAGCTATTAAGCTCCCTTTTCTATACCCCGGGGGAGGCCGAAAGGGGTATGTGAGTGTCTCTGGCCTTCCAGCCCGGTACAAAGGCAGATATTGTGGCCGAGCTGGGAGCAATAGACAAGTTACTTCTCAAGTGTTATGTGTATATGTTAATTTTTAATTGAAATTATTAAATGTACTAGTCACGTCTAAATAAATATTTATATTTTTAAACAACTCTTTTGCGTATGATAATAATATGAATATCTCTATTAGCGTGTAAACAATTAATTAAAGCGAAACTTTCAGTTGCACATTTTAACACATTTTTTTTCCAATTTAATATAATATTTAGTGTAAAATGCAGGAGAAAGCTTTATGGAGCAGATTTTTTAAGTCAACTTCATTGTGATAATCATATGATAGACATATCATAGGAAAATTATTCATGTTTAACTTGTACGAACTCCGATAGCAATGTTCAGTCAGCGGAAAAACTCGATGTTAGTTGAAGCTGACTGTATAACTTTATTTAGTAACTAGCTTTTGATGGCAACTTTGTCTGCTTGGTTAACTGTATTTATAACATGTTTTATATACTTAAAATCAATACTTAATGAATAAGATATTACGTCCCCATTAAAATGAGAAAATTCTAAGATTCCGAATTACTTTACTATTTATTTGTGAGTATTCCGTTGGAAAAATAATGTGGTAACTTACATTATCAACAAAGATTTCTCGCCATATCTTCACTTAAAACATGAAAATCCAAAACCTTACAATGGGTCATTATTTATTTATAATGGGTAGGTACTATTAAACATAATAAGTTCGTATCTCTAAAATTTCTAATCCCGGAACCACGCACATTTTTACTGATCAGTATTTTCTGCGCAGAACCCATGTACATATTATGTTTTAAATGGAAGTTGCTTATTTCAATATTTTTTAGTACAATATTATAGTAGTTAATATGAAAATATCATAGGAGTTAGGTTTGTTTTCATACTATTTTTTTTTATTTTAGGTCGAGCCCTGGGTTGGGCACTTTTTTTTATTGCACTTAATGGCGAGACGAGCAAGCCGTTCGCCTGATGGTAAGCGATACGATCGCTCATAAACAGTAGCAACATTCCACTGCGCTCGCCATCCTGAGACAAAAGATGTTAAGTCTCAATATGTCCAGTAGTTACTCTGGCTACAATGTCCTTCAATCCGAAACACAACAGTGCATTGAGGCAGTGTTGTTTCACGGAAAAATAGACATTGCGGTGGTACCCACCCAGATGACCTCGCACATATGAGAGACCTACCACCAGTATATTCGATTTTCTATTCATTATCACAAGTATATTTTGGGAATAACTCGTGAGTTTATATATGTATGTATGTATTTCTAAGAGTATTTTAGCTCTCTAACATGCTCGCAGATATAGCGACATCGTCGGATAGCCGGCGTGTTCACATGATATCGAATCGTCATGCATTGCTTGACATATGGGACGATAAAACCTCATCGATCGAATCACGCTTTACATGAACCAATATACTCGGTAAAAGGACATAACCTGCTTATTTTAGTGGCAATCAAACTTATAACGCATGATCTATCTTATATTGGTGTGTGGCATATTTTGGAATTATAATATATCTTATTTAAACTGGCCTGACAAAATAACTGCACTGATAGAAAGCGCAAATAGCGTCCAGGCAAAGTATCGAATGGCATCAAACGGCAGTCCCATGCTATTGGATACAATTATGCCGGCCTGCTAAGATGCCTCTTCACACAACGGCGGAAGGACCCAGGATAATAGGAAGAAGGGAACACGTGACGGCAAACAATTCCACATCTTGACGGTGCGGCACAAATAAGAATTTGCGAACCTTTTGGTTCGTGTCGAGATGGTTTGGATCATCAAGCTATATAAATAAAAATAAAATCTTAAACACATTGTTTGAGATATGTTTTAATAATATAAACAACAAGCATTTATACTCGTAATCTAATAATATTCACATGTCAAATGTAATAAAATATGAAGCGAGTAAAACTATTCCTAGTATTTTAACAACAGCATGATAACAACACATTCGGATACCAAAAGACCATAGACGATTTTTAACCTTTGGAGACAAATTTAAAGTTGTTATTCAGACATCAAATTCGCATAACAGTATTAATGGGATGGGTTAAAAATAACAAAGATATCACTTCACCTTCGCTTTGCAATATAACTTAAGCCTTACTGTAGCATCGTTTTTTGATGGCCAAAACATATTGTGTATGGTCATTAATTTAAAAACTAAGGATAGGTACTTCCATTACTATTTTATTAAAAAAAAAATACCGTAAAAATACGCTAAAATAAATATTAAGTAAATTCAATAGATTTCGTCTACACAGTGATACAAATTAATATCTTTATTTTTAGTAAACTTCCTGTTATAAACCAAGGAAACATTTTAACAATTGTTGCGAGCGCTGAATGATTCCACTTTCCAGTAACGCTTCCTTATGTCAATGGCTAAATTACTCTACCTGAGACGAAGAGTTCCATCTATCACAAGTTCAAAAAGAAACGGACAAAATACGAAGACTTAAATTACGAAGAACGAATAAAATTAATTGCCATGTTCTAGATTTATGAAAAAAATAATTACAAGTCCATTATCTTGTGTAGGTGGGACCAATTACAGCCTCGCGGACTTCAAAGTAACGGAGATTTGCCGCAGAATAATATCTTACTTTTCACATTAATTTCTCGGTCTCGTAATAATATTTATAATTTCTTGGAACCACAGTTTTGGTCAGCCTGTTTTGGTGGGCATCCTTTTGTCGATCGATGGCAGATTTTGATATGTTTCGGGTAGGTAAACTATCTAGATTGTTTTTTTTATTGCAAAGCATGCCTTTCGCCTGATGCTAAGCGTTAAGACCGCTTACTGTAACAAAACCAAACAACACCTTGAATTAGAAAGCAGTGCTTGGCATTCATTGAGGTATTATACTAGAGCGGACACCGAGAACAAAATCTGTGCGTATGGTGCTTGCACAAGGGTACACATTGAAGCGAGAGGGAAGATATGTTACTTCATAGGCGTGACAGAGACAGAAATAGAATGTACCCTTCATTTCGTTACAAACATTTTGTTTGCAGTGTCCCCTCTAGTATATTATTTCAATGTTGGCATTCCACAGCGTTCGCCATCTACAGACCTATGATGTTTAGTGTCAGTATGTCCAGTAGTTACTCTGGCAATATGTCCTCCAATCCGAAATACAACAGTGCAATTACACTTACTATCAGGACACCTGTTTGATTTTATGGCGGACCTGTTCAATAAAAAAAATATATAATTATGCTGGTAAATGTTAATATTTACTATAAGGTTGTAAAGAACTCCGACGATCAAATTATTATTTCAAAAACCCTGTTATGTTTTACTAAATTCTTGTTATTTAGGGAAAAAAATATTTAACATCGTCTTTCAGCTAATACTTTCCGGTTTTTATGATCAATCCATAGGGAATTTCGTGAAGAGGCGTCATTAAATGGTTCTTAGATGTAATCAACGTTTATATGGTTCACTGGAGGGTGTAGACTCGGCCTTATATTTATTGGAAGTGAAATATGGGCTTACGTAGATGACTATCTTTTATAATGTTTTTTTTTTTTTTAGATTTACCCGAATTTTACATATTAAAATAAAAGTATTTTTTATAGATTATACCGCACATTTGGTTTATATTTATATTTTTACCTTCCCGAAATTTTCGTTATATAAAATAGTTTTATTTCACTGACTAGCTTTTGTATTCCTCTGTGTATCTAGGTGTTTAGTTTTAAGGTGTTGTACAGAAAGAAAAAGTTTTCAGCAAGCACATTTTATGCCTCTACTTAGTCATATAACATTATACTCTATACCTGTACTATAGATAAGAATTTCAACAAGGCTAAAAGCACATTTTATGCTTCGACTTAGTCTGAATATAACTTTATACTCTTTATACGATAGAGTGACTAAAATACAGCTGACGGCAAGTGCGGTGGAATCTAATTAGAGTATCCATCGGTTAGAGAAGGCTGTTTCTCAAGTGGACTCAATTATAACAGCCTTTAGAAAAGTGATAGAGCGTACAGTTGTACCTACTCTTGACAACCTCCGTGGCGCAGTTGGTTAGACGCCGCCTGTGAAACCAGCAAGAACTAAATATAAATAAATTAATCGACTTGGTATTACATGCATCTCACAACTTTTTGCGATAGAAAACCTGAGCTGCGAGACTTGGAATTTTTTTACAGAATGTTTTTGAGGTCCATTTTTTTGGATACCATCATACCACAGACAGCCTCCGTGCCGCAGTCGGTAAGACGCCGCCTTAAAACTGAGGCCACGGTTCGATCCCCGCACCGAGACAAATGTTTGTGCGGCCCACAAATATTTCATTCGGGTCTGGGTGTTTGTGAGACCGAAAAGTTTCTGGTAGCTCCTGATACCCACGACACAAGACTCGATCTTAGTGTGGGGCAGGACCATGTATGTGACTGTTGCGTGTTATTTATTTTATTTATATAGTTGTGCCTATTCTGCCTAGTTTGTTTTAGAGTTCATTGCCCGTTCTTATCAAGTCAAAACCAATTTTCGAAGCCGATGGTATTAAAAATGATTGAATCATTTAATAAATCGGGATATATGGTTATATCGGAATAGTACGGTCCAAGTAGATACGATGGATCAGAGAAAACGACTTTTTTCTCAAAACTAACACAAGTTGATTCTGGAACACGACATTCTTGCGTTGGCCAATATAATAGGATTTACGACTGTATACGTTGGTTGACATGAGTAGGGTATTATAGTAATACCATCTTAGTCTATCGTAGAACAGGGCTGGGTAGATTGAAATAAAACTATTTTTTACGGATTTTATCCGCCCCGTGACCACGAAAGCTGTAAAGTAATCAAACGTCGGGAACTCAAAAAATGTAAAAATTAAACCAAATCCGCGATATAGTCCGTAAATAATAGTTTTATTTCAATGTGTAACATTCGCCTAAATCTAAGAAACCATTAGGGCTGGGTAGACCGAGACGGTCTACTGGTATCACCGGTGTCTTTCGCTAATGAAAAAGTTAAGTCAACATATATGTTACAAGTTGTGTGTATTATATTTTTTATATATAGAAATATATATTATTTTATTTTATATGTATGTATTTATGCTATTTATTATGTATGTATGTATGTTATGATGATGTAATTTGTTTTTTTTTTTTAGTTAGTATGAATATTATTTAGTGTCCTATCTTTTAATTATTTATTTTACACTGCCCTCTTTTTCTCCTTCTCTTTAAATCCATCCCATGGTTGTCTGTAAGACATTGCTTTAAGCGATAAGACCGCCATTTGTACTTGTTTTTTTTTTGTTTCTGAATATTGTATTTGTTTTTTATGTGTACAATAAAGATTTAAAATAAATAAATAAATAAATAAATATGTTAGAAGCTTCATGTTTTGAATATAGATTTATATTTAATTCCAACATTTAACACAGGGTTTCTCAAATTTCGGCTCGCGAACACCTATTAAAATTTCTAGGTGACAGCGAACCTCCAACAGTTTGCTGTCCAAGTGTAAATGCCCAAGGAAGAAATAAAGCTGACTGTTGAAGAAAATAAGGTTTTTATTTGAATAAAAAGTAACAAATAAAGTGCCGAAAGATATCTTTTAAATATTAATATGATGGGTGTGCTTGTTTTTTGTCGCAAATGGATTATATTTTAAACAATTTTAATTTTAATTCTGACTGGGCATCAAGTCGATTTCTGTATTTAGTTTTTATCATGACTAGGTGTAAAAATCTACTCCCAAATAAGTACAACACTTTGCTACAACAGTAGCAAAGGGTAAAAGGAAATTCACCGCATTGCGTGAGAGTTCGGAATAATCCGCCTGTCTAGCTGCCAAATCTATTAAGGACATTCTTTTTAAATCAGCTTGAAGAGTTTCATCGACGGAAATTTCTAATAATGACTCCTTTTGCGTAATACTCAAAATAGAATTTATGCTTTCGTTCGTTATCGTAAATCTTATCGCGAACCCTCTGCCTTGGAATGGCAAACCCTTAGGGGTTTGCGTACCCCACTTTGAGTAAGCCTGATCTAACCCTTTTCATAGACATTTTAAAATCCTATTTTGTATTCTACATTCAAATCGAATTTAAAAGTGTTTCGAAAGGGATAGCATTGATAACTATAATATGTTTTAAAATTGTATGAACAAGGCGTTTAATGTTTTAAATCGGATAGTGTCTTTATCAGCTTCAATGACTCACTACCGACCACGAGACGCCTCTACAATCGAGAGTTCAGCTAATAGGGTATTAAGCCTATTGTCCACGCTAGGCTATTGGACGATAGCCTAAGTGTATACTAGCTTAGAATGTTTGCTACTAAGGGAAGCTGGCAAGAGTATATCTAACTCACCCTATTAATTTAAGACTGATTGTGTTGAGGGTTGAAGACAAGTTAGACATTTCAGGAAATTTGCTGAGTTTCAATGGTCGGTTTTATTAAAGGGCCACTGTTGATCCTAGATTACATTGAATTGGCGGATGTGAGGGTGGGACAGTCTCCTAGCTAAAAAACCATCTTTTTCGCTTCAAATGTGTAGGGTCTAAGTATTATACGAAGTTATGGAGCGTCGTATGATAAGACGTGGCAATAAAGTAACAAATTAAAAAAAACTAAAATACACGCTTTAATAAGATATACAACTAAAAAAGTAAAAATAATTGATACTGAATTTAAGATAAGAAAATGGAGTAAAATACATATATTTTATTGTTACAAAGCGTGGGGTGTTTACAATTACTTATCCTCCTGCACCCCACGCTTTGTAACAATAAAATATATGTATTTTACTCCATTTTCTTATCTTAAATTCAGTATCAATTATTTTTACTTTTTTAGTTGTATATCTTATTAAAGCGTGTATTTTAGTTTTTTTTAACTATTATATAATTGTTTTGACTAAAAACATCCATCTACGGCTGTATTTCCAATCAATAACGCCATCTGTTGGTCAGTAGTAACATTTGACACTTGAAGAATACAAGAAGCTTATACCCAAATGGAGATTGCATTCCGTATATAAAAGTGAAGCACAAAAATTTTACCTTGAATGACGTCGCTGATGCCTGCTATCCTTTTCTTTAGCGTAACAATGAATGAACTTTACGTGAACTTCATTCATTGTCACTCTAAAGAAAAGGATAGCAGGCAACAGCGATTGCATTCAAGGTCAAATTTTTGTGCTTTAGTGTTTTATACGGAATGCAATCTCCATTTGGGTATAAGCTTCTTGGAAGAATACAATGTTAACGCCATCTAGCGATGAATGTAGCAATGGTCATCAATTATAAGAATAATTAATCCTGGCGAATCTAATCAGGATAATTATATATTTTAATCGAATTATTGTATTGTCATCGGTCTTTGACAGGTGTGCAAAATTTGAACGAAATCTGGCCGTTTAAAGTGGGTCAAAATCGCGCCCAAAGAAGTCGGTTACAAACAAACATACAAATATACAAACATACAAATATACAAACATACAAATATACAAACATACAAGTGAAGCTAATATAAAGCGTGTAAAATATTACATAGCGTCCGAAGATAGTGTAGCCCAAATAATATCGTGCATCCCAATGGAATTAAATATACATATATACAGTCAGCAACATAAGTCTCTGAACACTTCACATTTTTTGATAACCTTTTTATGAATTAAAATTTGTACGTACTACTCTGTAGTCGTTAAATATAACCAAGTAAAGTCATCTATGCTGAGAATTGCCATACGATTTTGAAAATAATTATTATTTTGGATGATAAGACAATTCCAAATCTCGTGACTGTGCAGGGACTTATGTTGCTGACTGAACATACAAAAACTCACTCCTTTTTTTACAGAATTGGTTTCGCAGAGGTGCCGCCAGGGCACCCGCTTTTCGGCTTGTCTGTTTCGTTCCATGATTTGATAGGGGGCGAGTCTGATGCCATATCGAGCATAAATTTCTGATTCCGAGCTGATAATTAATAGAAAAGTCAAATGTCAATTTACTCGACCCAAAATTCAAACCCGAGACCTCAGCTTTGCAATTATACCGTGGTAGAACTGCGTCACCGAACCATTTAAGATGTTGGATTCAAATCGGCTAAAGTAAAGTAGGATAGGAGAAGATAAGCCGGATGAACACGAAAAGATTTGTAAGGGTTGTCACACTGTGGTAAGTCTAATATTTTTAATATTTTTTTTATTGCAATGAGTGGCGAGACGAGCTTGTCGTTCGCCTGATGGTAAGCGATACGACCGCTCACGAACAGTAACCAAACCAAACAACAACTTGAACTAAAAATCAATGCTTGGCATTCCACTGCGCTCGCCGTCCTGAGACATAAGATGTTAGGTTTCGAAATATTCAGTAGTTAGCTTGGCTATAATGTCCTTCAATTCGAAACACAACAGTGCATTTAAACTGCTGTTTGGCGGGAGAAATGACATTGCAGTGGCCAGTACTTAACCAGGCGGCCTGTCACATATGACAGACCTACCACCAGTAAGCGTAGTAGTGTATACTTATGGCTATCAGTAAATGACAGGGCAGACTCCAGAAGCAAAATTGTTCTGTGCTCGATTTCGTAAAAGAGGTGAGTGGAAAAACTAGAGACAGAGCTTAGCCCGGCAGTTGGGACAGTGGCTGTAAACGAATATATCGGGGTTTTGATAGGTTATCCTAGTGCTCTAAGGGGCAATGTCAGCAGTTCACTTACTGGGTACGGGTCGGTGGAAAATAGGTATAATGTGTCCACTTAGCTTTTTAATGTTGTGTCTCTAAATATGTAGACAAGTAATATATATTTTAAAAACAATCTTTAATTATTTTGTATGTGAGACGGTCAAGAAGTCGTCTTTAAGATTTTAAATCTTCAAACCTTTATTTTGTAAATGCGAATACTTATTCTTTAAATTCGTCTTTAACCACTCTGCCTGTTACTACGAGCGGTTAAAGTTTTGTTATATGATCTATTTAGCAGTATTGTACTAGCAATTAAATATGCTTGTCTAATCATTTGTTTTTTAAATAGTCTGACAGAAATCGTGTAATGCGGTAATGCCGGTAATTCTATCAGAATTTAATTATACTTCTTTATTGCATATTTCTTATAAATGCAATCGGAAGAATAAGGAAGTAACTACGATTCATTAGGTAGCATGAGTTGCTTTACAAGACTAAATTACTTTGTGTGAATATGGTACCTGCTGAAAGCGAATTTAGCCGCCATGCCTCGCAAAATAATTATTAACAATAAAGTGATATTTCACAATTTTGAGGTTCTTGTAGGCAAGTTATGTGTCTGCGGTAGTCAATATCCAAAAAATCTTTAGATGGAAAGTTCAAGTAACCTTTTCCGCCCTGGCGTCAATGACTGAAGTAATGATTTAAATGAATATCTTTTTAAAATCATGAAATGATGATCTATCTTAGGTTATTTATCTGTATGAAGAATAATTTGTAAATCACATTCATAGAAATTAAATCATTATGAATGGTCATGAATGTTTTAGATTTATGAATACAAATTGTGCGTTGTTGGCTGAAATGAATATAGGCAACAACAAAAAAGGGGGGTGAATGGGTATTTGATGGTGTTATAACATTTAGTGTACTCACATGCACCGGAGCAAGTTACGCAAGATCCCCCCACTCCTTCACATCACAATTTTTGTTCCATTTCAGTACAAATTTTCACACTGAGTCTACCATTTTCGGAATACAATCGATCGGCAACGGAATTGAATCGTAAATCCTTAAAAAAGTAAAAAAAATATTTCGGACCTTTTTATCACAGCAAACGGAGTAGTGTCACTGGCACGAAAGTTTTATTCATAAATGACACTAGATTGAAGAAAGGAGGTTTGGTGTTTGGCTGGTTGGTTATTTTTTTTAATTTGGTTATTTTTTGGGGTAAGCGCGTGCATACAGCCGGTCGCGCTGGGGCGGCGTTCGTATCGACGCCGCGCGCCGGCGCGAACATTGCACCCCTCGGTCCGGGGCCGAATCTAGGAGAATGGAATATTGTATAGACTTCTGGGCCAAGCTACCTTAGCTATCTATGAGGTAAGTATTAATCGTATTTTTTTAATACGTAAACAAGCTAACTTACTGATAATCAGTGATTTATGTTGCACATGAAAATAGCGCTTGGATTATTGGTGAATTGTAAGCTTTGTTTGTGAACGGATGGCAAGCTTCATATGTTATCTTAAGACACTTTGGCAGCTTTCTTTCTAGTGTCTCTAAGACTATGCTAGTGTTCCCGGCTTTTCGGCCCGTCATGCTTACGTATATAGCGATCGATCTGGATCCTTAACAATCCTACGATGTCATACTAACTGAATCTTCTCGGTGCCCGGAATATAATGAAAAATGTCCGAATAGCAACCACCCTGAATGAAAAGCACTGTAATCTTCATTCCAAGTTTTTTCTGAGTTTGGTCAGTGTTACCATTTGATTTGAGCTAGCTAGAGCATTTTGCCCAGTTATCATCAGTATAGTCCCTGTTTAACCAGGCTCAATAATAATTTTAGCAAGAACTCTAATGTTTAATATGGCCTATACTTATTCCCCAAAGATATCAGCGACAAGATAGAGCGATTTGTTGGATGTAGCCAATAATATAAATTTTATATTATCAGCCAGCCTAGATTCTCGGCACAGACTACCAAATCAGAAATAATAAATTCAGTTATATCCAAATCAGTTCCCTGACGACTGAAAGTCTACGGAGCCTTTACTCCGGAAACTCCCGAACGCCGCCGAAGTGTCCCGAAGCCAAACCCGCGTGAAGTTGTCACAATATCCATCCTACCTAGAGCTCCCTGCCCGCCCTTGTTTATCCTTTTATAGGGTGCGAAGAGAGTAATGAAGTTTGACAGGCGGGTCATAATTACGTGGTTGTGTTTTACAGCGCATGCTCTGTGGCGTCTATGGATTGAACAGCCAGGTACTTCTAGAACGCCAGGTAATATAATGTCATGACAGAATGTTTTAAATGTCTTTTATGTGTCAAATTTGAATTTTAAATATGGAACATGGCTGTGGTGTTTGTAGCGGACGTTAGTGCGGACTTAATGCCTAATGGGAACAGTTATAGTCGTGACTCATGAAGATTAATTCAGATATAAATATGTATTCATACGTAAAGTGAAATATAGCAGGCATAAAATATAAACATCTGATACTTCAAATACAAAAATAGAAAATATTAACAGTGAAAATTATTTCTATTCCATAAGCAGTTGGGGCTTACAATTTGCTTATAATTGATATTTGGTGATAATTCCCTGTGTTGCTAAAAAATAGTGGAATTGGGGTATCTGATTAAAATCGATGTCTCTACCACAATGATAAATTGATATTTAAGTACCTATTTCATTTAGAGATTCCTTTATTATGTTTGTTCGACTAGGACTTTAAAAAATAAGTAAATATTAATATTTTTGACCATTAATTTTGTATTTTATCAGCCGATATATGTAAGTCCTGCTACAGGGCACGGGCCTCCTCTACAATAGCGAGTACGATTTTGAGTGATTAGGCCATATAGTCCACCACGCTTGCTTAGTGCGGGTTGGTGGACTTTACATACCATAGACATTCTGTTATGCATGTTTCCTCACAATATTTTCCTGATGATACTACAGGAATTCTTAAAAATCGCTGTTGTTATAGTAATATTGGTTGTCATAAGATTTTTGTACATTTTTCAAGAATAGTGCATATAAAATGTATTACCACATTAGTCACACACAGATTTCTATGTATCCATGACTGGTATTTAGATATTCCGCTAAAACTATTTTTAGTTTCATGGTAATTTTTTCCTTATACTCGTATACTATTTATTCACTTGGATAACTCAGAAAATAAAACAACTATTTGTTTAAATATTGTTCTTAATAAAATAAATAAAATTCAATATTTACATTTTCACAGCGGACGTATCCGCTCTCACGTCTCTTTTTTTGGTCATCTATTGTCTCTTTTTATTGTGATGGTATTCAAGTCATTAGACTTATTTTCCTGGGTATACAGTAGCTATCTTTACGTAATATATTGATAATAATTATTATTGAGTTTTGTTCATCCCATTCCTTGTATGTAGAACAATAGGTGTCGATAGCTGTGAAATACCCCACCGGCTCATATTTTCCTTTTATAGTCCTTTAAGTGGAACATTTGATGGGTTTATACCGAATTTAGAATATATTTGCGGGTGGTATCTGCCTGAGAGTTTTATCGTTGCTACTTGCCTCCACTTCTAGAACAAAAAAAGTTTATTATAGTAATCATCATTGTGCTATTACTCCCTATATTGGTTAATCATATTTTGCTTGTCTGATTGAAAACAGAAGAAGTTATTTGGATAATTGACATTCACACAATGAGAGTTTTTCGACTGATTTCATAATCTAATGAGAGAATCGTATGCCATGATAACATTCGTTAATTACTTTATTTATTTTATTTTATTTTATTTTATTTTATTTTAGGAAGGCTAACAGACAAATTATAAATATGAGTAGAAATAAATGAAATATAGAAAAAAATGCTGACAACAAGCCTCCACCAATACATATACAAAATACTATCAGACTATAAGATCTATATCTATACTATAAGATCTATATCTATATCTATATCTATACTATAAGATTATCGCATTCCTGCAAATGTTTATACCATGCAACTTTTTATATCCTTACGTCAATCGTATCTTGGAGGCGAAAAATACTCTATGCATAAATAGAGAATTAAGATCTGGTTGGGGTTGTTGACGCCCGCCTACAAGGTGGACGGACGATCTGACTAAGGTCGCAGGAAGTCGCTGGATGCAGGCCGCTTCCAACAGGTCATTGTGGAGATCATTGGGGGAGGCCTATGTTCAGCAGTGGACTTCCTGTGGCTGATATGATGATGATGATGATGATGGGGTTGTTAAGTACTGCACTCGTGACTCTGAGAATTTTAATGTTAATGCCTAGTCATCACAAATTTCAGTATCATTCAAACTGAAACACAATATTCTGTAGCATAAGCATCTTGGAGGCAGAATGACAAATCGTTGTTGCCTAGCCAAACAGTTCCTTCCATACATGGGACCGATCATCTAGTACCGTCTTATATTGTATTTGACGGCTTTCTTGGAGAAGTGAGTAAGGAGGCTGAGAAACGAGAAGCCGCGGGCTCAACCAACCAACCGAGATAAGAGTTTGTGTGGTTCACAAACATCTGTTTTCCACAGCAACCTATCGAATGTGATCTGAACTCAGTTCCTCCTGAACTTTTGTTAGGTTGCCTGCTTACCTTGTGAGTGGACCTCAAAAATTACGAATGTTGATGAAAAAATGTAAATAGTCCTTTTTATATCTTAGTTCAAGGAGATAGAATATAGTTATGAAACGGCTTACCATATCGGTCGGATTCGCGCTTCCTTTTGATCCTTGTCACTATTACATATATTAGAATGGTCAACGCCAACTGTCCGATAGCGAGAAATGCAAATAATATTATCAAGTCTTCCGTGGGTTTGCGTCTTATGAAAGCAGAGAAAATATTTTCATCTGTATTATCCTGAGATTCAATGGTTTTTGCTGTAGTTGTAGATACTGCAGTCGCAGTGTTTGTAGGGGTTGTAAGTTTAAATGAAGGAGCATCTGTTATAGATGTTTTTTTGGTAAAGCAACTTCTTGTTACTTTTTGCTCTGGTTGTGTTCTTTGGTATCGGTAAGTTCTTATGCAGTATTCTCCTATGTTCGTACATTCAAATTTCAATATGCACGTTGCATTGTAATCAGCGCACGGGATGTCCTCCAACTTTGCAGTTAAACTAAAAAAATAAACATTTAAATTTAAAAATATATAAATGTCTTCTAGTTCTTCGGTGATTTAAAACCGATATTGATATATTCGTATTTTAAAGTGATAGTTTACACTGAAGATTGGTTAGTCAGACTTGTGAACAAACAAAACACCTAGCAAGTACACACATAGTCCTAACCCTACTGTAAGTCTTATATCATATGAATTAAAAGCATAGATTGTATAGTTGGGCTCCCAGCACCAAGATCCGAAACAAATATTTGTAGCTACATAAACATTTTTCTCGGTATGGGCATTGAACCCTAAAAATCTTGTAAAAGAAAAATGATAGTTTTAGCACCATTCAATTTTTTGTATGTTTTTGATAAACACTGCACAAGATTTGTTCTGCGGGCCTCTTTAGTAGCTTAAGAGTCACTAAATATTATATGAATTTTTAATAGAAAAATACTTACAGATTGAGGGGATGATATAGAATTTGTCCGTCTAAATCGTATAGTTTTGTGTGTATTAAATAATGCTGGCAATTTTTATACGCTTCATCATGTTCGGAAACTCGAGTTAACTGAAAAAAGCATAAAGAAATTATAAAAGCACTTTTTAGTCGAGATGCCTCCGTTATTACCATTGAGATTATATAAAAGAGTCGCCAACAAAATATTCTGCTCGTAGGTCATTTATTTTTATTCCTATTCATTTTTATTCCTAGTCATATAGTTATACTATCTTCCCACATTCCCCATTCTGCCTTGCATTTTAAATGTTATTTCAGTCTTAATTTTCAAATAACTTTATGTTCCTTCCAGAATTAATTGAGTTTTGTATCCGAAAGTAAATAATAAACAAATAAATAAATAGACATTGCATTGCATTCAACGCGAGATGCCTATATCTCGTGTGTCGACATTACGAGTATAATTCTTTCCTGAATGAAGTCGGTTGCCCAAATGCAAAGTTTAGGTGAGTTATCATAAGGGATCCTTAAATACTGTGTACGATGGTAATTATCCGCACTATCTATAAATAAATACACCCAACAATAACATACATAGTTCTGAACCCACACCAAGATCGAGTCTTGTGTCGAGTGTATCGGAAACTACGACAGACTTTTCGGTCCCACAAATACTAGTGTCAAAAGAAACGCCGGTCAATCCCCCAAATATTTGTTTCTGTGCGGGGATCGAAGCAATAACCTTCCATTTCACAGCCGGCCGCTAATCTACTGCGCAATGGAGGTTGTCAAGCAACCAAACCTAACCTACATATAAGTAGCTATTTAAATTCTATAATACCTCATAAAATACTTACATTATGTAGTCTTTCCTCATCAACATCATGCCCTGTGCATTCCTTGTATGGCACCGTGTCACACTGATAAAATACAGTTGATTTGTAATTTCTATCGATTCTCTCGCCACAGTCACTGGTCAAAATATATTGTTTAAATTTCTTATTGCATCGCTCAGGCAGTAAGGATTCACGGTCTTTATCTTCAGAGGCAACTTCTGGTTGTAGTGTGGTGATTTTATAAGTAGTGATTATTGGTTTCAATGTTGTAGTTGCATAAGAAATTATCGTTGTTGATTCTTGTGTGATTGTTCCATTAGTAGATACTTTTGTTGGTTCCAATGGGGTTGTTTCATTACTAGACACTGCTGTTGGTTCTATTGTGGTGGTTCCATTATTAATTATTGTTGTCGGTTCTGGAGTAGTTGTTTCGTTAGTAGCTACTGCTATTGGTTTTGGTGTGGTTGTTTCATTACTAGTAACTCCTGCTGTGTCTGGAGTAGTAGTTTCATTACTAGTAACTCCTGCTGGTTCTGGAGTGGTTGTTTTATTAATATTTACTGTAGGTGGTTCTAATGGGGTTGTTCCATTAGTCGTGACTGTAGTCGGTTCTAATGAGGTTGTTTCGTTCGTAGTCACTGTTGATGGTTTGAAAATTGTTGTTTGATTACTAGTACCTCCAGCTGGTTTTGGAGTGGTTGTTCCGTTAGTAGTGACTATTGTTGGTTCCGATGATGTTCCATTAGTAGTGGATGTTGTTGGTTCCAACGGGGTTGTCCCATTAGTATTCACTGCTGTTGGTTCCAACGGGGTTGTCCCATTAGTATTCACTGCTGTTGGTTCCAACGGGGTTGTCCCATTAGTAATCACTGATGTTGGTTCCAATGGGGCTGTTCCATTAGTAGTCACTGTTATTGGTTTTAATGGGGCTGTTCCATTAGTTGTCAATGCTGTTGGCTCCAATGCTGTTGTTTCATTATTTGTCACTGCTGTTGGTTCCAATGCTGTTGTTCCATTAGTAGTAGCTATTGTTGGTTTCAGAGTGGTTGGTTCATGAGTCGTAAGTGTTGTCGGTTGCATTGGATTTAAAGGGTCTCTTATAATTACGTCATTTCCCCTTTTTGGGTTGGATTTTACTGTATCCACGCAATTGGTTTCGCTTGTTGGACTACACATTAAATTCAAGTAACATTGCCTCGGTATGTGTGGATCTAAATCATTCAGATCTGCGTCATCTCTGAAAAATACATCAATGTTATTTAAAGACACTATTTTAACATCAAATTTTAAAATAAAGTTCATTTCTGTAAAATCTTCTTAATGATTTGTGTATAATAATAGGAGAAAAAGCTATTTATGTCAAAAGGAAAAGTTTAACAAGAACTTATTTTAGAATTTTGTTATATTGAATACTTACACAGCCACAGGATCGAAAGAAAACATTGACTCTTCTATTAATAGATAATAACTGGAACAGTTTGCTTCTGGCACAGCGAGGATTTTGGAGATCTGCAACAATTAGTATAAAATGACGTAATTGAATAATATACTCACATTATATCTTCTAAAAAATCATTAATGTGGTTTGGTATATGATACTTTTTAAGTCTAATGATGGTCTCAAAAACAATTTAGTCATGGTGACGTCACATATGAATGACAATATATTTTTAAATGTATGAAATGATTAAACTCTTGAAATAGGTTGAGACATATTCTTCTTGGACCATTCCATCCTCTGTTTCAAGGATTTTTCTATGCCTATTGTTTTATTGAAGAGAAGATTGATTGCCTCAGTTGTGCAGGTGTACTACAGAGTGCTTACAACGCTGAAGCCTCGGGTTCGCATCCCGGGTCTGTAAAAATTATATTGGATTTATCTATGCACTGTCTGTCCGGAATCAGAAACTTTTGCCTGATCACATCTTGCGAAGGAATATAAAAGGTGAACGTGGGTATCCTAGTAGGACTTTTATTTATTAATTTATTTACACTTTATTGCACAAAAAGAAAACAAATACAATCAGAAATCACATTAATAAAAAGTATAATTGGCGGTCATATTGCTGAAAGGTGATGTCTATAGACAATCCTGGGGAACTTCTACTTAGCCTTATGGTAAAAAGTGTGGTATGTGGATAAATTATAGCTGTCAGCTGATATTTTTTGCATATTATTTCGAAAGGTATCAAATTGTGATGATTAATTTAATGAATAATGCCTGTATCTCGATCTGTAGACAGACAGTACATAAATAATATACGATTTAAGTATATAGACTCTGAAAAAGCTTTAATTTTAAATTAACTTACAGTAATAATCAATCATCACGCACTATAGCTATATACTATATATTATGCTATACTATTTTTTAATTCGTTATTTAAGTATGTTTATAATAAAGGATAATCTAATAAATTACTTACAGTAATCAAAAGCGTGAAAATCCTGAGTACGTGCATTTTTCATGACACTAGTCACACAATCAAATCACAGAAATTAACTGAATTAGTAACACCTATACTGGATGATCAGAATATCATGTATAAATACATTTGTTGTGGATATTTCCTCATTGATTGCCCTTTGACGTTAGTTCACTCTTATGACTGAACTCAATGTAAACGAATTTACAATAATTATTTCCTTATAACTGATAGGAATAAATAAATTCCATACGAGTGGAGTGACAAATTGAGAAACATAATTATTTATTTGCATTTGTGTCAGTCCATACACATACCATTGCAGGGCACGGGCCTCCTTTACAATCCAGAGTACGATTGAGAGTAGTTATAGCGTATAAGCCATCAAGCTGGCCAAGTGCAAGTTAAACAAATACAATTATAGAATAAAAATACATAATACAACCAACAGTCACAGAAATGTCATAGAAACAGACCACGTTTTATCGCGGGTATCTGAAACGACGAGAGACTTTTCTGTCTCAAAATCTAGATTAGATTGGAAACAAATACTTGTGGATCAAACAACCATTAGTCTTGGTGCGAGGATCGAAGCCGCAATTTCTCGTTAGGGGTTCAATAAACTATGCCGCTGAATGTGCCTGTTAATTAATCTGGAAATATGTAGTTACTTAAATGTGTTGTTCCTTTCTAGCTTACATGAATTTTTCTCCTTTAAATTATTTAGAACCCTATTTTTTGCGTCGGGGGCAAATCACATTTTTTTTTATTGAATAGTTCCGGCAAACGAGCAAACATATCACCTGATGGGAAATTATCACTGCCGCTCATGATCCTTGGATGGATTGTGTTGACGGCCCATCAAATCGGGAGGAGAACGGGAAGGAAACTGGATGAGAAGCGCGAAGGGGTATTAGGCATTCGGCAATCTCAATAATAAAACGGTACGCTACCACAAAACTGTTGTTTCCCCTTGATTTCCTGTGAGACAGTGGTTCCGTTGCGGAAGATCCTACCTATTCAAGCTGAGTCATGGCTGACAACAGCGTAGCTCTACCATTTCCAAAAAATGCGAGAGATATACAAAACAAGTTTCAAATAAACGCTATTAAGAAGCTATAACAAATAAGCTTTTTAAGAACCGATGGTGTCATTGCGAATGTTATATCAGTGCCTAAAATAAATGGAATACTAGTGTGTTTTTTCGTTATCGCTCAGTTCATATCCGGCAATTTCACCGTCTAAATGAGTCGTCGCTCTCGATTGTATGTGTCATTATTATAGTGTTGAATTAGATTATTTGTCTGTTTGTTTGTTTAATAAATAATGGATATACTGGACGCAGCTGCAAAGACATTGGTCTTGACTTATCGAAGTCATGTGTGAACTGTAGGAAACTAACCACGCACGTTTGCGAATTATTGCACATATATAAATACGTATTTTTTTCTTTGTTCTTGTTTCCTTTGTTTATTATTATTCTCCGTTTTGTGTTTGTGCTGTACGTGTAATGCCATAATCGTTTTAATAAAAACTCTTTTCTTTCTTTCTTTCCTACTAACCAAGCAAATATATAAGACGAGTGTGAATGGAAGACAAGTAGGGGTTGACCGCACAAAACCTACTCAAATCAAACCAGTGATACCCTCAACAAGGATCAGGTCCCAAAAGTACCCTCAACCGACGAGAATGCATGAAGGGGTTGATGAGAGTGGATGAATTGGAAGTTGTATGTCAGGATCGAGTAAAGTGATGGTCTGTAGTCTCTGCCTACCTCTATGGGATTCAGGCGTGACGATTATTTGTGTATGGATGTATACTGTATCAGCCCATATACATTCCTCTGCAGGTCATGGACCTTCACTACAATCGATATTGCGATTGAGAGAAGTTAGGCTTTGTACACCATCACGCTGTGCTAGTTCAGTTGGCGGATTTTACACACCATAGAAAATATGCGTCATGTGTGTATCTATTTATTGTTAATTTTGGCCCGCCTGATGATAAGTGGCTACCGCTGCTCATGGACCTTTGCAATGCCAGAGAGCCAGCACAACAAAGTCACTGTCTATTTTAATTAGAGTAATCTCTTTAAGCCTCGTTTGAAGAACGACAGGTCATAGCGCTCAGGAAAAACCAATGCAGGGAGTTCATTCCAGAGCTTACAAGTGCGTGGTAGAAAAGAACGCTGCAAATGGACCGTTCGGGAACGGTACATTTCCAGATGGTGTGAATTTACTATGTACATAAACTTTGCAGGGAAACTTCTTAGGAAATCCTGCATAACAGAGACCTTAACAACATTTTCAACGGCATGTGAAGTCAGCTACCCCGTGCAAGGCTTCTGTAGAGGCCTAAGCCTTCTCAATTGAACTTACGGATGTAGATGAGTTCCTGTCCACAGCAGTAGACTGGCTGATACCTACTGGGAGGCAACAGTATCACTAGTGAAAGTTCTGCTACTGTGCTGTTCAATCCACCAACCCAGCATATGTGAATATCGGTAAATATTTGAAGTTCAATAGCGAATACTGAGAAGAATATGTACTGCAAAGGCTATGAATCTAATATAAAAGTTAGACTATACTCGGAAATGGAATCCGAGATCAAAAATGTAAACAAAAGTGTTACCACTACAATAAACTAATTTGTCATGGTAGTTTGTTCACAACCGTTAAAAAAATAGGTTGGAATTATTCTCATTCGTTAAATAAGTATAAAACAAAGGCAAATAAAAATTCTTTGGTATAATATTTACATAAACTACAATTTCAATTTCTTTCTAAGTATGTGAAAAAAATGGTACGAAAATATTTTATGCTACAGGTATTATGCAGAAATTCGTAACCTTAAGCCACTGAAAACTTTACTTAAAACTTTTTTTAAATTAGTCTCCTTACCTACAAATACGTCGCTTTGACGCCCGCAACACCTCCCTTTAGTTCATTTAGTTGCTTAACTTGATGAATGTGCATCATGTCATAAAGTTACGTCGTCGTGGTGTTGGTTTCACGTTTTCTGTTAAGTTTTTGTTCTATTTTGTTCCTAAGATTTCAGGCGCTCGTGCTCGTAGAAAATCACTGTGAGTTAAACCCATTAGAATTAGTTTGGGCCCAAGTCAAGGGTCACGTCGACAGGCATAATAATACATTCAAAATGTTCAAAATTCAAAAATAAATATAAATAAATAAAACAGTACTCGCAACATTTGAATCTATTCACTAATCAAGTTATACCCAATATGTTTTTGAGAAAATGTTTCATAACCCTGACATGTCACTTTTACAATAACATTTGTTTGTTTACATTTTTGATCTATGATTCGATTTCAGAGTATAGATCATCTTACTAATAAGTCCACAATCCACATGCAACGTAAAAATCTCTTTCCTCAGCCACAGGAAGTCATCTGCTGAACATAGGTCTCCCGCAAGGATTTCTATGGAGCGCTGTTGGAAGTGACTTTCCGCAACTTTATTTATATCGTGTGTTCATGAGTACGTGCATATGATAAATAAATATGCGTTATCTTTGATAGAAGGCTCTGAAATCATAAAGAAACTACTCAACTGATGTAAGGATACTTTTGAAATAAAGATATGAGCGCATCCACATAACAAAACTATCTTAGGCAGTAACAATTGGAAATTGCACCCTAAAGCAATGTGAATAGCTTTAAAATCGGGTGGCTGTTTCTAATGAGGCTATATATAAATTATATGTAAGTTTTGATAATAGTATCACATATTGCCTGACATCATTACAAAACGGTTGTCTTACACTGTTATAATAAAAATTGTGATTTATAATAAGATTTGTTGTCGATTCTACAATTGTAATATAGGAATGTTATTTTTATAAATTTTTTTTTTTTTAATAATTTGGATGAATTGATGTTGAGATAAAAAAATACAGGCTAGGTTGAAAATGATGTCTTTAAAATTTTGTGTGCTGCTTGTGTTTGCTTATATTGTGTATGAGGTGGAAGCTTTGGATTTAGGCGATAAGGGAGCTTGCGTTGTGAAGTTGAGGTGAGTTTGATAAGTTTTTTTTATTGCAATAAATGGCGATACGAGCTTGCCATTTGCCAGATGAAGCGATACGACCGCTCATGAACAGTAGCAAAACCAAACAACATCTTGAATTACAAAGCAATGCTTGGCATTCTGAGATATAGGATGTAAAGTCACAATATGTCCAGTAGTTACTCAGTCTACAAAGTCCTTGAATCCGAAATACAACAGTGCATTTAAATTGCACCCTGGTACCCACCCGCGCGGCTTCTCACATATGAGACCAAGACCAGTCAAGAATATACAAACGATAGTTAAAAATAAACTTATCTATTTAAATGTTTGATAAATATCAATGATATTGGATTAAGTTATTATACTAATGCCTGCTTACACGATTTAGGTAAGGCACAGTAGTCATGTTAAACCAATTATGAGAGAAGTTTAACGTTTGGTGATTTTGTCTTTATAAGCAATGCTTTCGACAGAATTGGGTACGAACCCGGTTTACACAATAAGCAGATTATTGTATTATAGGTTTAATATTAAGAAAATCAATGTTAACTATTTACATTTGATGTTGCCCTTTCCTTCCTACTACCTTTTTTCCCTTATTTCCTGTCATTTTGAGAAGCCGGCACCGCATTTATTTAGATTTACCATTTGATTATTATTTAGATGAACCATTTGCCACACTTATGTAATAAACATAAAAGTCAATCGTCTGAAAAATAAGGAATTAAATATAATTTTTTTGTTTCTTTATCTATCTCCGTTCACTTGCCCTTTGGATTGTAAAATCGTTTGTGACTCGAATTGCCATTTTTTCTCTTATTTTAGAGGACCGCGCCACATTAGAATGTCTTAGATGTTCGGAGTCACATATCGGATGAGCCATTTGCCATACTTATGTAATAAACAAAGGGTCAATGGTCTGAAAAAAAAAAAACTGTTTCTCTCTCTAAGCCCATTCACTTACCCTTTGCATTGTAAGATCGTTTGTGAAAACTTGCCAAGTTTTTGGGGTTAATAACAGAATTTATCAGTTGTAAATAATAAAAACAAAGTATGCTTTAGAAAATAAAGTAAGCAAATAAGATGCTCTTATGTTCGGTAAAAAACTAAATAGACCAAGTCAATATGGTGATGTATATAATCCGTATATGCTTGAAAGTAAATAAATAATAGTTATTGCATTACCTAAAGTCGGTGTATTCTTGAGATACATGTTTTAAATTGTTATTTAGTTAGTTTAGTTTAATATAAGCTGCTTATATATTTTTTTAAATATGTATTGGTGGGGGCTTTTTGTCAGCATTTTTTTTTATTTCATTTATTTCTACTCATTTTTATAATTAGTCTGTAAGATTTTCTAAATAAAAGTAATTCAAAATTAGCCATGCTGATTATCATAATTCAGCTGGTGATTGAATTTAAGCCTTGATGTGTTTACCTAAAGCGAAATGTATATATTGTTTCAGTTATATGGAGAGTAGGAAGCGCATCTTCACAGCAAGAATCAACAAAATGTGCGGGGGAAGAAAATGCGTGGTCAAGAGAGCCAAGATCGAGGTATGTGTGACAATTTTAATGTAAATAACTAGTCAGGTCATTGATTATAATAAATAAATAACACCCAACTGTCACATACATAGTCCTGACCCCACACTACGATCGAGTCTTGTGTCGTGGGTATCAGGAACTACGAGAGAATTTTCGGTCTCACAAACACCCAGACCCGAGAGAAATATTTGTGGGCCGCACAAACATTTCCTCTCATTTCACAGGCGGTGTCTAACCGACCGCACCACGGAGGCTGTCAAATAAGATAGTGTTTACTTTCTAAAACTAATAAACGCCAAACTTATACGCCAAAAGAGTACAAATTAATTATAACTACCTTAAAGAAAGTATATTAGGTGGCCGTATAACTTTAGACAATCTTTTACAATCAACCTTTGGATGGTGAAACGAGAGAAAGCGCAGTCTTTGGTGTATAGTAACAAAAATATATGAGAACTTAACAATATTACAAACTACGGAAACCTGAAACAAATATTTGTTGGTATCAAACTTTTATAATAGTCTCTGTGGTGAAGTTGGTTAAACGCTGGTTTTCGAAAGAGAGGCCGCGGGTTTAATCCCCAGATAGAGACAAATGTTTGTGAGTCCGAAAAGTTTCTCGTAGTTCCTGACACGACTCCAGACTTAATTGATCTTAATATGATGTCACTGTTGGGTGTATTTATTTGATCTCGATGTAATGATTTGAGCTAAACCTTACGTCTGCCCTCAACTGCCCCACGGCAACTGTATATTCTATAATCTTGCCCCAATGTCTCTCAAAGATATGATAGTCCAGCCAGTTGTCGATCTCACACGCTTCATCTGTCAGTGCAAAACTAGCGCAATGGTCCATTCGATAAGTTATCGGCGCACTTTCTACGCGGCACACAGTCAACATGATTACTGAGAATGCATCGCAATTCACTTTTATGTACTGATTATGTATTTATGGCTCGAATGTTCAGTAGTTTTATGGGAGTAAAGTAATACTAAAGCCAATTTTGACTATTTATTCTCCTACATGTAAACAAAACTATGAAGAAATCTCTGCACGTGTAGTTCCTTCAACGTGTGTAACTAGTGAATTTTGCAAATTTTATCAGCATCATCAATTAATTATGATTATTTATAATCTAGAAGGCCACCCAGAAACATGCGATAGCACATATACATTTTATGACATAAACATAATTTATCCATTCAAAGAAAGTTAAAATCCTATAGTAAGTTTTAAGATACCTTGTACAAATTCCGTTAACATTGCACACAAACCTTTAAGTTGGTGATAAGTTTCATTTGAAAGTAATTTTATGTTTATATTCCAGCACTATCCGACATGGAAGAACCATACAATCTGCTGCAACGGCTGGCAACATAACAGCGACCTAGACGTGTGTGAGCCGGTCTGCAGCACTGGTTGCAACGACGGCAAGTGCATCGCTCCCGACGTCTGCCACTGCGAACCTCCACTGCACCTTGACCCAGAACACGTCAACAGGTGCATCCCATACATTTGCGATCCACCTTGCGTCGGCGGTGTCTGCTGGGGCGAAAACATCTGCAAATGCCTCCCAAACCTCAACCAGTACAACGCCACACACTGCGCTCCGTGCGGTGAAGGCTTTACCATCAATCCACAACTGGAGTGCGAACCTAAATGTGACCAGAAATGTGTGAACAGCACCTGCGTGGCTCCTAATGCTTGCAAATGTCTGGATGGTTACAGAAGCAAAGATGATTTCACATGCGAGCCAATTTGTGACTGTATGAACGCGGAGTGCGTTGCTCCAGGGACTTGTTCGTGTTATCCAGGATACAAATCAATAAATGCTACCCACTGTACACCTGTGTGTGAAAATTGTGATAATGGCATTTGTCTAGAACCTCATAACTGCATTTGCAATGAAGGATATTCTAGAGCTGATGGTACCTGCAAGCCCGTTTGTGATAAAGCTTGTATGAATGGCGTTTGCACAGCTCCTAACGTCTGTGATTGTAAAGAAGGATATGTGAAGAATGCCAGCAATCCATACGTGTGTTACCAGCCATGTGGGGAGTCCTGTGAAGGCACCTGCGACGCACAAGGAGTGTGCCAGAAAGGATTATGTGAAAAGACTCAAAGGTAAGTGGAAACAGTTACTATATTTGCAACAAAAAAAACACTATATTTGGTAACTCGTCTGTAAGTTTCGCTTGATTACATTATAAAAGCTTTAAAATTTTATAAACAGGTGGTTTCGGGGGCGACAAATTGATCTTGCTAGGATTAATGTATAGAAAATGTTGTTCATCCTGTTTTCCACAATCAACTTTATAATCAACTTAAACAATATGACTCTTCCTGACATCTATTGGCGAATAATAATACTATTTTTTTAATGTGTGCAACTAACTGCTTAACGAAAGCTGTTTACCGAATTTATACAATAAAAAAATACCAAAATTGAATGAGCCCGTGCATTGATCATACGCATCCTTTTTATTGCAAGCTAATTATATCTCTCGTTCCGGCAATTCGAAGAAGGAAGGAAGGGGTATGTCGGGGTTATTGGCGTTTGGACTCGGCGTGGGAGATGCGTCCCATTGACCTTGCAAGTAGCTCAGCGACCTCGATGACCCATGTAGGTCACTGATGATGGGTGGATATCGCGGCGGAATTCCTACTCCTTTTGTTTGAATCTTGGGTCCCTGGTGGTCAATGTCTGCCATAGTTTTGATTGAAAAGAAAAAATGACTTGATAAAGTATTATATTTTAATTGATAATGTATGTTTGATGTCTTTTTCTCACACCAAACAGCAGTGTAAATGCCCTGTTGTGTTTCGGATTGAGGGACATTGTAGCCAGAGTAACTACTATAGACATATTGATACTTAACATCTTATGACTTAGCATGGTGAGCGCCGTGAAATGCCAAACATTGCTTTGTAATTCAAGGTGTTGTTTCGTTTTACTACTGTTCATGAGCGGTCGTATCGCTTACCGCCAGGCGAACGGCAAGCTCGTCTCGTCATTCATTGCAATAAAAAAAAACTTACTCTAATACTATGAAAGTGCGTGGTAGCCTGTTGGTAAACGAACTAGACGCGGCTGCCCACATGTTCACGGTGGTCGCGGGTTCGAATCCCAGGGCACACCTCTGACTTTTCGGAGTCATATGTGTACATATTGATAGTCAATCACCACGCACTAAAACGGTGAAGCAAAACATCGTGAGGAAACCTGCATACCATAGCGATTTCTAAGAATTTCTACGGTATGTAAGTCCGCCGACCCGCACTAGGCCAGCGTGGTGGACTATATGGCCTAACCACTGTCAATAGTATTCTCGATTGTAGAGTAGGCCCGTGCCCTGCAGTGGGACGTATATGGGTTGATACAGATACAGATAATACTGACTCCTGCTATTGTAACCTTCCTAAAATTCATTACTTTGGGCGCATTATCCTGAAACTATAGTTCAGCAGTGGACTTCCTGTGGCTGAGATGGTGATGATGATATTTTGGATTAACTACTATTTTGTTTTTAGTGGATACTTTTTATATCATATGAGGCTTATTAAAAAGTTCAGCAAAATATGGTCTAGCACCATGAATAAATGTAGTATCCCAATACTTATGCCGGATATATACCCGTCATAGTGATTCATGCTATTGCGATGCATGTAAGATTATGTTGTATATTTTTTTATCCAATATTCCGGCAAACACAGGTCACCTGATGATAAGTGATCACTGCCGCCCATGAACCTCCATAGCGCTTGGATCTTAGATGAGTTGCTGGTTTCAACATGACAATTTCTCGTTTTATTTAAAATACATTGCACTTTCCACCAAGTGAAGTCATATTATGAATAAATAATTAAAAAGTTAATTAAAACGGCGTGTGTGAAAAATAATTAAAAGTTGTGGCGTTTATCCTTACCAGTAATGTTTTGTTAATGAACAATTTGAGGTAGTGCAGTAGTAAACTGAAATTCACTGCAAATATAACAAGGAATGATGATACTTATTATAATATCTCATGGTACAATTTATTTATTTAACTGACTATGTAATAAAACAACTATTGTAGAGGAAAACTTGCATACTTCAGAAATCTATGTGAGCTAACAAAATGCTCCGCGGGTTATAAGTAGATTAATAATGATCTATGAAAGGGCAAGTCATTTTTCTATTCTGGCTAGGGAAAAATGCGTCACCACGCCTTAATACGGTAAGTCGGATTTCGTACAAAGAGTATCGACTGGCATCATCTCCAAATTATACTCAAATGTACCATGTAGCGCCCTCTGGTATCTTTTTCCAGGGAATACCAACTCCACGATTATGGTATTATATGACACCTGGCAAAATATAAATTTAGCACACTACCGCCATCTGGTGAAATTCATTTTTAATACAATTGTTGGTAGCCAGGGATTAGTATATGGCCTTTATGTATTTCATAAATACTTGTTATAGATGGCACTTAGCATTTAGTAAGTTAACATTGCAAAATTAATAAAAAAATATAATTTATATACATATTTTAATAAAGCTTGCTATCATTTTATGAAGCTTTTAGAACAAATAATATAAATAATAGACATTGAAACAGAAGTATTGATCAAGCGATTATAATGTTCTTGCACTTTTTTCTTTTCTTAGTAACCAACTTTAAAAAGGATTTTTGTATTCGGCTGGTATGCATATCTAATGATAATTTACATTTCTTTATGTTCTCATTAATTTCATGACTGCTTCGGTGGCGTAGTGTACCAGCTTAGGTTACAAAGCTGAAGTCTCGGGTTCGAATAAAGGGTGGGGCAAAGTGATATTGGATTTTTCTATTCATTATTAGCCCAGAGTCAGGAATTTGTGTCCAATATGGCCATAGGCTTGCCACCTATCACATCGTGGGATGGAACATACAAGGCGAGATGTGGGTGCCCTGGCACCTGTGTCTACCCCTTCTGGAATAAAGGCGTAAGTTTATGAGTTTGCATGTTATGTCTCATAAATTTCTCGCTCGCTGGGCTTCAGTGCACGGTGTATTTTTTTTGCGCGCCAGTGTTGGTCCTGTCTTACAAGAGTGGTGGTGGGCAGGATATTCCTACCATAATATGGTACGATATCGATCATGGCTCACAAGAGATAAAAATTACAATAAAACTATATTTTACGGATTTTATTGCGGATTTGTTTTTTTACATTATTTAACTTCTTGACGCGATATTTCGATTTCTTTAAAGCTTTCGTTGTCAAAGGACGGACTGAGGTATTAGTTATCCGCCCAGTGATTGTTTCAGTTTGACTGCCCTTATGTAACAATTATTAAATTAAAAAGTTAATTTATTGAGTTAGCTGGAATTTAAGATTCGATTTACGCGGATCAAATCCGTAAAACAAGTAAGTAACTTTCTTTGAAAGTATATTGGAAATCAGATAGGTAAACCTGGGTTTAGCTACCGTACGCATTTCTCTTCCCATTTTAAGACGTCAGCAATGCAATAATAAAAAGTTGTTATGTTTGCAATTCAATGATTAATTTAGGCGCCATTTATTTGCGAACTGGTTTTAAATCATTAGTATACAGTGCGAGTTTTGGCGACGCTATTGAAGTTGCCTGATGTGAATACATCAGCCAAATACAAGATAATTGACAACACATGTCCGTCATAAATAAAACGGTGTTGCGATGATTGGAACTCTTATCACGAACTTGGATCTAAATTGTGACCTAAACATTATATACAATTAAAATAATTTTATTTGTATACTTTATTGAATAGCTTCATAGTTCTCAAAAAGAAAATATCGTATCCCCGGTGCAACAATGTCACTTATGCAAAAATTGCAAAGGTTGGAAGGTATAAAGAAATAATTTTATATTTTTTATAATATTACGTGGTCATAATTTTTTTAACGGTAAGTTAAAAGTTGATATTGTGATAGAAGTTGTTCAACTTGTCTATGTCTTGAAATATCATATTTTATACGATGTCAAAGTTTCAAATGCTTTTCCTGAAAAGTAGCATTTTTTGCAAAAGTGACATTGTTGTACCGGGAGTGCGATATGTTGACAATTTGAAAGATTTACGAAATATTGGATTGTTAAAGACTGCCTCCTTGGCGCCGTTGTACTAAGGTGATTACATCGCTAAGTCACGGGTTCGAATAATGGTTTCTTAGATTTACGCGAATGTTACACATTGAAATAAAACTATTATTTACGGATTTTATCGCGAATTTAGTTTTACATTTTTGACTTCCCGACGTTTCGATTACTTTACAGCTTTCGTAGTCACGGGGTGGACACCGTCCGCCTTAAATTAAACTAAATTCGCGATAAAATCCGTAAATAATCGTTTTATTTCACGGGTTCGAATCCAGGGTCGGGTAAAATTATGTTAGATTTTTCTATTCATTATCAGCATGTAGTTAGAAACTTGCGTCAGATATAGCGATAGGCGCATCTCACCTACATCGTGGTACGGAAAAAACAACCCTATAACACCTCTGCTTACCCTTCTGGAAAAAAGTTTATTTATGTACATAATGGTTACTCTCTCATGTGAGATGTCGTCTCGGTACCACCGCTTTGTCTCATTCACTTTTCATCAGATGGCGCACAGTAATAATATCTGCTTTAATATAAGTTCAATGACTAATATGTTCCGGTAGTTCGCAACAGGAATACTGCATTATCTGTTAATGTGGCGGTCGGTTGACAGGACGTGGCCGATATCGAATGCGGGATCACGTAGCCTAGCCTAGTCCACAATAACAATGCGATACTAATAAAACCTATTATGGATAAAACTTGCCGACGAATTACAGCTTTGTATTCATGGGTAATGTAGGAACAAAGCACCCGCGGATATACAAATGTTTGTGGTCAACATATAAAGGATTTATTTATCGCGTATATTTATTTATGTAGGACACACCATTTAAAATAACACAAAAATATACTGAAATATATAACATAAAATTCTTGGAAAAGGTTTACCATCCTTCCAGATGGGTAATAAATATAATTAACCATATAAATAATTATTATAGCTTTGGTTTTGTTATTGTCACGTTGAAATATGATGCAATTGGGTCCTGAACTTGTGTTTATGCTGTCTAAAAGTTGCGTTTGAAAAACTAATTTGTAAATTTAGAATTAGATAAAAACTTACAACTTGAAAGCGAGGATGGTTGTCGAGTAACAGAACATTGATGTATATCAAGTATAGTGACGTCATCCAAGGACGGATCCAGCTTTTACGCCAGGTCATATTATAGTTCATGTCAGATTTTCAGCCAGGGGAAGGAGGGCGGGGGGCGGGGGATCATATAGTTCATGTCAGAACACTGGGCCCGATTTCAATACTCCAATTTGTAAATAATGATTTTTTGAAGTTTGTTACAGGCGTGATTTATGAACACACACACACACATATTTACTTTATTAATATAAATTTTATCAACAAGATAATTAATAAATTTTGTCAATCTGGAGCCAGCCCAGGGTCATGACCACCATAACCTCCCCCTGGATCCACCCTTGACGTCATCGCAATTATAGTGTGAGCGTGAGTAATAGACTACACGGAGATTTTCGGGCGAGAATCGTATGCAATTATCGATCGATAATCTTGATTGAAGTATTCTTATGTTAAGGGAAATATATTTTGTATATAAAATACACCCAATAAAATAAAAACATTCAACAGTCACATACATAGTCCTGACCCCACATTAAGATCAATTAAGTCTTGTCTCGTGGTTATCAGAAGCTACGGCAGAGTTTTCGGTCTCACAAACACCCAGGCCCATGATAAATACTTGTGGAACTCACAAACATTTGTCTCGGCGGGGACCTAACCTGCGGCCTCTCGTTTCACACAAAACCGGCTTCTGACCACCTGTACCACGGAGACTGTCCTTAACATATTTCGAAGCAAAAAACTCTCCCCACGTAAATGGGGCTTATGAGATAGCGATATGTTTGTACTACGCACTCATTTCTACATTTAATATATTTATACTTAGATACATAGTTTCAAAACCTATTTTAAGGCTAAATGGTATTTTTTTTATTGCAATGAATGGCGAGACGAGCATGCCGTTTGCCTGGTGGTAAGCGATGCGACAGTTCATAAACAGTTGCAAAACCAACAACACCTTGAATTACAAAGCAATGTGCAGGTACTCCACTGCCCTCGCTATGCTGAGACATAAGATGTAAAGTGTCAATAAGTCCAGTAGTTACTCTGGCTACGGTGTCCTTCAAACCGAAACACGACAGTACATTTAAACTTCTGTTTGGCGGGAGAAATAGACATTGCGGTGGTACCCACCCAGGCAGCCTCTCACATATGAGAGACCTACCACTGTCTGTCTGTATCTGTATCAGCCCATATACGTCCCACTGCAAGGCACGGGCCTACTCTACAATCGAGAATACGATTGAGAGTGGTTAGGCCATATAGTCCACCACGCTGGCCTAGTGCGGGTTGGCGGACTTACATACCATAGAAATTCTTATGAATCGCTATGGTATGCAGGTTTCCTCACGATGTTTTCCTTCACCGTTTTAGTGCGTGGTGATTGACTATCAATACACACATGACTCCGAAAAGTCAGAGGTGTGCCCTGGGATTCGAACCCGCGACCACCGTGAACATGTTGGCAGCCGCGACCACAGACCTACCACTACTAAAATATTATTATTTATATTTCAAGATTTCTTCACATAATAAAGCTATTTTTTACGCATTTTTTCGCGGTTTTAGATGAATAATACCTGAGTCGGCTTCATGACCACAAAAATAATGCATTCTTCGATACTTCGCGTCGGGAAGTTGAAATAAACTAAAACCGCGATATAATACGTAAAAGGTAATTTCTGAATAGATTCTTATTAGGTAAGTTGTACGATATATTTGTAACTATGAGTGTTGACTCGAAAAGTGACTCGTGTGTTGAAAGAATGCTGATTAGATTTCATGCACCTAGTTTAGCTTTTGTAGCATATCACAGTGCCACAAAATACTAAGCTATCAGAAGTAAAGCTTGTGTATGTACTTCACTTTTGTTGCTACGCGTTTGTTGTTGGTTATTAATGTTACATATTTTAAATTTAGCGCCTTTTTGATGTGTACCATAGAGTGCAACAGTCACTTGTTTATTGTTACTACTTTTTGTTTTCCTCTGTGCTCTCTGTCTCTTTTGCAATACGCGTCCATATACAATAAGTGTCTTGGTAAATCCTCAAGTGATAATATATCAGTTATAATCTTTCAAATTATAGTTTCATTTTACAATTAACTCTGGCTTATGAGAAAACAAGTATCGGGGCGATAACACATATCTTTTGTAATTTAAAACAAAAGTTTCAAAATAAATTATTTAAATTCTATTTATATAGTCGTTGAGAATGTGTATGTCATTATTCTAAGATTTTATTTTTATTCTTTTTATATAATATTGTGTTTTTCTTTTAGTACAATGGTGGAGTTTTATATTCAAGTGCAATAAACTTTATTCAATTGCTCCATCTTTACATAAAAAATATCACTAGATGCGTGTCCGAAGCTGGTGAAACTCGCGCTCGAACTGATCTCGATTGGTCTCAAATATCTTGTCTGTAAACGCTATCTATATGTGCGTTGATCTAGCGCGCTTTGTACGGAGCTTGAGTTGATATTGATATTTCTTCTTTCTTTCGAAAAACTTGTTGTGTTTCTGTTTGAAGATAATTGTAGCCGGCTTCGATCAAATATACACTAGATACACAGTTCTCCGTAAATGTTCTGTTAAAAAGTGGCACCGATACATTGACACAAAAAAAGTAAACAAAAAGATCACATATTCCAAATATATTAACACAAATTCCACCTTATTCCTGGAGCTTAAAGTAGCTTTTCAAATAATATTGTCTAAAGTTCTGCGACGTTTTAGAAGCAACGGTCGGCGCGTGACTGAAGGCGAAAGAGTGCTTAAAGCACTCTTTTTAGTGCCATTTTCTAAGCGCTCATGTTGTATCTAGTGTATATTTGATCGAAGCTAGCCAGAGTAATTACTAGACATATTGACACCAAAAATTTCATACATATCTCAGTTTAGCAAGCGCAGTGGAATGCCAAGCATTGCTTTTTAATTCAAGGTGTTGTTTGGTTATGCTACTGTTCGTGATCGGTCGTATCGCTTACCATCAGGCGAACGGTATGCTCGTCTAGTCCTTTGAGTCTAGCCATTTATTGCAATAAAAAAATACCGGCGTTTGATTCCTGATTTCTAACACTTGTATTACGGTGCTATTCCAACACACCTTAATATAATTATTACGCATGGACTCTTTATTCGATTTTCGCACACTCTAATTTGTATGCCCATGCATTGCTAAGGTTAACATAATTGATCGATAATTAACTTTGTACGTGAGTGACCTGTAGTATATAAATAAAAAACACTGAGGCATAGTAATGGGCCACAGTAAATCATTTATAAATATCCTTATCGAGAACCAACGAGCATCGCGTCCTGTGCGCAAACTACGTCATACTTAATTTATTGTTTTAATTTAATACATTAATTTTATTAGCAGATATTAATTAACATTGTATTGCCTGTTTTTCTCTTAATGAGTATAATATTTTACAATAGAAAATATATCAAGTGCTCTAAAGCACCGATTATGTTAACGACTTATCTCCTCTTGCACGGTTGTCTGGAAGAGATCGCTTTCGCCGTTTTTAGCATTCATTTTTTGTCTGTTTAGTTTTGATCTTTTATTTTGTATTAATTACGTGGTGTTTTATATAAAGATTAATTATTATGATGACTACTTAAAGTATTTATAATATAGAGGGAGCGCTGTCATACATTCGCATCCTGAAAAACGAAGGTATTTTCTAGTTCGTAATGTTGGTAGCACTCCTATATTCGTGAAAATTGAATTATTTAACAACAAATTGCGATAAATTACTTTGACAAACGAAAGCGATTACCCTTTGAAACGTATTTGCGTGGAATTAAATAGTCCTAAACTATTTACTTTCATTTTTTGTTTTCTATGTAATTCGTGCATGTTGGATAACCTGTCAAATTTCAGCCAATAAGAGGGCAGAAAAAGGTGGTCTGGCATCAACATTTTTATCTACGTTTTTGAAGTATCAGCGCTCCCTCTATTCTATAAATACTCTAAGGATGACTATAAAAATAATACATTTAAGTAAAAGCAGTATTGGAATTTGTTGTAAAATGAATCAGATATTTTTATTACTAGAAACATCTCCCTATCGTTTTCGCACGCCCGTACTGCACTAAAGCATAGTGACGTCATTACACTTGTTGTGCACTCTTTATCTGTGACACTTGTTACCGGATGTAAAATATTTTTAAATTATCGAATCTATATTAATTAAAAATACTTTAGTAGGTAATGTAAGCTTGTTTTAATTGCAAAAACAGTATTTAGGGAGTGGTAGAGTCGATGCTGGTAAAAAGAGTACCATGGTATTATCTTACCCTCTCCCCTCTTTTACCTTTCAAGGTAATATATCGTCTATTCAGACTAATAGAGATCGGGTTTGACTGTCAATCACCACGCACTAAAAAGGTGAAGGAAAACATCGTGAGGAAACCTGCATACCATAGTGATTTATAAGAATTTCTATGGTATGTAAGTCCGCCAACCCGCACTAGGCCAGTGTTGTGGACTGTACTCTTTGTAGTGGACTATATTGCCTAACCACTCTCAATCGTACTCGCGATTGTAGAAGAGGCCCGTGCCCTGTAGTGGGACGTATATGAGCTGATACAGATATGGGGAACTATGTATAAAGGATACTAGGAAAAAATCAAGTTTGGTGTCGACTTTAAGGCACTTTATTCATCCAATCATAATATGTATGTTTGTTGGTGGTATATTCTGAGATTCGGTTTAGAAATTAAGCGCTATATATACACTTGGGGAACGCCTATCATAGTCTGTAAATATTTTGCGTTTCGGGTTTAGCCTTTATATGTCCGGAAACAAGTAGGCTGACCATTGAGGTATTATACCGGGTATCTCAAGACTGCTACCGAAAACGAAGCCGGGTGGTAGTTTTAGTGGCTACAAACACAATGCAACCAAAAATTTTGCATAGAAACGCGACAATTATTTTTTATGATTTTTTTAAAATCGCCATTTTTGGGTGGTAAATCCATAGTTTTTGCTAAAATGATAATTTAAACTCTTTTATACCTTAGATTATTTATAAATAAAAGGGTATATACTATTATTTTAGAAAAAAATGTATTTACCACTCAAATATGGCCATAGGAAAAAAATAGCAAAAAAAAATTTGTCGCTTTTTTTTCCAACTTTTTCTGTTGCATTGTGTCTGAAGTCGCTTAAACTACCACCCGGCTTCGTTTTCGGTAGCAGTCTTGATATACCCTGTATATTAGAGCGGACATCGAGAACAAAATCTCTGCGTATGGTACGTACACAAGGGTACACAGTGAAACGAGAGGGAAGATAATGTTACTTCGTTGGCGTGACAGAGACAGAAATAGAATGTACCCTTCATTTTGTTACAAACATTTTGTTTGCAGTGTCCCCTCTAGTATATTATTTCAATGAGGCTGACAATTTTGTCGATATATCATTTGCACTGCTGATATCGTAGCATCATACAACAATTCAGTAGTCTCTTTGTTGTGTCACAATGAAAAAGAAAAAAAAATTGCCATGATTCGTATCAAAGTCCATTTATGATAAATATTATATTATTATCTTTGTCCTTTTCTATCTCGTTGTATTTTTATGGTTACATCGTGCTGTCTCACTCACACCCGATGGAGCATTGTTCATTATAATAATTTATACCGTTTTAGATAACGGCAGGTCCCGTGTTTTTTCCTGTTTCCTGATGGAATTTTCCTATTTTACATTCCTGTGGTGCTAATAGATATGTAGTGTAATATTAAATTGCAATTACGCCGATAGTTCTATATGCATTCATATTTTATGCGGTAAATAATTATGTGGTCCATGTACTTGTATTGCACCTATTTAATATTGAAGTGAACTAGAATGTAATACCCTATACAGGCTCTATACCAAATCAACCCTGCAATATTGAAAGGAGTTGCGACATAGCATGAAATTATAACTATGAGTAAAACCCGATAGCTATGAGTCACTGAAATATATCAACATACATACATAAACTCACGCGTTTTTTCCAAAAGAGGTAGGCAGAGATGCTATCAGTACACCCACGCATCGCTTTGTATGTTCTGCCGCACGGTGTGACAGAGGGCGAGCCGATTGACATACCGGCTTCGATCACATACCGGCCACAAATTTTTAACTTCGGGTTGATACATACATAAACATACATACATAAACTCACGCCTTTTTCCCAGAAGGGGTAGGCAGAGGTGCCAGGGCACCCACATTTCGCCTTGTATGTTCCGTCCCATGATGTGATAGGTGGCGAGCCTATCGCCATATCGGGCACAAATTCCTGACTCTGGGCTGATAATGAATAGAAAAATCCAATATCACTTTGCCCAACCCGGGATTCGAACCCGAGACCTCAGCTTTGTAACCGTACCGGAGTACAACTACGCCACCGAGGCAGTTCGGGTTGATATGAATAGAAAAATCCGATATACATAAGTTTGCCCAGCCAGATTCGAACCCGAGACCTCAGTTTTGATATCATGCCGTAGTACAACTGCGTCACCGACGCAGTCCTGTAACTTCTATTTAACTAGTTTCATTATTCAAATTTGAAATTACTTTAATAGTAGTGGCTCGAAATAATTTATAAAAGCCGCTACGAGGGTTTATCAAGCTATAAACTCAATTTCCTTAAAATAATAATTATTTTATATTTATTGGAAAACCAACAGAAAATAAATGTATAAGAAATAGATGGCCATTTACAGGTTTTCAACATGACACGAATATAATAATAATATAATATTTAATTACTCTGTTTTTTTTTTTTGTTGCCTTTCATTGCTTTTGCTGAACTGTGTATACCGATTCCGCGGTCTGGCCAACCTCGCTTAACTCAGCCGCGCAAAATGACTACAATATCATTATTATAAATAAATTATAAACTGCTCTGAATTGCAACTTATTTTGAAAAGAGCAAGGTTAGAGTTTCTTGCCCGTTCTTCTCCGTCCCAAACAGACTTGTGAAACGGGTGGTAGTGGAAAAAAGTGACTGAATCTAAATAATGAATGACATTCTATGGATTCTAAAAATATTTTCATTTCATTTCATACAAGATTTTTACCCACAAATATTGTTTGCATTCTCGGACGCCTGATAAATTAGTTGTAAAAAGCAATAATTCGGTACCTAAATATATAAATTTGTAATATAATTTTTTAAATTTAAAAATACATATTTTAAAATTTTGTATTCGCGTTATCCTGGTGTATATATACATTTGTTTTTAAGAGCATATTTAAATATGCTTCATGATCTCCAATCGTTATGGATGTTCAGATAACCTATTTGCTTGTTTGCGGATCTATTGAAATGAAATGAAATGAAATATATTTATTGATCACGTAGGCAATTAAGGAGCTCTTATGACAAGTCAATACACATAGAACTTAATCTCTATTTACAATATATTTCCTATACTTATTATTACTTATTTTAATTTCTTGCTTTTATTAATTTATTTATTAATTTTATTTATTTTTAAATTAATTTTATTTTTATTTATAATTAATTTTATTTATTTATTTAGTATTTATTCATATTTTATTTAAAGTATTGCATAAAAAATGGCATGGTCACACAAGGTCTTACACGCTCTGACCAGAAACAAGTATTTGTAAGTAATTAAATAATAATAAAATAAGTACACCCAAAAGGTACATACATACGGCACATATGGCAGCACAGATCACTTCCAATAGATACCGCATTACGATAGTTTTGTTTTGAACCGAAAACGCCAACGAAGGGAACGGCGCGGGGGGTGGGCGGGTTGCAGCGCGGTCACGTGGACTTCACTGGAGAGATGAGGCATAAGTCGATAAATAAAAAATGTATCGATAGTTCGATTTGCCAGTAAGTTCATGTGTTATGATCGCTTCTATAACTTAATTACCAACTTGTTAAATGTTTGATAATATTATTTCACCGGCCTGATCTAATAAATTATACGAACCGGCAACCGCCAACTACGAATAAAATAGGATTAAGATTTATACTTTAGTATGTAACGGTTTTATTTCTATCATTCACTGTATATTTTTGTATACCATAATGGCGAAATACCCAAATTAAGTATTGATATAAAAGATCAGATAAAAATATGAAATAGTAAATAACTAAACCTCACGCCCTAAAGGGCTACAATAACTTATTCCGTTTCTTGAATTCTGACGGCGGCTGTAGTAAATGTAATACCGACAAGTGACGATGAAACCCACTTGACGAACTATGAATGTTTTTGAGATGATATATACATCATCATCATCATCATCATCATCATATCAGCCACAGGAAGTCCACTGCTGAACATAGGCCTCCCCCAAGGATCTCCACAATGACCTGTTGGAAGCGGCGATATATACAACGTATGTTAAAATTAGTGCAATAGCTTGTGCTACTGATTCTCAATAAACTTAGTATACTAAAACTTATGATAAATACCCTCCCATTATATTTGAAAACGTATACAACTAGAGGGAAAAAAGGAAATTTAATTACGCCAAAGATAAATAAAAAAATATTGTAAAAGTACCTTGGTAACAAATTTAACTATTTCAAATTACATAAAATAACGTAATTATGGTAATTTGCAATTTTTATTTAAATCAATATATATTTTGTGACATTGTCATTTAATAAAATTAATTTACATTATTGTTTTACAATATCGATATTTCTGGGAATTATATTATAAACATGCGTCAAACACTAGAAGAACGCGTGATTTCGCCAAAAAAAGATGGCTTATTACGGTTATTGCTATGCGAAAAAGAGACGGCTGATTCTACATCCGAACTCGACTGTTTGACATTGATAGTTTAACCAGTATAAATTGAGCTCGCTCGGGACCAAATTAATTTAAAGAATATTAGTTATCGATGAAAACTTATTGCGTTTTTTTAGATACTTTATTGTTTTGAGTTTTTTGCACACCATTTTATTGAACAAATCATTATTAAGTGTAATATTATGTTCCCAAAATGTAATTTTCGCTAACGTGCGACGACACGTGCGGGTCCACTACTTGGACGACACTGATGACGCGACATTTGGCATCGGTTTATATTTATCTGATATCTTAAATGTGTTGGGCGCAACCGCTGCCTTGCATTAGGTATCTATTGGGAGTGATCTGTGTATGGCAGCGACTGGATGCGTAAAGCAGCAGACCGGGCTCTGTGATGTACCGCGGGAGAGGCCTATGTCCAGCAGTGGACTACAACGGGCTGATGATGATGATGATGATGATGATGATAAACAGGTACTTACATAGTCCTGATCCCATATGAAGATCAATTAAGTTTTGTATCTTGGATATCAGAATCGAAATTGAAATAAAACTATTATTTACGGATTTTATCGCGGATTTGGTTTAATTTTTACATTTTTTTATATCCAGACGTAATAAAGTAGCATTCACTGAACGGATGACTAATACCTCAATCCGCTTCGTGACCACGTAAGCTGTAAAGTAATCGAAACGTCGGGATGTTAAAAATTATAAAAAATGTACCACATCCGCGATAAAATCCGTAAATAATAGTTTTATTTCAATATGTAACATTCGCGTAAATCTAAGAAACCGTTATCAGAAACTACGATAGACTTTTCGATCCCACAAGTACCCAGACCCGAGACAAATACTTGTGGGATCTTTATGAGATCCAATCCGCGGGTCCTCGTTAAACAGTCGGCGTCTAATGTTTTTGGATGTTCATGGGGGGCAGTGGTATATTACCATCAGATGACCCTAGTCCTTATTCACCGGAAGGCATTAAAAAATAATCGAATTTTATATACATGGGTATTTTTGTTTGTGTCTGTATCATTCCATATACGTCCCACTGCAGGCCACGGGCCTCCTCTACAATCGAGAGTACGATTGAGAGTGGTTAACCCATATAGTCCAACACGCTGGCCTAGTGCGGGTTGGTGGCCTTACATAACATAGAAATTCTTATAAGCGTGCTGGCTTGCGAAGCCATAGCTTGACGGTCCACACCATCCCGGCGCGAATCAAACGGTTCTCAAATTCGTTTTTGTGCCGCACCGTCAGGCTGTGGATTTGTTTGCCGGCACACGTGTTCCCTCCTTCCTACAATACCCAGGATTGTAGGAAGGAGGGAACACGGAACCTTCCGCCGTGGTGTGAAGAGGCACCTTAGCAGGCCGGCATAATTGTTTCCATTGGCATGGGACTGCCGTCCGATGCCAATGGATACTCTGCCTGGGCGGCATTGGCACTTTCCATCAGGTGCAATGCCGCCACTAAGCCAGCCCATTGTAAAAAAAAAAAAATCGTTATGGCATGCAGGTTTCCTCACGATGTTTTCCTTCACCGTCTTAGTGCGTGGTGATTGACGATCAATACACACATGACTCCGAAGAGTCAAAGGTGTGCCCTGGTATTCGAACCCGCGACCACCGTGAACATGTTGGCAGCCGCGTCTAGTCTGTTTACCAACAATCTTGTGAACAATGTTTATGTATCCGCGCTTTTCTGGAAAACCCTTGATACGATTTAAATCGGTATTTGTTTATAAAAATGCAGTAATATCATTATCAGTTATATGTGGACTTTGAGCTTGAATCCGCGACCGCTATCTGGTCAGTGCAAACTTCAATAGGATTTTACTCGCTTATTTAACAACCTCCTAAAACGAATTCTTAACAAAACAGTCATAATTTATTACAGTAGTACTAATGACGATAATTAGGAAAAACAATAGAATGATTCAGAAATGTATTTAATTGTATTCTACAATATACCACATTAGTTAATTTATGTATAGGAAATCGTTAATTAGAGTTAATAATGGATTAATACATGCTGCTGTATTTTAATGTATTTTTTAAATTTAGGTTTTTTGTTTATTTTTTGTTCCAGCTGTTGAGGATCAATTTGAGACTTCTATATAGCATATTTTCGGTAAACGAGTAAACCAAAACAAGGTCATCTGATGGTAAGTGATCACATTCGCCCGTGAATATACATAATACTTGGATCATAGATCGATAGAATCGAGAGGGGAGCGTGAAGAGTTAATGGGCGTCTGGTAATCTCATTCACCGATCCCAACGCCATTGTGATACGAGTTGTTTAATTGCCTTTCATGACAACAGCGTGACTCTACCAGATTATTTTTTGTAATGTTACGATAATCTTTGTCATAAGTAAAGCGCAATGCAAATAGAATGTCCACCAGTATCTTGCCAATTATTCTAACTATGGCGGCAACAATCTTTCCTAAAAGTGCGTGGTGGTGTTGGTAAAAGACCAGACGCGGCTGCCAACATGTTCACGGTGGTCGCAGGTTCAAATCCTAGGGCACACCCTGACATTTCGGGATCATGTGAGATTCAATCACCACGCACTATAACGGTGAAGGAAAACATCGTGAGCAAACCTGCATACCAAAGCGATTAGTGAGAATTTCTGTGACATGTAAAGTCTTCCAATCCGCATTAGGCCAGCGTGGTAGACTAGCGTTAGCTATAGCCTAAACCTTCTAAATCGTACTCACAAATGTAAAGGAGGCCCTTACCCTGCAGTGGGACGTATATGGGCTGATGCAGATAGTCTCCCTTATGGGATGGATTTTCTGTTATCCGTGGTCATCATGTTGGATAGGAGTATTGTACCACTTAATCAACCATTATTTGTTCCATCACAAGACGGGTTACCGTTACAAACTGTGAAGTGTGTATATCCTCTACAGAAAACGAGGAAGGAAAAAACGTATTATTTATTACTTCATTATTATATCAGTATTAGTACTGCGGCCTAACCACTATCAATCATACTCGCGATTGTAGAGGAAGCCTGTGCCCTACAGTGGGACATATATGGGCTGATACAGATACAGATTAGTTATGTACTGTACTACTCCACTCGAGAGTATGTTTAAGAAGGAAAATCTTATTATTATGAATTAATATTTTGGTCTATATTTAAGAGTAACATAATTATGTTAAAATGTATTATGAAATAGCTTCGGACGTCATTTGCGGTCACGGATTGAGAAGAATTGAGGAAAGTAATTTACCACATGAATGTTTCAATTATCAATTAATTATGACTATTAATTGGCATCTCATTGTTCTAGTCACAGTAGATGCTGTGAACTGTAAATATGATATGTATGCATGGTCGATTTACGGAGGTAGAGTTTCTCGCCTCGATGATACGAGTATCGTAAGGATATTCAAAAGTTGCATCACTTAAACATTTGCCATAAACATTACATTACGATAATCGTAATAAGATGTCATAATGGCATAACATTCTAGCCCGAAATTAGACGAGAAACTCTCTTCATGTTAATGATGTAATTTTCATAACAAAAACTTGTGGTTTGAACAGACAAATATTTGTACGCCCCACAATAATGTCTTAGTACGAGGATTGAACCCGCGGCCTCTCGTTTCACACTTACCGTCTTACCAACTGCGCCACGGAGGCTGTACCTTGACAGTTTTTAGACTGACGGTATGGGACTGCAATTTGTTCCTAGTATGGGACAGGGCTCGTTCTTTATCTCATCTTGGGTAACACTTTCATACCTCTGAACATCTCGGCATGATATAAGAATCCTAGAGTGCAAAGAGTTATTTAATTATTCCATAAAGACTTCTTCTTCTTCTTCTTCTTCTACCTGGCGTTATCCCGGCCGGTGCCAGGGTCCGCCTTCCGGCAAATTCTCCTCCATTTCGCCCGATCTTCGGCATCCTCAATAGTAAGGCCATTGACCCTCATATCTTCCTTGACGACATCGAGCCAGCGCTTCTTGGGTCTACCCCGCGGTCGAGGTCCGGGAATATTGAGGCTCAGGCACACATTACCGACGTACTCCTGCGGTTTCCTTAGGACGTGACCATACCATCTCAAGCGGGATTCCTGGAGTTTATCAGCCACATCGCGGACACCAAGACTGCCACGGATGTGCTCGTTACGGATTTTGTCCAAACGCGTAACGTTGCACATCCACCGCAGCATCTTCATCTCCGCGACGTGGACCTCCTGGACGTGCCGCTTGAGGGCAGGCCACGTCTCAGAACCATACAGGAGCACCGGCCGCACGATGCTTTTATAGATGAGACCCTTGAGCCTCATCGGCATCCTGCGGTCGCAGAGTATGCCCGAGACCTCCCTCCACTTAGCCCAAGCAGCGCTTATACGGGCTTTGACGTCAAGTTCGATGTCACCGGACTCATGCAGTACGGACCCAAGGTACTTGAACTTGTCCGTCTTCACGGCAAGTTCGTTCCCTATCACGATGCTTTGGGGGTCCGTACTCCCGCAAGCCATATTCCATAAAGACTTATATATGCTTTTCGTGTGAGTTTGGTGAGGTCTTCCCTTGCCGACTCTTCCATACCCCCTCGTCTTTTGTTTGTTTAATCAGTCTCCTTGTGTTAAGCCTAATCTGTAAGACTTTACAAGGGTTAGGTCAAAAGTACCTGGTAAAGAAGAGAATATGCGTGAGAATTCCGCCACGGTATCCAGTGTCAGTTGTAAGAGGCGACCTAAAGGTATCATCAGTTATCGAGAATAATGCGGGGACGGTGCCCCTGCTATTCTGGTGTGGTCACCAATAAGGACTTTAACGGGCGTGCAAACTCAGTTGTGAAAGAGGGATAACTTTGTGCTCCTAATTAAAGGAACTAGAAATGGTTCGTTGGGCGATCACAGGGATGAAATCGGGGTGCATCTCTCCCTAGAATATCCATTGCCTTGTCCAATACGCATGACCGCCAAGGCTAACATGGTTCTGTAACTTTTTCCACTATTTGTTATTCGGCTGACTATTGCGGACTATTTGTCCGAATACTCATTAGCAAGTTATGAGAGTGAATCATCATAAAAAATCATTTCGTATATTGAATAAATTGGTATTTTATAGTAAACATAAAAGTGCTAGGTTTAAAAGGTAAATCGATTGCCGAATATTCGTTATTCGATACCTGTCCAAATTACTATTCGTGGTAACTTTATTATGTTGCCTAACCTATAGAGAAATTATCTAATAATAATTTAATAATCTGTAACCATAACCCGGAACTTTTGAACGCAGGAAAGTTATTGTTTAACCGTTGCGCATACATATCGTAAGAAAATATATAAAGTGACAACAATAATTAGTTACTAAAACAAATACGAAGCGGTTGTAAAAATTAAGTAAATTCAAACTAGCAAGTAAATGCAAATTTTAAAATAAATGATTGACAAGTTGCCATTTTTAACTTTTACTGTTATTCTTTACTTGATATATTTTTAAAGCTTTTCCTTGTAGCTTCATTCAAGCTTGACATGGTCAAGTTTGTATCAATAACCAAATTATAGACTGAAGCTTATTCTACCGTTTCATTAAAATCCGTTACAATTTTTTGCGTGAAAGAGTAAGAAACAATTAAATATAGATCTAAACCAGTTGCTAAGTTTTCTCTCACACATCGTTTTATACATTAAATTTAGCCGTCGATATATTGTGTCAGTAATACAGTTTAAAATACAATTAAGTATTCTCATCCACAGCATTATTTATTACAACGCACCGGACGTCTATAAAACCGCTCACAGTATGCAAAATATCATTGTTCTTCACAAGCCTTTGGTGCGTCGGCCAGTTGACTGATAACTCGTTTCCGATACGGCTGTCTGCTGCGCTTTTGAACACGCTATATACGATTTAATAAGCGTTGACAGTAAGCGATATCCTTAGTATCGCTCGTACATTCAGCGACGAACTAACGCTGAGCGATATCATTTGAATTCAGTATCGTTATATATCGATATAAATGGTGAAGATGGATTTGTTAAAGGTGTTAGTGGTTTGGTGTCTTTTTTGTGTATTATACTGCGAGGCTTTAAGCAAGACGGATCGAGGTGCCTGTGATCATGTTGTAAGGTAAAGTTTTAATGCTTTATTTGGAACCAAATAGTGCGATAATAATTGACATGGAGCCGAATATGGGCTATATTAACAGCTTGAACATGCAACAAATGTTAAGGAAAAACGGTTAGTTAAAATTATATGGTAACTTGTGCTATGATTTTTAAGATTTATAGTACAGACTTAATTTACAATTATTATTTAATTAGTACAATATCGATGAAATAAATCAATATTATTTTACAATTAGAGCTATTTGAAATTAAAGTAATTTAGTTTTTTTCCAAATGTGGTGTGTGGTTAAATATAGTCTTTGAATATTTTTTATATGTAAAAATTGGTCGAATAAAACGTAATTATAGTATTAGTTTGTTCACAACTACAATTCAACAACCTTAGTAGCCATTTCATTGAAAGCTACACGTGAAAAGAAAAATCGCGGCTTCGATCCCCGCACCAAGACAAATGCTTGTAGGCCTATAAATATTTGTTCATAGTATGTTCTGATACCAGCGATACGCGACATGGTATCACTGTGAGGTTAGTACTGTCTATGTGACGTAGGGGCATTGAGATATATTACTACGTATAGAAAATCTATACCATGCAATCGTTCGATTCGGTAAAAGTTGAAACTAAACTGCTGCAGCGTGGAACAAATCATTATTAGTCGTCTAACCAAACAGTTTGATTATGCAGCGCTAGACCGCTTACAGGGTGTAGTTTTCTCGCGATAAAAAGGTCAAAAGCGCCGTGAATTTCATGGTGCTTACGCTTTTTGACTGATTCGTGTGCGGTGCATGCACCGCACCTAACAGGCCCGTTTTTCACAAAGAACTTTGATATCAATGCTTTTCGGTGTATTTATTATGATTAATAAAAATGAGATGAGTATTGTGGGTATAAGAAACTACTAGGCTTTTTGGTCTTACAATAGTCTCTACTAAAAATTTAGTATGTCATTAAGGGAATGTTTTTTTTTTGATATAATGATATGTTTGTTTTGATATAAAAACAAATCGGTGACAAAATAAGTTTAATTTTGATGATACGGTGCCATAAGGTCCTAAGTATCTATTGAAAATTAATTTGTGATGCCTCTGTTTACGGCCAGATCTGAGAATTTTAAAATCGACCTGGGGAGTTACTCTATAATGCGAAACTAAGTTCGAATGTTCGAACGTTCCATGTTTCAAGTCTTTTCTTCTAAAATTCAAAATTATTCTCTATGACACTTATTATTCACTCCAAACTTAGTCTATGGTTACAACGTACAATAGAGGATTCGAACATTTTGTGGAGTATCTAGGCATATTCGAACTTCGTTTCGGATCTTAACCTCCTTTCTCTTCTCCTCAGTCTTATTTACCTACATGCATTATTGATCATACTATATTTGATGTTTTATAATACGAGTAGATACCTTTACTCTGAATATACTTATTGGCTTATAGTGAAATCTTCGTTTTACTTTTAGACGACATCAATAAGGTTCTAGGTTTTGTTTTTCGACGTCATCTTCATCATTATTAGCAATCTATAGCTGTGGAGTTTGGGATATAAATAATAATATATATTTAATATAGCATCTTCCAATTGATTCTTTCCACCCTGTTGTCGGATTTCGCATCCAGTATCAGTCACGACCTTTACAAAATGTAGTTCCATCTAGCTGTAGCACCTAGCTTTTTAGATGTGGGTATTTTTTTAAACATACAGACTATATCAAGACTGGTACCGAAAACGTAGCCGCATGGTAATTTTAGCAACTACAAAAACAGTGCAATTAAAAATTTCGCAAACAAAACGACGTTTTTTTTATCCTCCTGTTTGGGTGTTAATAAGTATTTTTCCTTAAATAGTAGTTTAGTGCATGGTGGCCTGTTGGTAAACGGACAGACGCGGCTGCCCACATGTTCACGGTGGTCGCGGGTTCGAATCCCAGGGCACACCTCTGACTTTTCGGAGTCATGTGTGTATTGATAATCAATCACCACGCACTAAAACGGTGAAGGAAAACATCGTGAGGAAACCTGTATACCATAGCGATTTATAAGAATTCCTATGGTATGTAAGTCCGCCAACCCGCACTAGGCCAGCGTGGTGGACTATATGGCCTAACCACTCTCAATCGTATTCTCGATTGTAGAGTAGGCCCGTGCCCTGCAGTGGGACGTATATGGGCTGATACATTACATTACTACATTACAGTAGTTTAGAACCGTTTATTTTAAAAGAACCAATAGTTCGAAATAATGATTTCTTAGAAATTCAATGGTACGCAATAGTTTAAATTATTATGTTAGCAAAGATTATGCATTACCACCAAAAACCGATGATACTTAAAAATTCCTTTTTTTACTAATGTTTTAGTTGCATTCACTGAAATTACCACCAGACTTAATTTCGGCAGCAATCTGGATATACCTTGTATAGATAGATTTATCATTTCTAAATAATTATATCACACTGAATTGTAGAGGAGGCCCGTGCCCTGCAGTGGGACGTATGTATATGGGCTGATACAGTACAGATTTCACATCGTTCTAATATCCAGAGAAACGTAAATAATAATACAGGATTACAGATGTTCGCAAAATGCTATCGGTGCAACATCCTTACCGGACACAACATATCTCATATTATTCATAATAATTACGTTAACATAAGCATTACGATGAAATAGATTACGAATAATATTCCTCTATTATAATGTTTAATTTTTTTAAAATTAATTTGGTATCAGAATTACAATGTACCTACATTTATGCTGTTATTTGTTGTTGATCCACCGTCTATAGTTTAGATATTTATATAACTCTGAACATTCTATAATTTAACACCACCAGTCATTTAATCGTAACGTATCATTCGTAATCCAAATATTATTAATTTTATATTATTGATCGAAAGAAAGTAAAGTATAAATTTTAAAACTGTTAAATTACTAAATCGATTTTGTTTAAATATAAATAAATAACATCCAACAGTCACATACCACTATATATTGTGACTCCACATTAAGATCGAGTCTTGTGTCGTGGGTATCAGGTACTACGAGAGAATTTTCGATTTCACAAACACACGGACTCGAAAGACATATTTGTGGACTGCACAAACATTTCTTTCGGTGCGGGGATTAAATCCCCTGCCTCTCGATTCACATGCAGCGTCTAACCGACGGTGCCACGGAGGCTGTCATTTATATTCATTTGGCATTATTTTACTACTTGATATCTGTACCAGCCCACAAACGTCCCACTGCAATCAAACTTACGATTGAGAGTGGTTAGGTAATATAGTCCACCACGCTGGCCTAATGCGGGTTGACGGACATTACATACCGTAGAAATTCTTACAAATACACACATGACTCCGAAAAGTCAGAGGTGCCCTGGGATACGAACCTGCGACCGTGAATATATTGGCAGCAGCGTCTAGTCCAACGCCAACAGGCCCCACGCAAATTGCAATTTGCATACAAGTGACTTGCCTAATGGAATCGCGCCCTAAAGCCAGTCAGCTATATAAATTTTCCATTCATTGATCACTATCTGGGTGGTCACAAATTTGACCAGAAAATGTTCAATCACAATTTATTCATTTCAAGTTGGGAACTAAATTATACCATCTAAACATTACGGTGGGCGCTGTAACGCAGAGGCGGCACGAAAATACATTCTATATTCATAAACATAAGATCTCTTTTTAAAAAAACTATTGCTGATTACAATCACCCATTGTAAGTTATCGTGGTTAAATGGTGATAACAGAGGCGTTCACATTTAACATTTATGTGTTCGCTATATAGGCCAGTCAATAAAGCCTCAAACCCCTAAGTAATTCGTAACTCGTTCAAATTTTGAGGGTTTGTTAAGGAAGGTAAAATAACTTACCGTGTGATTTTGCAGCGTTCTGGGGTGTACGGAAAGGGTTGAAAAGGGGTGAAAAGTGTTTTTTGTTCATAACATTGCCAAAAAAATTACTAACACGCTGCAAATTTGTAAGTATGTTGGTCTCACCATTTTGTAACATGTATTAAATTTGCAGCGTTCTGCAACATACGGAACATTGTTTATTATCAAAATATAATAAAATTTGTTAATAACATATCCAAAAAAATTACTAACACGCTGCAAATTTGAAACTATGTTGTTCTTACCATTTTGTAACATGTATCAAATTTGCAGCGTTTTGCAACATACGGAACATTGTTTATTATTAAAAAACAATAAAATTTGTTAATAATACGGGGTAAAAAAAAATAGTAACTCGTTGTAAATTTGGAACTATGTTGTTCTTACCACTTTGTAACATGTATCAAATTTGCAGCGTTTTGCAACATACGGAGCATTGTTTTTTATTAAATAACAATAAAATTTGTTAAAAAGTGCGTGGTGGCCTGTTGGTAAACGGACTAGACGCGGCTGCCAACATGTTCACGGTGGTCGCGGGTTCAAATCCCAGGGCACACCTCTGACTTTTCGGAGTCATGTGTGTATTGACAGTCAATCACCACGCACTAAAACGGTGAAGGAAAACATCGTGAGGAAACCTGCATACCATAGCGATTTATAAGAATTTCTATGGTATGTAAGTCCGCCAACCCGCACTAGGCCAGCGTGGTGGACTATATGGCCTAACCACTCTCTATCGTACTTTCGATTGTAGAGTAGGCCCGTGCCCTGCAGTGGGACGTATATGGGCTGATACGAATAAAAGGGGGTAAAAAAAATTAGTAACTCGTTGTAAATCTGTTATTACCTTGTTTACACCTTTTCAAAACATTTTTTACCTTGCAAAATTACTGTTTTATATTAACAATAGTATCGAACAAAAAATAAAATATTTCAATAATACTTTTCTGAAAGAAAATTGATAACGTCAATAGAATGTTATCATTATTATTTAATCAAAGGAGATGGGCCAGAAATGTATGGACCTTGGGCCGTTTGTAGTACATTACACCAAATTTAATTAGTGAAATTGGCATTCGATTTCTGTATGAAATACTATTATACGTTGCATATTAGCTTTATACAAAAATAAATAGCAAGCCAAGAACAGCAACACTACAAGGGGACAATATGGCGTCTGAAACGGCATGTTTGACAACCGATGTCAAAACTTGACATTTATGAAATATGAAGTCGTAATTCGTTTTCCTATAAATCAAATACCTATTATTTTTAGTCGTCTGTGCTATAAATTACTGTACTCTATATAACTCGTAAATGTTTTTACGTCAACGGAATTAGTACCTATCATACTTTATTGATCATCTAATATAATATAACATAATGTCTATACAATAAATTGCAACAAGTCTGTCAGAATCTCGTCATGTTTATAGTTATTTAATATTAAGAAAGTGTACCTATATCTGGCCGTAAGTGCGGTGCATAATACCTGCTAAACAACCTATTTAAATAATCCACAATAAAAATCTGCTAGGCATGAGATACAGCACGGCACAGACTGATCACTTGTCGCGACTGCTAGCATCTGTATCAGCCCATATACGTCCCACTGCAGGGCACGGGCCTACTCTACAATCAAGAATACGATTGAGAGTGATTAGGCCATATAGTCCACCACGCTGGCCTAGTGCGGGTTGGCGGACTTACATACCATAGAAATTCTTATGAATCGCTATGGTTTCCTCACGATGTTTTCCTTCACCGTTTTAGTGCGTGGTGATTGACTATCAATACACACATGACTCCGAAAAGTCAGAGGTGTGCCCTATGTGCATATGAATAAATAATCATTTTATTATTAGGCATATGCACTTAATAAGCTCTTAGTTATTATAGTCCATACAAAAAATACGCTATAAAAATGGAATCGAATCTGATAGCAGCCATGTTTATTTCTATACCTTAATGTTTAGTAAAAGAACTTACTAGCAATCATTTCTGTACAAGCTAACATTTTAAACATTATATTTGGTCTACCCCTAGAAGTCTAATATACTTTGGTATATTAGACTTCTGCATACTTAAAAATAATATTATCCTAAGGTCTAAGATATTATTTTTCAAATAATGTATTTGACATTAATTCTAACTGGTTATTTCTGAGCACACATAAGGAAAAAGTAGGATTAATTGATGAAAGAAAACTAAAATCAAACAAAACTTAAGGACAATAAAGTACAACCAGATCTTGCTTTATATTTTTTATTTATATTCGCCTAAAAATAATCTCCAGTCAAAACATCTAGGAACAAAGCCGGTGCTCCCATATTGTACTATTGCCTAGCCCAACCTAAAGGCTAAATACCACAGTATGATCATGGTATGAGTACAGCAACCCACTGTCCAGTGTCCAGCTATGTTCCTTTCAACATGAAGCACTTGTGGATGTTATATATGTCCAAAAGAATTGAGATTGATACAATCTTCTTACGGCGGAGTTGGAATAAAATCTTGCTCATTGTCTACAGCTTGATTTATTTGCAGCCAGCAGTTTGTACAAATAATTGCTTGTTCTGATAACTAAAACAAAATAAAAAAGATTTAATATTGAAGATATCGAAGAATCATGATGAATAAATAACTCTTTGCAGTCACATGTGTTCCCTCCTTCCTATGATCCCAGGTCTTTCCGCTATTGTTTAAAGAGGCATCTTAGCAGGCCGGCCGGATAATTGTATGAAATGTCTTTGGACAGTCGTCTGATGCCATTAGATATTCCGCCTGGACGGCATTTGTGCTTACCATCAGACATAGTGTTGTTATTATGGAAATAATAATATAATATATAATATAATATATATATATTATATATATAATATATTATACATAACACAAGATCATCTGAGTGTCCAGAGGGAAATAAAAGAAAATGTAATTCATTTAACAATTTAAAAAACAATATATAAAATATCACTTCTTACATATTTATGTACTAGTATCATGTGGACACAATGCTATTCAGCTCTAACATGAATACTTTTGTAATACTCCATACTTTGTATTGACCTTGATTAATTAGCATAAAACACATTTCCCAAGTTAATGAAGAAAATAGAATACTTACTTCTTGTTCTGCCATTTCAGCAATAAAACGTTTTGAAATACTCTACACGAGAGTAAATTGGCATCCCATGTAGTTACTAAGATTCTGTTGAACGATAGAATCCATTTTTGATTGCAGAAGTGCAATTTAACCATTTCACAACAATTGCAGAAGTGCAATTCAAGCAAAGCGCCACTATTGATGTGCTGAAAAGCAGAATTGTGGGTTAGAAGAGAAATATGAACATAGAAAAACATAAAAGTATTACTTACATGTGGCATTCTAAATAATATACATGTTTACTGACCAAAATACGAACTAGTAATTGCGTTTAAACGTCAAGATATATCATCTGCGAGAAACAGAATCCATAAAACAAAGCCAGGTCAACAGAGAAGCAAATACACATTTGCGAAATGTATGCAGAGTTTTGCAATTGCTGTCAAGTTAAACATTTTCGTTCTTAAACTAAAATCATGTAATGTAAATAAAATAATAAAAGTGACTTCTTTAACAACATATATCGTCTTTTAAAAAGCGAAGAATATAGAAAAAGAAATATAGACAATAATTATAATTTGTAGGGGGTTTTTAAAAATAAGACATATTCAAGTTAAAGATAATGGGTTCGCGCATTTTTAAACGAAATGACAATTAGGCATCATGGAGGACAGATTATCGAAGAAAATATTGCTTCTGTACTAAAATAATCACATTTTTGTATAAAGCCCCCTGTTGTCCAAGAAATCTAAATGTATTTTATTTGAATTCCACATTTTTTTCTAGAATTTGTATTAGACGTACACAAAACGGCCCAAGATAAAACATCTCCTTTATAATAAGAAATTTTCATTGTTGTTATAGTACATTATCAAGAATTTTCTTTAAGAAAGTATAAAAGGTGTAAACAAGGTAATAACAGATTTACAACGAGTTACTAATTTTTTTTACACCCTCTTATTAACAAATTTTATTGTTATTTAATAATAAACAATGTTCCGTATGTTGCAAAACGCTGCAAATTTGATACATGTTACAAAATGGTAAGAACAACATAGTTTCAAATTTGCAGCGTGTTAGTAATTTTTTGGATATGTTATTAACAAATTTTATTGTTTTTTAATAATAAACAATGTTCCGTATGTTGCAAAACGCTGCAAATTTGATACATGTTACAAAGTGGTAAGAACAACATAGTTCCAAATTTACAACGAGTTACTAATTTTTTTTACCCCCTATTATTAACAAATTTTATTGTTTTTTAATAATAAACAATGTTCCGTATGTTGCAAAACGCTGCAAATTTGATACATGTTACAAAATGGTAAGAACAACATAGTTTCAAATTTGCAGCGTGTTAGTAATTTTTTTGGATATGTTATTAACAAATTTTATTGTTTTTTGATAATAAACAATGTTCCGTATGTTGCAGAACGCTGCAAATTTAATACATGTTACAAAATGGTGAGACCAACATATTTACAAATTTGCAGCGTGTTAGTAATTTTTTTGGCAATGTTATTAACAAAAAACACTTTTCACCCCTTTTCAACCCTTTCCGTACACCCCAGAACGCTGCAAAATCACACGGTAAGTTATTTTACCTTCCTTAACAAACCCTCAAAATTTGAACGAGTTACGAATTACTTAGGGGTTTGAGGCTTTATTGACTGGCCTAATAGTTGACTGACAGATTCCTCTCATTAGTGGCGGGTATATCGGATATTTTATTTCTTATTTTTAGTATATTTGGTACACCAACAGCACAGTACACATGATATTCTTAAGTGAATTTAAGAATTGGTCTAATACAGGTACACTTGCCAGTAACAGCCGAAAACAACATTCGTTTAGACATTTATAAATTAACTAGCGGCCCGGCCCAGCTTCGCCCGGGTACAAATAGATTTCTGTACAATAATATGTACGTATTATACATATAAACATTTCTCTTGAATCACTCTATCTATTAAAATAAACCGCATCAAAATCCGTTGCGTAGTTTTAAAGATTTAAGCATATAAAGGGACATAGGGACAGAGAAAGCGACTTTGTTTTATATTATGTACTATACTCTATACTATATACTATGATACTCTATATTAAAACTGCAACTGGAAACAAAGCCAGTTGATAGTTTTTATGACAATAGGCACAACGCAAATAAAATTTTTGCAAAAAAGCTACCTTTTCGTGATGCTTAATATCATCGTGTTTGGAGGGTAAATTCATAGTTCTTGCCAAAATAATAATATTAACACCTGCGTACTAGAATGTCTAAAAATAAAAGGTTGTGCAATTTTATATTTGGGAAGAAACTATCTATTTACCACCCAAATAAGACGGTGGGAAAAAAATACAAAAATGTCGTCGCGTTTAAATTTTTTAGTTGCATTGAGACTGAAATTACTAAAACTACCACTCGGCGTCGTTTTCGGTCGCACATTTTACTTGAACATCAATATTCCTACTATATGTATAACTGACGAGTGAATATCTTAGCAGTAAATCTTTAGCCGCCATCTATCGCCAAGGAATTGATCAACCCTAATAACCCCTAATTTTGCTATTAATATATTTTTTAGTAACTTTATTGATTTATTGTATTTATGTTTGTAATTTATTGTATTTATGATTTTAGACTGACGCGCCGGGTTCCAAAAAGAGTGAACAACGTAAGAATATGTCGAGGCAGAAGAACATGTATTGTGATGCAAGTAAGTTAATTATTATATTACTATATAATTAAATAAATAATAATAAATACAGCCAACAGTCCCATACATAGTCCTGACATACAAGAAGATCGAGTCTTGTGTCGTGGGAATCCGGAACTACGAGCGAGTTGATTATTATCTTACTATATAATTAAATAAATAATAATAAATACAGCCAACAGTCCCATACATAGTCCTGACACACAAGAAGATCGAGTCTTGTGTCGTGGGCATCGGGAACTACGAGCGAGTTGATTATTATCTGGCTATATAATTAAATAAATAATAATAAATACAGCCAACAGTCCCATACATAGTCCTGACACACAATAAGATCGAGTCTTGTGTCGTGGGCATCGAATTTTCAAATCAGTATCAGAGACAAATATCTGTGGTTCACACAAATATTTGTTTCGGTGCGCGGATCGAGCCCGCGGCCTCTCGTTTCACTGTAGGCATCTAACCTAATGTGCAAGGAGGCTGTCAAATATGACTAGTTAAATGCCTCAATGGTGCAGTAGCAGCGTGGCAATGGTACAGTAGTTTCGGAAACTAAAATTTGTCCAATTCGGTTTGAGAGTTTGCACTTGAGTAGGACTGGAATTTATGTCCAGAATGCCCTATCACATCCTGGGGCGGAAACAAATCGAGTTAAATCTGAATGCCAGTAGGAGCACCTCTGCCGAAATATGCATTTTAAATACGTCCTATTTATATGTATGAGAAACAATTGTTTATTTCGTGCAAAGTTTACCCTTCTCCGTCTTATACAAATAATATCTTGGACATAGCGAAGAGTTAAAACACATTTATCCCATATACATAGTTACAGCTATAGAAGGTGGATGGGAAACGATCAGTCAATTACCACACAACCAAATCTGTTGTCATTCATAATCATGGTACATGGTACAAAAAACATAAACATTTAATTAGAACGACTTGTTTGACATTGAACTAAACCATAAGAAATTTATTGGTGTGTAGGTCACGTAATGTTTTACTGATCGTTTGTTATCAGATTGGGGTCTCGTTAGTTAAATTAATAAATTATACTTTCAAATTACAGAATGTACCATACACCGTGCGACAGGTGGACTGTTGCAATGGATGGCTATACAGCAACACAAGTGGAACCTGCAGCCCAATTTGCACTCCTGATTGCATTAATGGTACTTGCATAGGCCCCAACCAGTGCCAATGCGAGCCTCCATTACTGCTCTATGGAAATACTTGTGAACTGCCCGTATGCGAGCCTATCTGTGGAACCTACAGCCTTTGCACCGGTACCAATAACTGCACGTGCGTAGACGGCTTCGTTCCTATCAACGGCACCCACTGTGGACCAAGCTGTCTCCCCGGCTTCTTCAATGATCCTATCGAGTGCAGTCCCAGATGCAACAACCCATGCGTCAATGGAACTTGCACAGCGCCCGACACGTGCACCTGCAATACCGGCTACATCGAGGTCAACAATCACACGTGCCAGCCCAAGTGCGACCCATCTTGCGAGAATGCTGATTGTATAGAGCCCAACGTTTGTTCCTGTTTAGACGGTTATACACAAGAAAATGAATGGAAATGTACTCCTGTGTGTGCGAATTGCTCTCACGGAGACTGCATAGCTCCAGGAAATTGCGAATGTCACGAAGGTTATGCAAAGAACGATGGAGTGTGCCAACCGGTCTGTCAAAAACCATGCTCAAACGGAATGTGTGTCGAGCCTGATCAATGTCAGTGTAATGTGGGTTACGAGTTGGATCCACACGATAAATTTAATTGTTTGCCAATTTGCGAACCCAAATGCGTTAACGCTTCCTGCGTTTTTCCAAATAAGTGCTCTTGCCTTACTGGGTATCAAACGGCGGGAAATAACTGGACATGCAAACCTACATGCGAAGCGTGTGATAATGGCGATTGTATAGAGCCGAACAACTGTCGATGTCATCAAGGCTATGAGAAGATAAATGGTAAGTGCAAACCGAAGTGCAGTAAAAATTGTCTTAATGGTGAATGTACGGCGCCTGAAGTATGTTCTTGTGTGGAACGTTACACACTCAGCAAGGAAGACAAATACACTTGTAATCCAATTTGTGAACCACCTTGCGTGAACTCTTCGTGCGTCGCGCCTGGAGATTGCAAATGTTTTCCAAACTATGAGTTAACGGAAGCGAAACACATCTGTAAACCGCAATGTAAATCATGCGTGAATGGAGACTGTGTTGCTCCCAATGAGTGTAGATGTCACCATGGATACGAAGAGAAAGAAGGCGTTTGTTCGCCGATATGCGAAGCTCCCTGTGTGAACGGTCAATGCTCTGCACCTAATACTTGTGATTGTGTGGAGGGGTACCAGAAGAACTCGACATCGCCGAATATTTGCTTTAAAGAATGCGTGGATGGTTGTGATCCTGGTGTCTGCGACTTACATGGGATTTGCACCTGTGACCCCGGATACGAACTACTCAACAACACATGTGTTGAGATTCCACCGTGAGTATATCATTTTTATAATGTTAGTCATGTGCCTTTTCTCTTGAATTATAATTTGTATGAATTTATCTCAGTAACAATTTTTATTCTTTGCAATCGTTTTTTTTGGTTGGTGTTTCTAGATTTTTTCGTATTGCAATTTCTATTTAAACATTAGTGTCACCAAGTATGTGGTAAGGTAATAATGTCCGATGTATAAAAGCTGATATATTTTGGTTTTATTCGTTTCAGAGTGGACTGCAGCACGTGCGTCAGTAACTGTAGTGCTGACGGGTGTTGGTGTGTCGATGGAAAGCCGTGTTTCCCGCCATCGGAGGTACCAGCAGAAGTTACTTCATCTACCAGGTTCGTACTTTTTAATCTTGCACGACAAATTGCATTTCCCCAAATAAGCAGATGAAGAAAACAATTTATTCATAAATGGTTGGGGCTAGTGCTGACTATATTCAGCAACAGACTTTCTACGGGCAAGTTATTTATATTCTTTTTCAAACAGCTTCATGAATTACAAATACAATGTTTGGCATTCCACTGCGCGTACCATCGTGAGACATAAGGTGTTAAGTCTCAATACGTCAAGTAGTTAAGCTGAGGATAGAGAGAAGTATTATACAATATTATTACCCGATTCCAGAATACTGCCTCTCCATATCTTTATAGTTGCATAATGTCGTCATAATATGTTGTAACAAATTATATTAAAGATAAGGATACCAAGAACCCCTAACTGGGTGACCTATACCAGTTTAGCTTTGTTGAAACTTTTTGTCTAATTGTTTAATGGTATCTATATTAGAAATCACAGAAGTTAAATAATCTTCTTTACAGTCGGACACTTGAAAATATCATACTGCAATACTCAAGATGTTATTTTAAAGTCTTTTGTAAGTAGCAAGGGAACTTCGAAAACCAAAATGTGCCTATTTCCTTCCCTGTCCTATCCATTTTGAGAACTTGGCAAAATATTTACGATCGAAGTATTGTAAATGTTCTTGATGGTAATTATTTAGATTAAGTGAGCACTGAGCTGCTTGCTCGTGGTACATAAACATTTTAGTATCTTCAGGTGCGATGAGATCACATTCACTCGATTGAATGATACACTGATACGTCTGTTGGTTTGTAAACTCATTTCAAGTTATGCCATAATGTGCAGTGCTTATGTTCCGATCGTGAATACATGATACTTTAGGCTCGTTGGGTTACAAGTCAATTATTTGACCTCGGATATACTCTGTACGATAGACTGAATATTTACTTCTGGCAGCACTGGCGTGTTCGTATTGAGGTGCTAAGGCGCTAAAATGCAGATGGAGATATGGGCTTTTAGGCGGTAAGAGACCGGCGCGCCCGAGTATCCAATGAGGATTTTACCAATAAGAAATAAAAAGGCAATATACAATAAATATCATATTTTGAGCCGATCAAAATGCCATCTCGAGAATTACAAGAACCGAATTTTGAGAGATTTGAGAGTAGTTTAATGTTGTAGAAATCTGTTTCATTAAATCCGTGGCCATTTTCGACATTAACAGCGTCATTGGCGATTTAACTCTAGTCGTCACTAGTCTATACTCCTCTATTTCTCTCTTTCTTCAGCTACAGGACCTCCATTAGTGAAAATAGGCCTTCCTTAATGATCCCCATGTTGATCTGTTGGAACTGTCCCGTATCCAGCGATTTCCTGCCATCTTGAGCTTTCCTTTCATCTTGTGCGCTATCTATGTATTTAATAGTCGATATTCACTCTAACTTAATTATTTGTGACAGTTTGGCAGGCTTGGAGCTGACCTGGATGCTCGGTGCAGCGGTGGGCTTCCTCCTCATAGTGTTCGTATTGGTCGTCATGCTACGTATCGGAAAAAAGAGACAGCAATATGGAAGCAAGCCAGCACATAAAGACGGTATGCTATACATTTTTAGAAAATATATTATTTGTATTGTTTAATAGTCTTTTCGGCGCAGTTGGTGATGTAACTTACATAGAGTACGTCGCTAGAATAATAATAGATTATAAATACACACAAAAGTCACATAGGTAAATAGTGCTGACCACACACTAACATCAAGTCATGTGTCGTGGGTATAACAAGATACGAGAGTCTTCGGTCTCACAAACAACCACTCACTACCTCACCTCAGTTTATGTATGTATGTACTATAATGTAATAAGTATATTCATATATGATGATCATGTCCGCCAACCCGCACTAGGCCAGCGTGGTGGACTATATGGCCTAACCACTCTCAATCGTACTGTCGATTGTAGAGGAGGCCCGTGCCCTGCAGTGGGACGTATATGGGCTGATACAGACATATGATGCATCGTTAAATCCAAATGCTTTTAAAAGATACCTTGTCATTTATGCAAATACAATACATAGTACAAGTAGGATAATAATGGGATAAAACTGATTAAGAAAAAAGAAAATTGAAGTTTCGAGTTATGTTGCAAAAGATTGACCAATAAATTTAAATTTTCAGGACCATTCGGGAGCGTAGTGTACACAGTTCCAGATACGTTGATACACCGTCAAATTCCTGAGGAAAATGAGGAAACCCAGGACCGGTTTTATGAAGAAGTAACTTTAGACGGACGTAGACACGAAGCAGGGACTACCGATCGTTTATTAGAAGGCGATATCGACGAACGGTTATAAATTTTCTGTCACTGTAATAATTAGACAAGTATTACGAGAGGGACCTGAAAATTTTATTTGTGCTGTGTTTTAAAGCCATGGTTACAACCCAGTAGGAAAGAGGGATAGAACAAAAAATTCATCGGGTTTTGAATTGAGCAAGCGTCAGTAATGAAAGGCGTGTTATGCCTTAGGACTTTCCTGAGTCAAAAAATTCTCTAAGCGGTCTCTTCCGTATTTCAAATCATGTGATTATTATTAATTTTAATTATGTTAATTCAAGCTATTATTTTTGTACAATGCGTTTAAAATCAGAAAGTCGTAGACTGCGTTAACTATTTAAGTTATTGGAGCAGAGTGGGAAAATTATGGTTAGTTATGGCGTGGTATGGCCAATTTTCTTGTAAATATGTGTATAAGATATAATGTATGAGGTACGGAAGGATCTCTTATATTCAAAGAACATTAGGTTCAAATTAAAATGGGCAAAGCACTTCGAAGAAGTGACGATGTTGAGAATAAGTGAAATTTTGTACAAAACTGATTAGCTCAATGAATTTTACCGTCTTGTTACATTAGTACTTATTTATATTTAAGAAATAAAATTAAAATTATATTAAACATCGTGTTTTTTTTTAATTAGTAAATTGAATATTATTTTTTTGTATAAGCTTGGAAATACAAAAAGGATTGCCCCAGACTGATTGGCCTGAGTTATGGGTGCATTTTAATAATTGTATAATATTACACGTAAAACGCCATAATTGTGATGCCTCTAAATAAATCGAATAAACAAGGCTGTAAAATATAATAAGTTAGCATTAGTTACTTTGCTAGAAAAGATTTTAACGATCTTTAGACGCGGTGATTAAAATATTTCACTACAGTTATTTATAAATGAAATGAATTTGAAAACTTATGATCGAACGCAACAGTGGCGCATGGTATTACTTTGCTTTATTTAAATGCGGAATATTTTTTATGTCACGGCATGTGGGCACGGCTTAGTGACCGTACTGCACCTGATGGTAAGCGAAAATGCCAACACAGAGTATGGCCAATGCCTTTCGATGCAAATATGCTAGCATATAAAGATGCTTCCTCTTTGATGGAGCCAAATAAAATCTGTGAAGCGTAAGTCCACTGATTGAGACAAAAATGAGCAGCTATATTAGACGATCGAACTTTTATCGATAAGCTCGGTTGCTAGTACTGGAAAGATAGCATTGTATTTTCGAACCTTTGCCTGGCTAATTCTGGAAAGGTCCAATTCTTATAATAACATGCAGTTAAAGTTCTATATTAATATTAAGTTTCAATTGCGTACATTACACAATTACACGTTTTCTTTCTTTCTTTCTTATATTTTTATTGTTAGGGTTGTTTTATACCTTAAATTGGATTCTACAGATTTTCTCGGTACTGATAATAAAAAGCTCTAGAGATATCTTCTAAAACACTTGAAACTGAAGTTAAATATACATACTTATTAAAATTTGTATAATAAATAAAGAATTACTTTGTAAATTTTAGTCAGGAGCACTTGCTGAGGTAGGTCCCCTCCTAACTTAGATTTCTTTATGAAAGAGAAAATTCCAAATCGCTCTCTTGATGGTCCTACGCCTGAACTTAAGTAAGAGCAACACCCCTTAGAACTTATTATTATTAACCATTGCAAATTAACATTGTCGTGTAGCGCAATGCAGTGCCCTGCAATATGCTCATGACCAGGGCTTCCTGGTAACCGACGTCTGTCAAGCATTACATTTCTGGCATTACATTGATGACCATGACACAAGACTTGATCTTAATGTAGGGTTTGGACTACGACTATATGTGAATGCTAGGTGTATTTATTTAATTAAATATATTATACGGTAAGTCAAATAAAAACTTTAAATATAAAACAAGGTAAAATTTAATAACATATTTCTCACCAGAAAAATCGAAACACTGTAAGTTTGTCTTTTATAAGGAGTATCAAAAAATGTTGTGTACTGTTGTGTATTTAGGAATATACGAATGTCAGATATCGTTTAAAAGTGAATATTATGAGGTTTCAAATCCTAATGTCAATGTTCTGAATACAAATGTTATATACATGACAGCCTCCGTGGCGCAGTTGGTTAGACGCCGCCTGTGAAACGAGAGGCCGCGGGTTCGATCCCCGCACCGAGAGAAATGTTTGTGCGGCCCACAAATATTTCTTCCGGGTCTGGGTGTTTGTGAGACCGAAAAGTCTCTCGTAGTTCCTGATACCCACGACACAAGACTCAATCTTAGTGTGGGGTCAGGACTATGTATGTGACTGTTGGGTGTTGGGTGTTATACATGTTTCTGATAAGTAATCCTTTTAAAAATAAACTTGCAAGGCGAAAAGTATATTTTAAATCTGATAATAAGGGTAATAGTGAGGTTTTACAAAGATACAGAAAAATATGCCCAGTACGCCGTCACTATTACTTTAAAAATTCTGGTTAATTTTGGCAACGAATTTTGTAAGGTTTTGATAGAAATATTTTATTCCAATGGTATTTTCTCTTGGATGCACCATGAATTTCAATAAAAATATGGATGACATAATTTCTCTTTAGACTCCTTGTTTTACACGGTAATATTTGTAAGAAATTATACCTGGATAAAAACCACAACTCCATTTAAGTGTACAACTTTTTTACAAAACATGCAATTTTATATAGCTTTTGAGTTGCAACGGAAATATTTTCTTATAAGTTTTTTCTTTCTTTTATCGGCCCAGGGTTGTCCCTTGGACCAGGGCCATCAAAAGGATGTAATGGCACTTCTGTAAAATATTTTTTTTCTCATAAAGCATATGTCCGCACATAAGAATAAGTTACAAATATGAACTCACTTTAATTTGTTAACGTACACATTGAAATAAAACAAATCGTACGTATTTTATCGCGGATTTTTTTGCCTTGTGACTTTAGAAGCTGTAATGTCTACGACACTTTGGGAAGTTAGGAAATCAAGAAAAATATAATAAAATCACGTAAAAATTCGTAATAATGATTATAGTTTCATCATCATCATCAGCCCGTAGCAGTCTACTGCTGGACATACACCAAAGAGCCCCGTCTGCTGCTTTATGCATCCAGTCTCTGCCGGTCCTCTTGTGCAAATCGTCGCAAGAGGGCGTCCCACGCTACGTATGCCAAGAAGCTCTCTTTACTCCAGAATACGCTTACTCCAGCGGTTATCTGCTCTGCGAGATATGCGGCCAGCCCATTGTTTGTTAAGTGCGTGGTGGCCTATTGGTAAACGGACCAGATGTGACTGCCTAAATGTTCACGGCGTTCGCGGGTTCTAATCGCAGGACACACCTCTGAATTTTTGGAGTTATGTGTGTATTGATAGCCAATCACCACGCAACGAAAATATTGTGAGGAAACCAGTATACCATAGCGATTTGTAAGTATTTCTATGGTATGTAAAGTCCGCCAACCCGTAGTAGGCCACCGTGGTGGACTATATGGCCTAACCACTTTCAATCGTACTCTCGATTGTAGAGGTCCGTGCACTGCAGTGGGACGTATATGGGCTGATATAGTACAGTTATTTTAATTTACCTTTAAGCCAAAGCCCATGGTCGGGTTGTATGACCTTGTAACTATATTCAGGATTGTGGAATGTGTATAAATACAATGTAGGCATTACAAACAGGAAAACAACACCCTGTTAACGGTTTGTGGAATTGTTAGATATTAATAGCAATGAGATCAAACATACATTCTTTTGCGTTACAAACTATTGTCTTAATCATAAATTACAGAGAACTCTAAATACACTACAAAAATATTAACAGGATTCGGCCATTACTTTTAAGGCTTTATTCAAAGAGAGTATTAAAACCTTTTTTGTTCTCGATTTTTTTGTCTCTTTTAAACGACTATTTAATTAAATTTGAGCGAAGAAGACAAAACATTCGATTGCTAAAATACATTTTAAAACTCTATGAAAAAAGCCGTTAGAGTATTGTCGTGCCAGTCTTGTTGCAGACTATGTGATATCTACAGTTCGAGATCACATAACATAGTTAAAAAGCCATTTTTCATCTTAACAGGAATGCCAAAAACTTTTAGGGGGTTCTTACTAGCTTATGGCGCCAAAGCTCGCCGTAATCTTATTGGAAACGCATAACGTCGAAATTTTGCCTTATTAGACACGATTGCTTGAAAAAAAAGTCAAGAATATTTTTTTTGTCGCTGTATGTGTATTGAGAAGCATTTATGACGCTGCATTTTACTTTTCGATCAGGAGACACAAGGTCAGGCAGCAATATTATCAGAACCATGTAGAGAAAAATCATTATTGTGTTAGGGTTAAAGAAAAAAGCTCCGATGATCAAATGTCAAATGTGATGTGAAATACTGAAATTTCTATTTCTCTCGCCAAACGGCACCGTTAATGCACTGTTGTGTTCCGGTATGAAGGAAATTGTAGCCAGAGTAACTACTAGATATATTGAGACTTAACATCTTATGTCTCAGGATGGGGAGGTCAGAGGAATGCCAAGCGTTACTTTGTAATTCAAGGTGTTGTTTGATTTTGCTACTGTCCATGAGCGGTCGTATCGCAGATGAATGCCGTGCCCTTCTCCCCATTCATTGTAATAAAAAATATGGATGTATATTTTTCCCCTATTTCTAGTAGAATGTGCAGGAGAACAAGTTTTTAAGGGCTTTTTCTACAACAAACTGGGACGTACGCACAATTCCACCAATTTAGTGCAAATATCTTTAATTTAACATTTCGTGACTTCATTTGCCTTATTAATTTTATTGTTGTTGATTAGCGATGTATTAGGTGTACAAATAAGTTTTAGGACAGTTTTCAAAAAATTCAAGATTTATTAAAAAAGAAGTAAAACACAGTTATTCATCGAAGTAATCTCCATCGCATTGAATGACCTTCAGCCATCTCTCAGGTAATTCGCGGATGCCTTTCGCAAAGAAACTTTCGTCTTGTGAGGTGAGAAATTTAGCGACCCATTTTTCCACTTCTTCAAATGTTTTGAATCGCACGTCAGACAAATCGTTCTGCATTTTCCGGAATAAATGATAATCGGATGGGGCTAAGTCTGGTGAATACGCCGGGTGTGGTACAGGTTCCCATCCAAGCGCTAGTAACGTATCCTTGACCGGTTTACCCACATGAGGCCGCGCGTTGTCATGGAGCAGTTTTACTGGACGTTTTCCTTTACCAGAAAATGGACGTTTCTTCTCAATTTCTTGATTCACTTGCATCAATTGATGACAATAGCGATCGGCAGTAACTGTTTGACCAGGTTTGAGAAGTTCATAATACAGTACGCCTTTCATATCCCACCATATGCACAGCATGACTTTATTACAATGAACATTGCGCTTTGGCGTGGATGTTGTCGGCTCGCCGGGGTCAACCCAATGATATTTGCGTTTCGGATTATCAAAATAAATCCACTTTTCATCGCCAGTCACAATTTTCCACAAGAAAGACTTTCTATGTTGCTTGTTGTAAAGACTCACATAAATGTTAAGACGGCTGTTTTTATTTTCTTGAGTTAGAAAGTGTGGTACCCACTTTGTTCCTTTTCGAATCTTACCCATTGCTTTTAAACGATAAGAAACAGTTTGTTGAGTTACTCCAAGCTGTTCCGAAAGTTGTTTCTCCGTCTGACAAGAGTTTTCATCCAGCAACGCTTGCAGTTCCTGATCGTCCACCTTTACAGGAGGCCCGGTGCGTTCACGGTCACTAACGTCGAAATCACCTTCTTTGAATCGCTTATACCAATACTCACATGTACTTTTAGATATAATGTTGTCTCCAAGAACAGAACATATCGATTCACACGCTTTCCTAACACTTTTTCCTTGATGGAATTCATAGCGAATGCAGTGTCTAATAAATAGCTTATCGGTCTGCATGATTAATTTACAGAATTTATAGGTTATGTTTATGACTCCTTTAGGTTTCGATACTACATATCAAGCGCCATCTATGATAAGTGAGCGGGACCTTTAAATTAATTTAGAATAGCTGTTATGATACAAAATCTAAGTGTCCTAAAACTTATTTGTACACCTAATAATTGCCTAATTTTCTTATTGATACTAATTGGTGCAATAAGTAACAAAACTTATATTTTCCTTGGGTTAGCATTTTTCATATTCTAGGGTGAGTCATAAAGTTTGATATAAAACCCCTTATATCAATCCTAAAGCGGATAAACCCATTATTTTAATTAAAATACGAACTATTGAAATGTTTCATGTTCGTTAAAAATATTTTTCAATTAAAATAATATTTTAATGAAGTCCGCATCGCACTTCGTGATAATTATAATCGTACATTTGTTTTCCCGATTATAATTAACTCAGATGCTTTTACTAGTACGAAATTGTTTGTTACACTTTTTGACCGCCAGCTAAAGGAATGAATACTGTAATAAATATGAGAGTATAAATGGCGGTCTTATCGCTCTAGGAAATTTCTTACGGGCAGCCATCAGAAGGAAAGAAACTGATTGATTACTAGAGGAAAATTCACAATATATTAGGATCTAACTATAAACGTAACTAATCAGTGATAGAAAATAATTGTTTGTTATTGTTTATTATTATGTATTATTTTGTGAAGGAGATTATCATTTATAAACAAATACAAATATAAATACAAAACACCTATATAATCCATTCATTTTTCGTGGTCATGTGTGTATGAACAGTGATTTAACACCTGAATGTGATAGATTAGGTTTTATAGAGGGTATATTAAGATTGCTACCGAGACGAAGCCGGGTGGTAGTTTTAATGACTACAAACACAACGCAACTAAAAGCTACGCAACGAAACGCGACAATTTTATTTGTGATTTTTTAAATATCATCGTGTTTCGGTTGTATATCTATAGTTTTTGCTAAAATAATAATTAAAACTCTTGCCTACCATAGCGTCTTTAAAACTAAAAGTGTACGCATGTGTATTATCTTAAAAAAAACGATGTATGTCGTCAACTTTCGTCCTATTCTCTTATATCCATCAAATGGTTGTCTGTTAGAAATTGCCTTGTGCAATAACACCGCCAATTGTATATTTTTCTAGTGTGTATTGTTTACTTTTGTTGTGTTTATGGTGTACAATAAAGCTTAAATAAATAAATAAATAAGTATTTAGCATCCAAATACGACGGACTCTTAGTTTTTCTCTCTCTCTATTGTTAAGGAGCTCTTACATCAATCTTCCGGCACAATATCATTATGTGCGGATACAATATAGTACACTAAAGAAATTTCATAGGTTGTTTGATGACCAGGCTGGTTCCTAACAGTAGAAATTCAATATTTTATATATTGTTCGAATGGAGTATTTAAGACTCTTGAAACAACATAAACATAATATATTTAAACAATTTAAAAATACTTACCTAAATTAATTTGTGGCATAAAACAAATATTTAGTTAGTATATTTAAAATAAATTCACGAATCATGTAAAATTACAGCCTCATAAATTATGAAAAATTCGGGACTATATTATAGCATATTGATTTCTTAGATTTACGCGAATGTTACACATTGAAATAAAACTATTATTTACGGATTTTATCGCAAACTTGTTTAAATTTTTACATTTTTGACACGGTCTGCCCCGTGACCACGAAAGCTGTGAAGTAGTCGAAACGTTGGGAAGTCAGAAAATGTAAAAAAATATCCAAATTCGCGATAAAATCCGTAAATAATAGTTTTATTTCAATATATTAAAGCAATAATAGTTCTAAGAACTTAAATTGTACAAGAACTAGGAAAATATGACGAATTTGGAACAAAAACGTGAGGCACCGATGGTGGGGCAGAAACTGTACTTGGAAATGTTCGGGTGGAAATATACGAACACAAGGCGGTTTCTCCGTAAAACGATTTTACAAACATTAGTGACTAACTATTATTAAATATTACTACCTAACCTTATTAAATGTTACTACCTCACTCCTAGATTTTGTTGCTTTACCTACAAATATCACCAACAAAATTATGAGAATTGAGCGTATTGCGAAGACTGTCAACTAAGTTCATTTAAACCAAAATAAAATATTTAAATCTTGTTTCTATCTTTTCAGCTCTTCAATGAACTTAATAAAGATGGAATGTATTGACGTTGTCGGTTTTTTTGGGTTTATATATTAAATTTAAATCATTTGTATCCGGTTGTGCTAAGATAGAGAGCTAGACCATTCTCAAAATAATTACTTCATTGTTTAAAATTCGCGCCCCGATAGGACGTAAGGGGAAATATAATGTAGTATTTCCCTGATTGAAGTGATCCAGTGCCATACATTATTTAGTTGTTGGCGCTCATACAGTGAGCACCATAGGCGGTGTGATATCATTATCGTGAAACATGGCGGCACCATTTAGCATCGGGGGCTTAATTACAATTGCAATGGTAAGTGGCTAATGTATTTTTATTTATCTCCTGGAAAATTATTCCTTAATTAATCTAAATTTGCGTAAGAGATAAATTAGGATATCGCGTGTATTCATGTCGACCACGTGTTCTTATAATGATGGATTTATTTTAATAATTAGCATGAATATTTCCTTCTCAATAATATTGCAAAATATTTCGATCCGAGTTTATAAAATACAGAATAATTCGTAAATATAAATTAACAATCAATTTTGGGTTATAATATTAGGTTTTTTAAACATTGCTATTAGTAATATGATCAATTGCATCATTTACCCACGTTATGTACAAAAGTTAACGTTAATTACATTTATCGTATTGAGTCAAAAGAGGTTCAATACCATACATAGGGCTGCCCTAAAGTTTTCACAGACACTTGCCGGAAGTGCTGCGACCAAAATTGATTAAATTGTTTTTGGCTATTTACATTTTATCATATAGCAATAATTAGTCTTTTGTGAATTGAATAAAATATATTATTGGTGTAATAGTGTATATTTTTAAAACTAATTAATGAGACTGCCTTCTTGGCGTAGTTTTACTACGGTATTACAAAGCCGAGCTAACGATTTAGAATTCCAGACCAGGCAAATGTGATATGGGATTTTTTTGTTGTTTACCAGCCTGAAGTTAGGAATGTGTACCCAATATGTCTGTAGTCTGGAACACAAGACAAACGGGCAGAACAAGGCGAAACGTGGTTTCCCTGGTAACACCTTTGCCTACACCTTGTGAAAAAAAGGCGTAGTATTATGTACATATGTCTGATAATTTATATTGCTAATAGACAGATACAAAATAAATATAGATACGTCAATGATATTATGTTCGGTAAAGGAATTTCAACGCGTGTATCAAATAATACAATGCAGCCTTCATTTAATATTTGATTGATTCTATGTATAAATAATTATTGTATACATGTGAATAATATACATGTGAATTAGTTCTATGTTCTTTTCTGCATAATTAAGCTATTCTACTTCTGTTAATTCCATTCGGTAAGATAGCCAAGTAGTTTTTGCCTCTCACATATTGTCTTGACTCCATATACAAGGCTTGTGTCATCGGAACCAGACACGACAAGAGGCTCTCTCCTCCATCGTACTATCTTAGCAGAGCGGTCGTGGTCACGATCTCTCTCTCTCTCTCTATTAAGAGATTAGTTTTTCTCAAGTGCACTGCATACCAAAACCGCTGATACAACCGGCCGACAGAGCCTTCTTCACCAATCGTCCGCGCGTTTTGTTCAAATGTTTATTTCAGATTATTTTCTTCATTCATGACCTTTATCCCAAACAGGCAGTTACTGCCCTAGTGTAGACACTAGGGCAGTAGTGCCCTAGTGAGTAGCGGTAGACCGCTGTTCGACCATTTTATTTTAATTCCAAATGTGATAGAGGATGAATATTGCCTGGTCTAACAGATTTCAGTCCAGTTTATAACATGTCGCATTTGAAAATTTCACTGCATTATGTGCGACCCAGCGATCGAACTCAGGACCTCACAGTTTTCGTAGTTTACCTTGCTACCTACTACGTCGACTAATATGGCGATAACTTTATCAATAATACTCGTTAACAGAGGATAAGATGTTATTAGTACAAACGATTGAAAATTGATTAAATTGATCTAAGAATGTTTGGACTTATTTTATGTGAAGTTAGTAAATTTGGATGTTTTACTTTTTGGATGTTTTACAGTTTTTTACAGTAAACTGTTTTTAAATGATCACAGGTAAAAAATACTTAATTAATATTATATTAGAAAGCTAAAATATAAATTTCTCCAGTTATAAAATAAGTAACGTAGCAAATACGGGTATTTGTGAGAATATATTTAAATAATAATATTTAGTCTCGTTGTTAGAAGGTATTTAACACTAATTGAAAGTGTATCGCAGTATGAGGATAAATTGGAATAACGTATTATTATTTATAAAGTATATGACATTTTAAAATGTGAGTAATGCTGGCTGATTTGTGTTATCTACTCGTTGACCGCAAACGGATATTTTTTGGTATTTTGTTCGTTATCTTTGTAATTATTTTTAACACACACGTTGTATAAAAATGTATGTACACCTGCATTAAGTTTAGTACATTGTTTTGAGTACAATAACTGAACCTCTATGATGTATTCAATATGTACTAATATAATATAGAACCGACAATATGCCATTCAAATATTTTATTGCACCGGAATCGATTTCTTCCTAACCTATCATCAAAGGTATCACCAGTACTATCGCCTATTTTTGTTTTCGTAAACATTTCCCCATCATCCGGTATAGGTTCAGCCGGCCCTAGTATATGTAGTAAGTTAGTGTATTAGACTGGAGAGGGACAACCGTGTACGATGGTGGAAAACGTTAGAATCAAACAACCAACTAATCAGTCCAGCATGACACTTGTCCACCAGCAAGAGACAACCATCTTATGCATACTACCTGGAATGGACTGCAATTATAATAAGTGTATTGTGGTAATAACTACCTCATTATAAGGAACAGAAGCTCAAATATTGATAATACATTGAACATAAATAAAAATTAGTAGTACGTCCTCCGTTTTTCAAATCGGTTAAATATAGATTGCAAAAGTTTTAAATTCATTATACGTGAGAAATACTCTTATTCTATGAGCTATTTAGTTGAAAAGGAAGCTGCCCCGTCCTGTTCTAAACAACGCTTAGGTCTGTTTAAACCGATACTTCGATAATGAACTTAACCACTTCCCGTATAAAGTTGAAAATAGCAATATTGGCGAATATTTCATTCGAAATTTTATATAGCTCGCTATTATGGCATCTATACCCATTGCTATAAGGTTACTTAATAACTCATTAAAATTTGCTTCAGCATTTGTGGTTTGGTCTGACCCCTATTTACTTAGTATTTTATTGTTTTTACAGATATGCATATTTCCGGTCAATGGCGATGATTGTAAGGACACTTACGTTATAGAGAGTGGGTAAGTATTTATTTATATTTACTTATATATTCTTAAGGATCTACAGTGGAGGCTCTGTACAGGCAAGCGAAATGACGGACGCCCGCCTACAAGAGGGACGGACGACCTGGTTAATGTTGCAGGCAGTCGCTGGACGCAGGCCGCTTCCAACAGGTCGATGTGGAGATCTTAGGGGAGGCCTATGTTCATCAGTGGATTTCCTGTGACTGAGATTATGATGATGACATATTCTTGATTATACATAGGAAGAAACTACGCAAACTTTACAACTACACCAATGGCGGTCTTATCGCTCTGGGCGATTTCTTACAGAAACTTGGAATGCATAAAAGAAAAGGAAAATAAGAAAATTGTATAATTTTCATAATTTATGTATGTCAGTTTAGATATGTATGCCAGTTGAGAACAAAACCTTAGTAATAAGTGCACCCAATATTCACACAAATAGCCCTAACTTCACAGTAACATCATCTTGGGCATTAGAAATTACAAAAAAACTTATTCTGACCCAAGCCCAAACCACGTGTGTGGATCACACGAACATTTCTCTTGTCTCGTCTTATGGCTGATGCTGACTCGTTCGTTAATAAGAATAGTTTTCTCTTTTCACGTTTATTACATTGGACATGTTATTTTTATCAGATTACGAGTATAAATGCTTATTGTTTTATTTTGAAAACATACCTGAAACAATGCGTGAAATCGATATTTTGTAAATATTATTCGTAGTTCCAAATTTCGCCACACGACTAAAGACTTTTTATGATCTGTAGGTGACTATTGGGTGTATTGTTTTCTTCAAATAAATTATATGTTGGATGACTGTTAAATTACAAAATTCGCTAATATTACGGACAAAAACTGTTATTTTTAATTTAGTGAGGTTATATTTTACTTTTTTTTACTTTTGTAAATGACCTATGCACGAAAACTGATTATAATTTATTATATTTCAGAAAGGTGCTCATCAACTTCTCAACTACTTGTTTACAGAACGGGTACGTATAATTAATTATCTTTAACTATTTAAAAATATAATTATGTATAGAATTTTATGTATGTGTTGGGAAACATAGTGAGAAAATCAGCTTGATAGACTTTGATGAGAATGTCATCGTCAGTGTAGTCTGCCAAAAACTGAAAAAGTGCATGGTGGCCTGTTGGTTAACGGACCAGACGCGGCTGCCAACATGTTCTAGGAATGTGTAGGTCGCAGGTTCGTATACCAGGGTACACTTCTGACCTTTTGGAGTCATGTATGTATTGATAGTCAATCCACGCACTTTAAACGTGAAGGAAACCGACATATCTTAGCGATTTGGAAGAATTTATTGGTATGTAAAGTCCGCCGATCCGCATCATGTTAGCGTGGTAGATTATATGTATATCGTAACCACTCGCAAGCATACTCTCGATTGTAGAGGAGGCCCGTGTCTTGCAGTGGGACGTATATGGGGTGATACAGTACAATACAGGACAGAAGTCTACCAATTTGGAGGAGCTAAGCCCTCTTAATCAGTTATACCTTATGGGAAATCTATAGGCTGATTTATTTTAACTAGATATTGGATTAAATGCAACGGAAAAACTTCGAAATATACGTACATAAAGTGACATAATATGCAATTGAGAATTAAAAAGACTTATTTTTACTAGAATTTGGACGTGGCCTGCAGAGGCCAGAGGACCATGCATGTAAAAATTAAAATAGTTTACTTAATTATTAATAGTTTACCTACAGTATATAATGTGATAAATAAGATAATTCCTATTTTTTTCGTTTTGTTAGATACATAGAAACCTTCTTTTATATTTTTTGTTGGCTCCACTTCCAAAAGTGAAGTCGTAGAGCTACTTCTACTTCCTTCTACCATTTCCTTCTTCCCTATGTCAATTAATATTACGCATACTCAGTTGTATTTTTTTTACAGGTACGTCAAAATGAATGAAGCCGTGAGTGTTATTTTTTTTATTATATTTTTTAAATAATAAAATAAAACAATTCATGACAGTCATTGACATAAGCTCTTCTCGTATTTTTTGCATCAGGTTGCTCACGTGAATGTGAGCATAATATTATTTACACCATTTATTTAATTTCATTCTTTTTATCGTCTGCTTTTTCGTTGTTTAATGTAGACGGGTCCACCTTTAACAAGGTGAACAATATAATTGGATCTGTAATTCACTGTATACCTTAAGTTTATTATTGTATCATCTGTTGGTGGATCACGTAAAATGTAAAAAAAAAATTGTTATTAAGAATTGCTTAACAATGCACTTCGCTCGTCCCAACGAGAAATCATGGCAATATGCACGTAAGGCAACTTTACTTTACCTGTAACTAATTAGAGTTTGTTACTAATTCTTTTTGAGTAGCTCCGTGTGCGACGGGCCTTATTGTCAACATCCAAAGTAATTTTTAATATGTCATGGCCAGAACGTGGCGAGGAAATTAAATTGCACGACGTGTTGCGGTTACCCATTGGATTATATATTGGTTGAGTTTCCTGAAATCAATTGGAAATTGATTTTGTCTACTAGTGCAGCAAAAAAACTGATATAATTGAAAACGTAACTAGAATTACCATGTCTGCGTAGTTGTTTTAGGTTATATACACAGTTAGTTGCGAGTTGCCGCAATTCAGAGACCAAAGTTGTTCTGTGTGATCAGATCATAGACATGACATGGACATAATTGTCGGTTTGGTCCACTGCAATTCGGGAAAGAAGAAATAATTTATTATAATAGCTTGCATTAAAAATGTTTTTGTTTTCAAAACATATTTTGGTATTACGATGACTGTGTATTTTGATTGCGTTATTTTGTAAAAACTGTAATTTAATTTTAATTAATATAATATGTTTATCTTTCCAGGATCCAATGCAAAAACCATTCTCCACCGAGATCAAAGAAGGGTGAGTTTTATTATTTCTTTTGACTAATTATTACGTTATTATTTATTCTTATGACTGTCTCAGTGGCGTATTTGTACTACGGTACGGTTACAAAGCTGAGGTCTCGGGTTCGAATCCCAGGGCAGGAAAAGTGATATTGTATTTTTCGGCTTATGGTAAGCCCGGAGACAAAAAATTCTGCCCAATATGACGATAGGTGTGATAGGGTATGACTATCACATCGTTTGACGAAATACACATTGCAATACGTGGTGCTGGTTGCTACAAGGGCAACCTCTGCCTACCTCGTCTGGTAAAAGGCCTGAGTTTATGTATGTGTTATTTATATTATTGTTTTGCCTACGTTGCTATTTAAAGAAATATCTTGTGCATGTGCGCGTTTCTGTGTGTGTTACATAATTATATACACATTTCAAACGATTCAGGGTCATCGATTCAGTTATTCTGTTATAAGTCCTAAAGAATCCCATTGTAACTGTCCGTTCCTAGTCCAAGACTACCAAAAATGGATATACTGGGTGGAATCGCTTATCGTCCGGAAAATTTAATAGTGTATTGTGTATGTGAAATTAACGTTATATACGAGATTTATCATTAAAAACTACAAACTACCCCATAAACAACATCAGTACAAGATATCCCCAAAACACATATTATCTAAATCACCCTACACTTAAAAGTGTAACGACATGTCAATACTCAGGCGCGCGAGTGTATGAGTCACGCCACACAACAGCTGACTGTCGCGCAGCGACCTTGAACTTACTTTGCGCCTATTTATCGGTATTATTACTCTAAATATTACCATATAACATTTTGATTTATTTAGAATTTTAGTGTGTTAGGATCATTTAAGTAAATGTAGTTGTTGGTAAGTTGTTAAGATTTACATTATTATTTTCATAACGTACCTACTATCTTAGAAAAAGCTACATATGTTTTTATTTAAACGTTTTAATAAAGTCGAGAATAGACGACTTCGCTGCCGAAGGTCACGGATTCTTGCACGATTAGGAAGTCTGAACTTACCATGATCGAGTAGCCTCGGATAAGTCGTTAAAATAGTTCTTGTGCTGGGAACTCGTGGATTCATCATTTATGATACCATTCCTATGCAAAGACTGCAGATGTTCTGGATCTGCATACATCCTTCTTGCATGACCCAAGTTTTCATTGGATCGAACATAGCATGTCATTACTGTCACATACTCACTGTTCGTGTAATCACTCATTTTGACCGCAAGAAACTAACCAATAACCAAAATAATTTCGTACAACGTCACTCGATACCGAATTTCGCACGACTGAGGAAGTGGCAAGATCCCTGGAAGGTGTCGGCGGCGCGGGAGCGGGCGGCGCGGCGCGGCGGCACGCTTTGTACTTGCGCTTGGAAAGGATTTTATTACTTAGATTTAGAAGTTTCTACTCGAATTCATATTGTATAAAGTAGGGTAACAATAATGTGTATTTATGAAGATTTTTTTCATTTATGTCATCTTTCTCTAAACAACGTTGTTTTATGAATAACTTATTCTAAATTAGTAACTAGTAGTGGGAAATTAATTTTACACTACATAAACAAAAACATAAAAAAATTAAAATAAGTATGCCAAAGTGTTCTAAATCATGTACTTGCCATGCACAATTTTTTTCGTGACAATAAGCGATTCCACCCAGTATATCTTTATGTACTATGTATCCCATTTCTCAACATCTCGCTTGGCCCTATTTCATTTTTTATCCTTAATAAGATCACTCTCTTCTCGCCTCTTTACCGCTTCATCATTTGTCAAGGTCGTTTCATAAAAAAATAATGGCCGGCACTGGATATTAAAGCCATGATCTTAATATTGGTACCGATTCAAGGATGTTTGTGACTAGTATATCATTACCATGACGGGAACATAATGGAGTAAGACCAGGCTGTGTTTATATTATTTTTTTAATTTATACCTGCGTGAGATGTATCATATATAAATATATATATATATATATATATATATATATATATATATATATATATATATATATATATATATATATTTTATTTATGTGTGATGTATATATATTTCCAGAACCGTAATTATTCCACTGGAGAAGGTCTGCAACAACGTTGGGTGAGTTGAGGGAGCACATTTTTTTATTATCCCTGTCCACTCTACGTTTTTGATAACATCCACCTCTTACTACATTTTAGTTTTCAGTAAAGAAATCTGACCCATTTAGACCATAGTTCTAAAATAATATTAGATTTCTTCAGTTTATTAAACTTCAATACACAAGTCTTTGCTATGGAGCTCAAGCTTATACACATAAAAAAGTTTTTAGACTACATATGTGTTTACATTAAAACCTTGGTGTTGCACTGTGAGGCATTTAAAGTTAATTAAATAATAAATTATACATTTAGTTTCGAGATAATTATTAAAAACTATTTTAGAAGTTAGAGGTGTATAACCGGTTTACACAAGTGTACTTTAATGAAAGGCTTTACATTTTTAGGTACATGTTGGGCTCACTATATTCGGCTGAAAACGCTTCACTAAGCTCTATAATTGTCACTGAAAATAGTACTGCTGGTTCAGGACCTACGACCAAAAACGTTACCCATAGTCCTATAACTGCCACTAGAAATAGTACTGCTGGCTCAGAATCTACGCCCGAAAACGCTACTCATAGTTCTACAACTTCCACTGGAAATAGTACTGCTGGATCAATATCTACAGCTGAAAACGCTACCCATAGTTCTACAACTACCACTGGAAATAGTACTGCTGGGTCAGGATTTACAGCTGAAAACGCTACTCATAGTTCTACAACTTCCACTGGAAATAGTACTGCTGGATCAAGATCTACAGCTGAAAACGCTACTAATAGTTCTACAACTGCCACTGGAAATAGTACTGCTGGATCAAGATCTACAGCTGAAAACGCTACCCATAGTTCTACAACTGCCACTGGAAATAGTACTGCTGGATCAGGATTTACAGCTGAAAACGCTACTCATAGTTCTACAACTTCCACTGGAAATAGTACTGCTGGATCAATATCTACAGCTGAAAACGCTACCCATAGTTCTACATCTACCACTGGAAATAGTACTGCTGGATCAGGATTTACAGCTGAAAACGCTACTCATAGTTCTACAACTTCCACTGGAAATAGTACTGCTGGATCAAGATCTACAGCTGAAAACGCTACTAATAGTTCTACAACTGCCACTGGAAATAGTACTGCTGGATCAAGTTCTACAGCTGAAAACGCTACTAATAGTTCTACAACTGCCACTGGAAATAGTACTGCTGGATCAATATCTACAGCTGAAAACGCTACTAATAGTTTTACAACTTCCACTAGAAATAGTACTGCTGGATCAACATCTACAGCTGAAAACGCTACTAATAGTTCTACAACTGCCACTGGAAATAGTACTGCTGGATCAACATCTACAGCTGAAAACGCTACTAATAGTTCTACAACTTCCACTGGAAATAGTACTGCTGGATCAACATCTACAGCTGAAAACGCTACTCATAGTTCTACAACTTCCACTGGAAATAGTACTGCTGGATCAAGATCTACAGCTGAAAACGCTACCCATGGTTCTACAACTTCCACTGGAAATAGTACTGCTGGATCAGGATTTACAGCTGAAAACGCTACTCATAGTTCTACAACTTCCACTGGAAATAGTACTGCTGGATCAAGATCTACAGCTGAAAACGCTACACATAGTTCCACAACTGCTCCTGGAAATAGTACTGCTGGGTCAGGATCTACAACCGAAAAAACTACACATAGTACTATAGCTGATACTGGTGCAGGACCTACGACGAGTGGCTCAACTTCTATAAAGACTTCAACACACACTGAACTCACTACAACGCTCAAACCTTCAAGGTACGTCAAAATATCACTTCAAGTAGTTTGTTTTTTGTTTATATCTGATTTGTGTAAATTGAATTCAGACAAATGTAAACTTGTTGAGTTCAATGCGAAGAAAACCCAGGTGAGTGCGTTCACGTGCAAAAAATCCCCTTTTTCTCTCACACTATTCTATCACATCTAAATTTCTAAATCTGATGAACTTTTTGAACGGTGGATCGGACACTGGAGAACACTGGTCACCTGTGTGTGATGTGCTTAATTGTATTTCTTTTTTTTCTACTTCCTACTGTGTAACGCAATGAGGCAATATTACTTAGAATTCAAAGTTTGAGTAAAGTAATGTTCCATTTACGAAATGATGAGGAGATCGATCACCTGATGGCTATATATATATCTATAAGCTGGCGTAGCACTAGCCAGGACTTTCTTAACACTACATGACATTGCCCTTTGCTAGACGCCATCTGTGAGACGGGGGGGGGGGGGGGGATATCTGCATAGACACGTATTTTTGTGAGATCCAATAGTATTTGTTTCGTATATGAGTATATATGAAATGAATAAATACCTAATACCCAATATAAACTTTTTCTTGTATAGGACTATGGATCTTTTTGGTGTATTTTGTTGCTGTGATTAAATATTGACACAATTGAATGTAATTATTTAAATTTGTTTACAGCGTCGGCGCATCAGACAGCATGGTTCGTAAGCCTGAAGAGTCATCTTCTAGTAACGTTGGAATGATCTGGGTGATATTATTATCATCACTTGGAAGTGGCCTCGTAATAGCATTCTTAGCTAAGATGATTTACTCCAAATACAAAACTAAATCTTATGGTAAGTATTGCGAACATTGAATTTAATTGCCACTACTACTTAGTACTATCTTTACTTTTTCTCTTTTTTAACATGAGCTTCAATTGAGAATTCCCAGCTGTGAAACGATCCGTGGCCACGGATTCGATCCACGCACCGAAACAAATATTTGTGTGAACTACGTAGTTGTTTCGGGTATGGGTGTTTATGTGACCGTAAAGTCGCGTAGTTCCTGATACCCACGGCACAATTCTCGATCTTAGTGTGGGGTCAGGACTATGTATGTGACTATTGGGTGTATTTTATTTATTTATTATTTAATAGAGTACTCATCTCGGAACATTGCTCTAGACGATAGTTATGTAGGCTATTTTGAAATCGGATATATACAGCTGGAAAAAGAGACGTTTTACCCATGAGTTGGTTATGACAGATCATGTTAAAATACAGCTACAGACCGTCTAAGATATCCTGGCGTCTGAATGTGTTGTCATGCTTGTTCATTCATGTTGTTGTTTAGATATCAGGAATAGTTTTCTTTTTTGCATTTTATTATCGCTTTTATAATCTCTCTATATCCGTATCTCTTATCGATCTAGTCTTTCTTTATATTGTAAAGACATATCTCAACCACTGCTTTAATAACATATTTCTTTTAAAGTTTCATTTGTAGTTCCAAATTACTTTAAATTGCAAAAGAAAATATTTGACCTCAATCATGGATTTTACAGTATCAAATAAACAACGCAACAACTAATATATTACTTTACATCGATTTAAGGCAGGCTTCCACATATACGCCTCGTATTTATCGGGCGCATCGCATTACACTGATTTTTTTAATACCTCGCTAAATAGTAAATATCAGCAGCGATCGGATCTGCCACTCAGATCATCGAAATTGGCATTGACGTCTGTTTTTACCAGAACTATTTAGTGGGGCTAAAATATTTCACAAACAAGGTTTGCAACTTAAAATCTTTGTTTTACAGTTTTAAGAGGAGGCCAGAACCAGAACATCGAGATGCAGAATAATGCTTAAGTATAATTAATAGACAATTGTTGTTATGTATATAATTTTTTTTTGTAATCCTTTTATGTACATTAAAGGTTGTTCATTGTAAAGTATGCAATATTGTAAAGCTTACATTGGTTTTTTCTTTAAGCTAAATAATAAATTATAACATTAAAGGGCAATATTGTTGACATATTTCTTTTGTTATTATTTGTGTGGTTTGACTGAGCGTCACTCTTATGAAAGTGCCAAGGATAAGTATCCTTGTCTCATGTTATGGCTAATTCACTGAATATAATTTTTAATGGCGGTTTCCTAAACTTCTACGGCATCGGGGCCACGCGGCGCACCGCACACATCTAAGATAAATGGATAACATTCACTAAAAATGCGTACGATTAGGTGCAAAACTAAACAAATAAATTGTTAGTAATTAGTTTAAATTTATTAGAGCCTTATTAGAAAGCTCAAAGTCACTCAACGAGCTACGGAGAGGGCTATGCTCGGTGTTTCCCTACGAGATCAAATCAGAAATTATGAGGTCCGTAGGAGAACTAAAATAACCGACATAGCGGATAAGTAAGTTGAAGTCGCAATGGGCGGAGCACATAGCGGGGAGAACTGATGGCCGATGGGGTCGGAAAGCTCTCGAATGGAGGCCACGTAGCGGAAAGCGCAGAGTAGGACGTCCAATGACAAGGTGGTCAGACAACCTGGTAAAGGTCGCGGGACGTCGCTGGATGCAGGCTGCTTCCAACACGTCACTGTGGAAATCATTGGGGGAAACTGATGTTCAGCAGTGGACTTCCTTTAGCTGATGGATGAGTGGATGGAGTTTTAATTTTGTGCTTCCCGAGAAGTAGTGCAAATGGTTAGCCAGCTTTCTAGCGGATCGGAGTATCTAGGTCGCTGTCGATGGTGCATGTTCGGATCTCAAGTACGTCAACGCTGGTCTCCCATCTTTAGGCAGGGGCACCCAAGTACCAGTTTCTTCATTTCGACTGCATTCAACGTCGAGCAACTCGAATCATCGACGATCAAGTTCTTTCCGATCGGTCTGATCCTTAGGCTATGTGACTTTCAAAAAACGAGCGTCGTAACGAGTGACCTTAAAGGCTGGCAAAGGATCTCCATGCCCTACGGTGTTGCAGATGTGCATGGACGGTGGTGATCACTTACCTCCAGGTGAACCGCATGCTCGTTTGTATCTGTATCAGCCCATATACATACGTCCCACTGCAGGGCACGGGCCTCCTCTACAATCGACAGTACGATTGAGAGTGGTTAGGCCATATAGTCCACCACGCTGGCCTGGTGCGGGTTGGCGGACTTACATACCATAGAAATTTTTATAAATCGCTATGGTATGCAGGTTTCCTCACGATGTTTTCCTTCACCGTTTTAGTGCGTGGTTATTGACTATCAATACACACATGACTCCGAAAAGTCAGAGGTGTGCCCTGGGATTCGAACCCGTGACCACCGTGAACATGTTGGCAGTCGCGTCTAGTCCGTTTACCAACAGGCCACCACGCACTTTCGCTCGCACCACCACCACGCACCACGCACGCATGCTCGTTTGCCCAATATAAAATTTTAAAAAATAGTTACAACAGAAAATAATTTAAAAAAATTAGACTTTAAAATTGTAATGAATTTTTGGGGTCACTGTGCCGTGAAAAAGAGGGCCAATATCCTATTTTCTGCTCCTTTGTTTTTCTATCATCTATGACCACGCCTCAGCAAGCGTAGTGTAGGACGCCCTCTAACGAGGTGGAGTGACGATATCCGATAGATAAGAAAAGGTAGCGGGCGGAGACGTTGGGCTGAAGATCGAGCCCAGTGGAGTGTCATAGGAGAGGCCTATGTCTAGCAGTGCACGCGAATATGCTGATGATGATGATGATGACCTAGTATCATAGATGATTATATGCATTGGTAATTACCCACTACAAGATGAGCTGTTTATTTATTTAAAGGACCAAAGAATGGAAAAAATAAAATAATACAGTTTTTTAATGGATTAAGACTACTCCCCATCCAACATCACGTGTATTTTAGTACTTTTAATTATTATTTTTTAAATATATCTGTAAATTCGAGTATGCCGATAAAGTATGCTGTATATAGTATGCAATTTTTATGCTGAAATTAAGGACCATGACATATAATCGTGTAATCAAACGAAAAATATATAATGTAGCATTTTAATCAAAATTATGTGTCGAAAAAAATACACGTTATATTTTACTAGACCCCCTCCCCCCTTGTGATATTTTGTGAACTCCTCCCCCCATTCTGCGCTGCTGTGACTTACCACCATGCGAAAAAGAGTCTTATATTATAATGAAATATTTTATTACATTCATTAATCAAAATAATTAAAATTCATCCTTTTATTAAAACCATACCATGGTTGTCTGTAAGAAATTGCTTTGAGCGATAAGACCGCTGATTGTACTCTTTCTCTTTGTGATTTTCGTTTTATTTATATATTTTTTTGTGTGCACGAAATTGTATAAATACATAAAAGAATATATAGTTTTAATGGTGTAGTATTCATCAAAGATAATTCTCTCGCATCAAGACCAGCGTTAATATTTGTTGGGCGTAATTTCTTCATAGAGATCCGGGTCTGTTGGTAACTGGGATACCGGTACAACATAGTCGTAGTCATTGCGCACTGAAAACGAAAAAAACAAATGTTTTATTGTTATTTTCAAACTGGCTTCGTCATCGCACTGATGTCCAATCGGTACAATACTTCAAAACACATTGGAAATTGGAGAATTTCCAAAGAATTACTAAAAGGAGTACATTATCATCTATCAAATTTACCAACTACCAAACGATACGATCAAGAAATACCTTTCTATGCCGTGACATCAATTTAAAACATTGGAATTTACGTCGTATTCCTAACAAAGAAGATAACTTTGGTAACAAATTAAATCCCTTGCCATTTCGATCATTATGCGCTGGCGTTAAATGTCTGTAAGATGTAATGTTAGGGGAAGCTTAACCGTCTAAATGCTTAACTTTTAATTGTATTTTTTTTTATTTCAATAAATGGCGAGACGAGCAAGCCGTTCGCCTGATGGTAAGCGATACGACCGCTCATACACAGTAGCAAAATTCCACTGCGCTCGCCATCCTGAGACATAAGATGTTAAGTCTCAATATGTCCAGTAGTTACTCTGGCTACAATGTCCTTCAATCCGAAACACAACAGTGCATTAACAATGCTGTTTCACGGGAGAAATAGACATTGCGGTGGTACCTACCCAGATGACCTCTCACATATGAGAGACCTACCATTAGTAATTGTTATCATTTTTATATGTATTCATGCCACTGTAAAAATGTCTTAACTTTATCATTCGATTCGTCTTTTAACGTTTTTATCTATCTATCTACCTATTCAGCAAATAAGAAAAAACAACTTCACGAATAATTTTCTCCCTTGTGATACAAAGTTGGCTTCTTTGGCTATTATATTCTTTTTCCCCAGGGTAATTTCTCTAGACTGTGGTTTCCTCTCCCAGCTATGAAGGAAAGGGGCCACATATTTTTTTACTTCTATTCTTATTTCTCCGCGCCATTGAGATGTTACTCAGATTGCTGGCCCATGGGTTTTCTCTATCCTATATCTAGGTTTCTACGTGGTAGCTTGAAGACTAAATGCATTAGATTGCCATAAAGTGTTTAAGCATGGTATTATTTTGTGTACGTTATAATTTACGGCATAATATTTACCATCAGGTATAATAGTCATTTTGTAGATCCAGTGTAAAGAAAAGAACGTCCTTTGTAATAATTCATGTTATAAAATAATGATGATGACATAGCTGATAGCTTACGTTTGTTGCTGCGGTCGCTTCCTCTGAAATATTTCTGTTTAGCAATAATGTATACCATTGTTAGAACAATGAGTAATAGAATTATATTCGCGCCCACAGATGAGTACAGAAGAACAATGTTTGATGAACTGGAATAGAAAAGAAGTAATGTAAATAAACGCAAACGTCACAATCATATTACTGACCCCACTCTTAGATTGAGTCTTGTCTAGTGGGCATCAAAAACGATGAGCGGCTTTTCGATCATAGAAACACCCAGATCCGAAAGAGATACCTGTGAATCACATCGGGGATCGAACTCGCCACCTCGCGTTTTATAGCCGACTTGTAGCCAACTACAACACAAAGGCTTGTTTATATTGACGTTTCATAACAATCTGAAATACCAACCCTATCTTTCTGCCACCTCGCACTAAATAAAAACCGGTTCTAATTTTCATTATTGTTAGGACCATTATAATATTATTAACTTGGACTGTTGCAGTCATGGGTCGGCTCGACCGGGGTGGTTTTATCGTCGTCCAGTTCTACACACCCGCTTACCCCCGACAACAGGCAACCATCCACTTTATACAATAGCCAACGATCCGGTCCGGTTCCGCCGGGTACAGAATTTTCAAAATGGCGGCCAAAATGTGCCAAATTCCAGCTATCAGTTTAAAATATCAACAAACGGACGAAAACCTCCTATAGGTCATAGCGTCATGATATATATCCTATAGAATTCCTCGATAAATTACCTATCTATCACAAAAATATTTATTTAATTCGAATCAGTAGTTCCTGAGATAACAAACTCTTGAGGTATATATATTAAAGTATAGATAATAATGTTAAAATATTACAGTCAGATTTTGAATGCGAGGCGACCACGAGTTATAAGGAAAATATGCTTATTATTATAATTTAAACAGCGCAATGAGGACATTAAAGTTTGTAATATTACAAATTACAAACAGGCCTCTATTGTAATTGAGAGAAGTTTCCAGTAGTACAGAATAGGTCATTATCAAAATTCGGCGGCAACTTATTAAAGCTTTTTTCATGTTCAGTAAAGGTTTTTTTGTTTAGTTGATAGATGTATGATAGATATTAAATGTAAAAGCTGCATCGAAATGATTTGAATATGTATTTTAGTGTGTACACTCACCACGTACTTGTTTTCGCTACACTATCTTGCGTCTCGAAGGTGATGTTTGGAGGAACTGTATAGAGTTGAAGTGTAATTGTTTTATTTCTATGTGCAATTTCAATTTCCGTATTAAACAATCTAAACCCTTCTTCCCTAGGAGATCTGCAAACAGTCTTATTACATATAATATCACAATCATCCAGACAGTCACAGCTTTGATTGTCATCTGTCAAATATACCGTTATTGATGGTTCCTTGCACCTACACTTGTTTGGAGCGACGCACTCGCCGCCACTACCACAAACCGGGTTGCATGTGGGGATACATTTACGGTGATTGTTCAATTCCCATCCATCAGCGCAGAGGCAATTCTCGGGTGCAAGGCATTTCGCACCACGACAAGGCTTGCTACAGCGCGGCTGACAGATTCCATCCACCATCTTATAACCAGAAATACATTTGAGAACACATTGAGGATTTGTACTCTTTCTCAATTCGTAACCATACCAACAGCTACACTTGTTCACAGCTATGCAGGTGCCATTACCACACTCCGGGTTGCACGTCGGGATACATTCCCCTTGCTCGTTCTTCTTCCATCCTGTATGACAGAGGCACTCTTCAGGAGCAGCGCAATACCCGCCATAGCAAGGCTTGGTGCAGCGTGGCTGGCAACGGCCATTGATTCTATCATAACCAGTGTCACATTTGAGAACACATTGAGGATTTGTACTCTTTCTCAATTCGTAACCATACCAACAGCTACACTTGTTTACATCTATGCAGGTGCCATTACCACACTCCGGGTGGCACGTCGGGATACATTGACCATCTATCAATTTCAAATCTCCAGGGCAGATGCACAGATCGGGCGCAATGCATTTCCCGCCAAGGCAAGGCTTGCTACACTGCGGCTTGCAAACTCCATCCACGTACTCATAACCAGAGACACATTTGGGAATACACTGTGGATTCCCCTTCTTCATTATAGCGAAACCAGTGTCACACCTGCACTTGTTCACATCTATGCAGGTGCCATTACCACACTCCGGGTGGCACGTCGGGATACATTGACCATCTATCAATTTCAAATCTCCAGGGCAGATGCACAGATCGGGCGCAATGCATTTCCCGCCAAGGCAAGGCTTGCTACACTGCGGCTTGCAAACTCCATCCACGTACTCATAACCAGAGACACATTTGGGAATACACTGTGGATTCCCCTTCTTCATTATAGCGAAACCAGTGTCATACCTGTACTTGTTCACATCTATGCAGATGGAACCACGACATTCGAGCTTGCATGTATCTTCAGCTATACCTTTGCTGTGTTGTTTTGTTTCGCCTTCGATTATTATAAGTGCGTGGCATGTTTCCCTGAAAATAAAATAAAATACTATTATATGAGAGATTTTCCCGCCCACATCCTCAGATTCTCGTACACCATGGTCCCGAACAAAATCCATATTGTGTGTTGAGGCTCGACAAGGCTTACGAGATTTGAGTTATCTATAACCTCAACGAAACTAATAATAAAATACAGTCTTGTATATTTAATACCTAAAAAATCATCAATTTCCCTTGTTATAATGATGTGATTATAGAAATATATTTTGCTTGTATAAAAATTTAATAAATTTTACCAAATAAAATGCTATTGTTCATAAAAACGAAATGAGATATTTTTATGCGATGCCTCCGCTCCACACCCTTAGTCGTTTGTCGATGTGACTCAAACCAGCGCGGACCACATATTACGCACAGGTCCATGTAGGGTGATATATGTGTATGTGTATTTTGGATATATATAATTTTCGTAAACTTAGGCATTCTGTCCATCTTAATTATCCCTCAACCTACTGCCGGGTCCTCGGCCTCCTCATTTTGTTCTCCCCTGACAAGGCAGCCACTGTCTTCCCGCTACTCTCACGATAACATCTGATCATTTAACATATGGCCTGCTCTTTAACTGCTGTGCCTTTTTTGGCTAGCATTTCCCTCAATGTTTGCAGTCTAAATGTCACTTTTACATCGTGATGCGCGCCCTCACTAATTTAGTATGTATCAGCTCATAAACGTCAAGCATGGGACGGCTGTCCACTATAATCGAGAGTATAATTGAGAGGTGTAAGCCCATTTTCAGTACATACATACATAAACTCACGCCTTTTCTCAGAAGGGGTAGAAGGGGCAGAATGGGCAGAGGTGCCAGGACACCTGTATATCGGGCACAAATTCCTGACTGGGCTGATAATTAATAGGAAATTCCAATATCACTTTGCCCCAACCGGGATTCGAACCCCAGACCTCAACTTTGTAACCGTACCCTAGTACAACTACGCCATCGAGGCAGTCACCATTCAGTATATAAAATGCGCCAACTGGCGGATTTAGTAGTATTAAACAATTCATGATAAGTACTTATAGCTATTATTTCTCATGCACATTACACGTGCAATTTTCATGAAGCCAAATATTACACCCACTTTAAATGGTTAAATTAGGTGCTAAATCCAAATAAAAAAATAATAGCTTCATCTAAACTTAATAACAACCACCTTGTACTCAGTAAAATTATCTGGTGCTCATACTGTTGATTATGATTTGTCAAATTTTGGTGTACCAACTTTTAGCTCGTAATCCATTATGTGGTTTCAAATTAATATTATCATGTCTGTAGTGTCTATACGCTTATAAACTCGATTATTTTATGCATTTAATAGATGCACTTATTATATTAAGAAACAATTATAATAACTCACCTAACTTCGAAGTAAACGATCACTATTAATAAAACTGTTAATTTATTCAGATACATGATATACACACGTACTTACAGGGCAACGTGTAATTTATTTGTGGATAACGCACCGTTTTCCCTATGATTCACATTGAACTGTTAATTTGAGTTCATTTTCCGGCAGATATTATATTATTTGGGTCGATATTGTGGTGTCCAGAACCTCTCCCTGTCTATGTCGTCAAATATTGTAAAATCAATATGAATTCCACTCATGTTGATGATCATTATGGTGTAAAGAAGTCAGGAGGGGTCGCTGGAAACACTGCGAAGTCATGCAATCATACCGATGGCGACTTCGAGATTGACTGTTGAGAGCGTATCCTCGTGTCTATCGCCAACACCCATGACGCTTCCACACAAAGTCGAATTCTGGGGTGTCTGTTATTTAAATTATACCGCGTATATCAAGACTACTACCGAAAACGAACCCGGGTGGTAGTTTTGGAAAATACAAAACAAAATTTCGCAACGAGACACGCCAATTTTATTTAATAATGTTTAAATATCGTCGAGTTTGGGTGGTAAGTCCACAGTTTTTGTTAAAGTAATAAATTAAAGCTTTGCGTGCTATAGCGTCCCTAAAAATAAAAGGGTGTACACTATTATTTAAGAAAAAACTAAGTATTTACCATCCTCATACAATGATAGACAAAAAAAAAATTGTCACAATTTTTTGCACAAAAATTTAGTTGCATTGTGCCTGAAGTCACAAACGGCCGATGCCAATAATCAATCGAAAAAATTAGATTGAAGTCAATCTGTTTTGTTGTCAATTGTTTTCTACTTTTCGATTAGTCTCCTGTCATGTTGCCATAGTTTATTCACTACTGAGATTGATTATTGGCAATATAGTATCAGAAAAACGATTGAGCTGTCAATCTAAAACGGCAAATTTTGGATTGGGTTTGTTTATTGGCAGCGGCTGTAAAACTACCACCCAGCTTCGTTTTCGGTAGCAGAATTGATATACTCTGTATAATATAATTAAATTTGTATAAAGCCTCCGTCACGCAATTGCTTGGCCGCCGGGTGTGACACTTGAAGCTGTGGGTTCTATCTCCGTACCGATGCAAATATTTGTGTGATCCACAGGTATTTGTTCGGGCCTGGGTGTTTGTGAGACCGAAAAGTCTCTCTTAGTTACCGATAGCCATGATACAAGTGTCGACCTTAGTGTGGTCGACCTTACTATGGATGTGATTGTTGGGTGTACTTATGTATTAATTGTCCCAAGTAGAATGATAGTGATGCGTGAAGGGATTGAAAGGGTATTTGTCGCCTTGGACCATATAGTACCTATTATTTACTGATCGTAGGATATTCGAATATTTAAGGATCGGATTTTCAAGTGTAGAATAAAAATATTACATGAAATTTTGAAGAAACCCATGAAATTTCATATTTACATTATGGATATCTTATAATTACAAAATTGGGCCAAGTCTGATGTTGGCCATCTCCCTGACCAACTAATTAATTAACTGATACTGAATTATAACGAAATTATATTCATAAACCAAATTTTGTTAAAACGCTTAAAACTAGTTACAATCTTATTATTACTATACTACAACTAAACTAGACTTAGCTAGTGTTCTGTAGAAACCAGGCCGCTATTCAAAAGTAACAGAAATATATTTTATGGACAGGAATTACATTCTATTAAAACAGCAAAAGTACATTGTGATTGAATAGAAAATATCAAGAATACTATCATAAATATAGAATTCAAATTGCATAGATTGTAAAAAGGAAAATATTCAGATATTCCATATTATTGAACATTTTGTGGCCTTGTTGGCTTCGTTGAATTATCTTTTGAATGTAAATAATATGGCAAACTTTAAGGCAAAAGTGGAACCTTTCCCTTTCTCTTGAATATTGTCTCTTTATGGTCTGAAATAAATACGTCGCCAACCTGCACTAGGCCAGCATGGAGGATTATATGGCCTAACCACTCTCAATCGTACTCTCGATTGTAGAGGAGGCCCGTGCCCTGCAGTGGGACGTATATGGGCTGATACAGATGGTCTGAAATAATATTTTTTTTTGTAGTTTTGCAGGCCATTCTAACAGTACTGTATCAGCCTATATATGTCCTACTACAGGGCAGGAGCCTTCTCTGCAATCGAGCATACGATTGAGAGAAATTAGGACATTCTATTAGGCCGTTTTTAAAAGGTGCTTGAAAATCCTTGGGGCCGATGATAAGCAGTGGATGATGATGTTGTCATTACGTTGTACAAAATTCGGGTCCCTTAAATCAAGTTTGCTTGCTTGTCGAGTGACGTCATAGTCTGAACTGACTCCTAGGCGGAATCTTCTGAATATTTATCTTGTTGATGGGCAACGGCACCTGTACGTAGTCATACTGCAATGGCTCATCAGGAACACTCCCTGCAAACAAAATAACAGATGATTTCTAAGTTTCTTGTAGGATCTTGTACGCAGGAACTTGATGGAGCTTGTATAGTTTAGTTATTATATTCCCGAAAGAATTGCTCGCAGGCCACCAGCCGGTCCGACAATGAATGATGAGACATCTCATTTTTAATGTCTATAAAGTGTATACAGTACAGTTTTAAGTACAACGTTCGAAAATTTGAGTTTCTTTTCGGATCGTAGAGTAACCCCTCCCCCTCCCACTATTAAGTAGAAAGAAAGAAAGAAGAATTTATTGTTGGACAGTGACAGAAATACAAACAAAGCAGATAACACAAGTGAAATACAAACACTAAAAATAATTATCACTGTGCCCACAATAGACCTCGCATTCAGCTAAATGCTTCGGTAATGCATAAGCAGTACCACAGCGCTGATTTTCAATGCGAGGACCAAGTGACGTGACGTAAGTCAAGGTACATAACTGATGACTTTGCGCATATCATCAGAAACATTAATTTGTCTACGTATAATAAAGGCTTACCATTGTCCGATTCTTCTCTTATTAAAGGAGGGCGGTTCTTTATGTGGTCAGGAACTCCGACGTCTCTTATATCATCGTATTGACGATTATTGCATTCTGTTGTATTTTCTGTAATGTAAATAATAATTATACGAAGAGTTATAGTTGATATACCTAACTTAATGTTCGTTGCTGAATTTCTAGATGTATTCTGTTTTAGTGCGTATATAAGTTGTTAATATTTGTTCATTCTCATTTGCTACAATTTGTAATCATGTGGTTGATTTTGTGTAAGTTGTTAAATCCTAAAAAAGTCTCTTACTTTAATCGTTGTCAAATAAATTTGTACTTAAGGCAAGTGCCTTATTTACTTAACGTACCTAAGGTAATTCGTGGGTATCATAGAAATTAGAATACTATACCGTAAATTGTTATTATGAACGCCTGTAAGGAGGTTTAAATCATGAATTATTTTGCCCGATATCAAACTCATTTTCGATAAGACGATAGGCGTCTTTACAGCAATAGTGTTTGCCATCCGTTTTGAAATTGATGTTTAAAAGAACTTTGTAATTATATACATTTGAAGGCCACAAAATTATTAATCATAGCTTACTTTTGTTGGCGGCGTCACTTCTCTTGGAACATATTCCAGGATTCCTTTTTGTGATTATTATAATAATCACTAGCAAAATGATGTTCATGGTCACTGAGGCCCAGAGACAACCCGATAGTAAACTGAAATTAAAAAAAAACTTTAATATTTCGGCCTATTAAAACATTGACATTTAGAAATATAATTTGTGGTTTCATTATTCTCGGTCTCGGATTAGTTGTGATGTGTTTTTTTTTTTATAAAATTATATATTAAAAAATATATTTTTTTTCGTTTTGACTCAGTCCATTGGTTTGAGCACGGGCTAGAGGCATATCTACGCCTCGTCCCATTGTAATAGCAGTATTGACCGGCAGGTTGAATATGGAAAAGTCTCTCTCTTTTCAGCCACAAGTCCAGTGCTGATCATAGGCGTCGCCCTAAGATCTCCACATTGACTTGTTGGAAGTAGCCTGCATCAAGCGACTTTCCCCAACCTTGGAATGAAATAAGAAAGTCACATCCACGTACATAAATCAATGCGTGTATATTAGAGCTACCTATATTCTTGAGCTATAGGCAAACTAGAAACTATTTAAATGTGTTTACATCGAATATTGAATTTGCTATATGCTAAGACAATTGTTATAATAATACAGGTTCCGAGATATTTACTCCGTAACTAATATACGAAAAAATGAAGTATTGGACTTTGTAGCTAGAGTAACTACTGGACTTATTGAGACGTAACATCATATGTCTCGGAATGGCGAGCAGTGGAATACTAAACATTGCCTTGTAATTCATTGTGTTGTTTGGTTTTGCTACTGTCCATAAGCGGTCGTATCACTTACCATCAGGCGAATGGCAGGCTCTTCTCGACAATCATTGCAAAAAAAAGTGTTAAGTGTATTTGGTTCACCCTTGTCAATTGCGTTGAGTATAATTAAAATCATTGAAATGTAATTAGATCTTTAATTACAAATATCTTTATGTATCTTGTAGGCTTTTTACTCCTCACCTTTCTCGAGCCACAGATAGAGATTCGTTGGAGCAGATGGTGGACATATCGCAGGTTCCATTTCCACAAGCAGTTTCATTGTGTAGCAGTATGAAATTTTGAGTGTCCATATTGTGACAGTTGAACAGGCAAGTCGTATTGGTGACGGATTTAGTAGTGTTATTGTCAAGTTCACTATCTTCCTTTACTGTGTGCGCATCTTCTATTGTATGCGGTTTTGTTTGGCACGCATAATGTCTTCGTTCTTCTAAATACTCCCCGGCAGGGAAGCAATTATTCTCAGCCCAACAGGTATCTGTAGTGCAATTGCCCTTACAAACCCGTGCGCAATTGGTACTGAAATTGCAATTATTGGATTACTGTTTACTTAGGAATCTCTCCTAACATACATTTTTATCTGGTCTTGTTTCTATAAATAATATATTAATGGCTCTATCCCGGCCCATACCTACAGAACCAAGATCAGCCTTCCGGGATAGTCTCCCACTTCCCCAATGAATCTTATATCTATTTTGAAGATATGAATGTCGCGCTATTTTGGCCAGAATCGAACTTGTGGTCCAGACGATTATTGGCGTCGTATTCCTGTGCCTTCCTGAGATATTATTTAAAATTCTCAGGCCACATCCCTGTTGTCTACATAGTTTGATTAACTATTAGTTATTATCTATTTATATACAGTTGCGACAAAGTGACAACAATGCACATGATGGAAAGTTGGGAGAGAGGATATTGAGTATCCAGTGAAGTGAAATTTCTATATCTGGAACCTTATCAATTACTAATAGTATAAATAAGTAGAAAATTACCTGGTTGGTTGTAAGCTTTGATTTACAATGCAGAAGCCACTACAGCACGCTGGAATTTGTTGTACTACAGGTTCCTAAAATGGAATTTAAATAAACGAATTAAACTAAAATATCATCATCATCATCATAATCAACCTATTCGTGTCTCCTGCTGGACATAGGCCTCTTCTATGGTACGATCGTCTCCAACCACTACCAGCCATCTTTCGGATATCGTCACTCCACCTCCTGGGCGGGCGTCCTACACTACGCTTGCCGAGGCGCGGTCTCTACTCGAGAACACGTTTTCCCCAACGGTTACACAGTTTACAAGTTATCAGTAAGAAAACCAGGGAGAAAATAATAATTTTACTCGTTTCTGACATAGTATGTGGCCTTGATGATATTAATTTAACATACAAGAGGCCTCTGTATCATCATGGGGGTGAGTAATTATTAAAGATCTATTAAATAAGAATAATTTATACTAGTTCACTCACCTTTTTAGTAACATTTCTTATATTTTGCAGGCCGTAGTAACAATTCGGATAAGCACATTGTGACGCAATGAAACTGCTTTCAAAAGTTCTGTAACATCAGTAAAAAAAATAAGTACATTCTCTGTATCAACAGTAAAAAAAAAAATACATTCAACAGTAGTACATAGCCCAACCCCACATTAAGTTACAACTCTGTTCTAAGTTCAGGAAGAATTTTGCTACAATACACGAAACGAATATTTGGGGTATGTATTATCGTCTAACCCACTGCGCCAAGGAGGCTGTCAAAAAATCAAACCTGTGGCCTTTCGGTGCATACCCTCAAGCAGATCCGCCATGGCGACTGCCCAGAGATGCAAGATGAAGACATAAAACCATTAAATGAAATTGCATGCATACGCCAACAGCCAGTACAAAATTCATTAAATAACAATAGGATAAAATATTTGCTAGTTAGTTTGTACTAGTTTTGGTAGACTCGTAGCGAGCGTGATGTTTAATTTAATTGTTTCCAAAGTGTTTGTGTATTTGTATCAACGAAGAGAATATGCTCTAGTTTAATTAAGATATTTTAATTACAATTATTGTATATTGATATTTCAATTCAACTTCCGCACATTTTCCAATTGGCTCATAATGCAATTGTTGTAAACAAGGAAAATATAATTAGGGATTTACATATGTAATAGGGAATATGCACCAGACTTCAAAATAAGTCAAAATATTTTTTTTGTAATCTTTATTAATATAGAAATATACCTTAAACATATTTTTTAAATTTATCAACTCTAAATCGGTAAAGTAAATACTAAAAAAATGACATTTCAAATTTGCCGCGCATTTTTTCCGAAACGCGATTTATTGCTTGAAAAGGAAAATGACGACAATGGTTGCGTTCTTATGAAGTTTTAGCTTGTTGTTTTACGTTTGTGTATGAGTTATTATGTGCTTTCTTTATACTATTAAATAAAATGGATTATTTTGTCGCGAAATACAGTTCTGTAGCAATTCATCAAAGAAACTTAATCCAAATACTACGTTGTTCATATCGCAACCTTTGACGTCACAGCGAGTTCGCGCCAACATGGCGTTTAAATGCTTCGAAACTGATAGCAGTTTTGATTATTTTTTTGTAATTTTTTGATTGATATTTTCAGACTTATATTTTTTTCCGATAATGTAATAACATACAGAATTGATTAAAAATATAAAAAAATGACATGCATATTCCCTATTGTTATTTAAATGTATCGAATCATCGCTCCCCTTGCTGTCGTCTAACTTTACTATTAGGTAATGCTAATTATAATGATTATCGCTTAGGAAAGCATAGAAAGAAAACGTGTTTACGTCACTACTGGCCCACTAAATAAAGAAATAGATATAAGCTTGAAACTAATTAATTTCATTGCGATTTGCTCCAAATAAGGACAACTTTGTCACAATCACTAGTGCCTAATGTGGACTTTCAAAGAGCTCACGACAATTACAGCAATAAAATTGCAAAAATAATTTATGATTCGTATCAGTTCAGCGAGAGTATATAAAAGTCTAAGCTACATCAGACCTAATCTTCACAACATTCAAAGATGTGTGAAGGCCACCAATGGTTATGGCTCAGATCTTCTCAACCGGTAGAGGTGCCTAATAGTGAGACGTTTACAAAGAAAAAATGAATGAAAAACATTATTGTTAACTTCTTTTTTAAGTATTTTTTGTTACTGAAGCACAGCACTAGCAGGATTCAATTATCTTGTCTTTAATTTCTTATACGTACACTTTCTTTGTTTGTGTTTAAGTAATCAGTGTAAACTTCGCTGGATTGAGTATTAATATTTTAAACGTGTTTATAGTTACTATTGTTCTGTTTGTTGCCCAACGATTATTATGACATAGTCTATAATTACCATGCGAATATGTACATATATGGCTAGACAACGATGACCTCCTGCTATTCAGCTGGATATGATATGCTGCAATACACCGCAGCTGTTCTTAATAGACTAACATATATCGTCATCGGTACGTTTTAGAAATGAGCTGAGGTCTTGATTTTAATAAAGTAGGTAGTAAGTAGTTACATTGTGCCTATCTATATTCGCTGTACATCGCGTTAAGCATGACTGGCAGGCAAATTTGTTGTATAAATCCTTTCATGTAAATAGTTATATTATGCTCATTCAAACAGACTACATGAGGCATTCGCTTCACGTGGTTTAAGAATTAAGAAACTCAAATTCAAAACATAAATAAAAAATATACTATATCTCTAGATATATATTTGGAAAATACTTTTTTTCTTCAAACGATTTTTAAACTACATATTTTCTCCATTATTATAACTCACGCTAAATATTGAGGCTTAAAAATGTAAAATATTGTAATTAATCAATAATAATTCTATTTACATAATAAATAGAAATTTTTATAGATTTAAGATTTATTATAGCGGCCCGGGCCCAGTTTTTTTTTCAAAATATCCATTTGTCTATATTCAGGGACAACGTAAGATTCTAATGATGAAATAATTTGAATTCAATACAGTTCCAGTAATTTCAGTCCATTCAATGCGAACAAACAATAAAAAAATTTTATAAGATTAATTTAGAGTATGTTAAATTTATTCAATATTGTACATACACGTTTCTCGTTACTTCTAAGAGAAAGTAAACAAATAAAGGAGCAAAAAAGCGAAAATAAAAAAAAACCTTACGTAATAGTCCTGGTACAAACTTGACTCTTCACTTGAAGGCACAAAATGGAAGTCAGACACACTGCAATTAAGTTCCGAGACATGGCTTTACTCGCGTGTTAATAGCTCTAAATGGATTTGTGGCTAACATTATCCTCTTTCCAGACCGACAAACGTCATAGAACCCCGATAGTCCTACATTTATAACCGAGCATTTATGGCGTATTCACATTACCTCAGTATTTTCCTCAGTGAAAACAAACACTTGAATAGCGACAGCCAGTAAGCGAAGAATTAATACACAATACTGCTGTCCCCCCAGAACAGTTGAATATGGTTAGAAAAGCATTAGCCGTCAAATAGTATCAAAACCAGTGTCCTCTTTTTGAAACACAAAACCTCCACAAATTCGATACAATAAAGGTTGCAATAGTCGATTTAAAGTATCGATAAAATTATGGAAATCCTTATAAGACCGGAATTTATCTTATCGATCTGCTTTGTTTCTCCTGATGCAGTTATATAATTAGTATTATGTCGATAGACGGAAAATAAATAAGACTACAATATCTAATATTTAAAATTAATTTTAATTGGAACGAACTTTCTTATCGCGCGTTGCGAAAGGTGGCTAGACGGAAAAAAATAATAATATAAAATATATTATTGTAACATAAAAAAAAAAAAAATTATTACAATTCCTTCACTAATTAATTGAAAGGAACTTTGTTCCATCCGGGTGTCCCTTGACACCTCTCAAGTTTTTTTATAATAAAATGTATGTTTTATAACATCGCGCCGTTGGGCTTTTGTTCATATCAAAGCCACATAACTCGGTAAATACGTTTTATTGAGGTCATAATATGTATTTACTAACCATCTTTAATTGTGTGGAAATATTGTTTATTGTAAGCGGTTTGTATTTTTTATTAGATGAATTTTTAAGGCACCAGCATCTTGTTGTCTCATTATAAAGAGTGCTATTCAGGGGTACCAACATCGAGAGGTCACTGTGGAAATTTTATGTTCAGCAGTGGACTTCATGTGACTGAAATGATGATACTTCAGTACTTAATTTTTTTGTATGTAGGTTGTCAGATACTTATACAAGAGAGTACGAAAATATTAAAAGAATCAATTAATAATTTTACTTGCTATAGATCGTCTACAGTCTTGTGGTAACCGTAGACGATCCCTACAAAAAATTACAGTCATTCAAAATAGGAATGTGGGATTTAAATGAAAAGGAAACAAGCCATTTTAACGGTTATGTCTTATTTACATTTAATATAATGTTTAATCAGTCAATACATGTATGTATGAGGGACACGTGCCTCGCCAAGCAATAATTAAATATTACAAAAAATAATTGAAAGCAACACACGTATTTTCTTCCTGCCATATTTTTAGCCTTATCCCGAATCCTTAAACTTCTTATTACAATGCCCTTTGAATGACGTAACATATTTTTGTATTCTCTCTCTATCAGTTTGATTTATATTCTAAACATTTCTTTGATTTACCGATATAAAACAACAAAACCTAACGAAATAAATAAAGCTATACAAAAAAGAACTTAGAAATAAAGATATTGTTATTTAAAATTATGATAAACTCGTGTAATGTATTGAATGCAATAAAATAACAGCTGTTTAGCAATTAATACATGAAATTTTGTGGTTTACTACCCGTGAAGGTACAGTAATGGGCCATGGAAATAATTGAGAACATACAAATATTTAGACCTATTTAGAAGGTATCACACTGAAGTGTTTTTCACTGCGCATGTATTAAGACCGAATGGACAAGGCGGGGTGAGCTAAAAGCTGACAGTGTTTTTGTACATTAAGTTAGGTATACGAGCAAACAGGTCTCCAAACGGAACGCGTCAGCAATGCTGTCGCTTCGTCGATCTCCTATAAGACAGTGGTACCCGGACGAGCCTGCTCATTTATACTGAGTCATGATGACGACAGATGGACGACAGCGTGGCGCTACCACATTTAACATTGACTGACAGCGCAAGTGCGACAGATATTTACAGATATCGATACGTGTATCGCTCTTTACGAGTACATAACATTGTTGTTTTCGATGTCCCTTCACAAATAATATCCAAGTGTTCAGACCACACTATTACGTCTCCTCTTCATAAGAATGTTGGAGGAATGTGCTCCACCTGAAAAAAGAGAACGTTTAAAAATAAATAATTAAGAAATAAACATATATACATAAACTCATGCCTTTTTCTCAGAAGCGGTAGGCAGAGGTGCCAGGACACCCACATTTCGCCTTGTATGTTCCGTCCCACAATGTGATAGGTGGCGAGTCTATCGCCATATCGGGCACAAATTCCTGACTCTGGGCTGATAATGAATAGAAAAATCCAATATCACTTTGCCCAACCCAGGATTCGAACCTGAGACGTCAGCTTTGTAACCGTACCCTAGTACAACTACGCCACCGAGGCAGTCAAAAATCAAATAAGTAGTAATAAGAAATAAACAGTTATAAATAATAAGGTACTTGTATGGGTGGATAATACCGCAATGTCTGTTTCTCCCGCCAAAAAGCAGTGTGAATGCACTGTTGTGTTTCGGTTTAAAGGACATTGTAGCCAGAGTAACTACTGGACATATTGAGACTTAACATCTTATGTCTCAGGATGGCGAGCGCAGTGGAATGATAAGCATTGCTTTTTAATTAAAGGTGTTGCTTGGTTTTGCTACTGTTCATGAGCGGTCGTATCGCATACCATCAGGCGAACAGCATGCTCGTCTCGACATTCAGGGCAATTTTTTTATGTGTATAAGATATTAAGTAATGAAATTTCTCACTCTTATTTTTTAAGTTCCCAAATTATCAGGATAATTAAAATTATAGAGATGGTACCCGTCACGCCGCATACAGACAGCCATATAATGAATTTTCTGAAACAAGTACATTTTGAAAATTAAATGTAAAAATAAAATAACTACATTTTACTGGTAGTAGGTCTCTAATATGTGGGAGGCTACTTGGGTAGGTACCTCCGCAATGTGTATTTTTTCAGTGTAAATGCACTGTTGTGCTTAGGGTTTAAAGGACATTGTAGCCAGAGTAACTACTGGATATATTGATTATTCATACTTTACATTCTATGTCTCACGATGGCAAGCGCTGTGGAATGCCAAGCATTGCTTTGTAATTCAAGGTGTTGTTTGGTTTTGCTACTGGCCATGAGCTGATGTATCGCTTAACATCAGGCGAACGAAATGCTCGTCTCGTCATTCATTGAAATAAAAAATATATATATATATATATATATATATAAAATATTTCCTAAGTAATCATTTCCTTTCAAATTAGCCTCAATACTCCTATAATGTTTTTTCAGACTGATCTACACTTGCGTCATGTATTACATACAAAAACATATCGATAATAATATAAATACAAGAGGAAAACCAGCAATGAATTTTAAAAATTCACGAAGAGATATTTGTGGGAAGCTAAGCGACGCGGTGCCGGCGCCAGCGTGACTCTTATGATCCGCACATGACATCACCCCTCCTCGCCTCGCATCTCAGGTCACTAATGCGTCGCGCTGCACGGCGAACAAACGCTTTGTGTGACATGGTATAGTAATTTGTATGTAGCATGCCGAAGCGGCACCGCTCCGCCGCCCAATTAATAAATAATTAATCCCAGAAAATATTTTCAACTTCCTTTCCATCATCATCATCATCATCTCAGCCACAAGAAGTCCACTGCTGAACATAGGCCTCCCCCAAGGATCTCCACATTGACCTGTTGGAAGCGGCCTGCATCCAGCGACTTCCTGCAACTTTAGCCAGGTCATCCGTCCACCTTGTCCTTTCCATGCCGGTTAATATATAATAGTTAAAAAAAACTAAAATACACGCTTTAATAAGATATACAACTAAAAAAGTAAAAATAATTGATACTGAATTTAAGATAAGAAAATGGAGTAAAATACATATATTTTATTGTTACAAAGCGTGGGGTGTTTACAACAATTACTTATCATCCTGCACCCCACGCTTTGTAACAATAAAATATATGTATTTTACTCCATTTTCTTATCTTAAATTCAGTATCAATTATTTTTACTTTTTTAGTTGTATATCTTATTAAAGCGTGTATTTTAGTTTTTTTTAACTATTATATAATTGTTTTGACTAAAAACATCCATCTACGGCTGTATTTCCAATCAATAACGCCATCTGTTGGTCAGTAGTAACATTTGACACTTGAAGAATACAATGTTAACGCCATCTAGCGATGAATGTAGCAATGGTCATCAATTATAAGAATAATTAATCCTGGCGAATCTAATCAGGATAATTATATATTTTAATCGAATTATTGTATTGTCATCGGTCTTTGACAGGTGTGCAAAATTTGAACGAAATCTGGCCGTTTAAAGTGGGTCAAAATTGCGCCCAAAGAAGTCGGTTACAAACAAACATACAAATATACAAACATACAAACATACAAACATACAAGTGAAGCTAATATAAAGCGTGTAAAAATTCCAATCCCGTATAGATTCCTAACCAGTATATGTATATTGGATATATGTCGGTGGCTAAAGTGAGAGAGATTTGGTAACTCTAACATCGTTAATACATGCTTAAAATTTCATTAATAAACAAGAAAAAGAACAGATAACTCACGTGTTGTCATTAATCCATATTTTATTCTTTTCTTCTTGTTTTCGCAACTTACGAGTATGTGCAGATGTACGGTGATATACAATATTCAGTTTTGGCTCTGCTATCTCTTTGCTATCATTGTATGCTGCAGTTACATTTGCTTTCGGTAATATAGGTTTATTTTGCGTTGTAGAATTTTGTAAACATATTGTCTTAGTGCATTTAGTATAGCAATCATTACGACAATCGCAGTTGAGATTATCTCCTGTTAAATATACGGTGTTGTAAGGTTCCTTGCACCTACACTTGTCTGGAGCGACGCACTCTCCGTGGCAGTCTCGACATGACGGTGTACATTGCGGGGTCGCCTCCTCTCTCAATTCGTATCCATTCCAACAAATACACTTGTTCTCTATGCAGGTGCCATTACCACACTCCAGGTTACACGGCGGGATACATTCACCTTGCCCGTTTTTTTTCCATCCTGGATTGCAGCTGCACTCCTCCGGGGCAGTGCAATACCCGCCACGACAAGGCTTACTACAGCGCGGCTGACAAACTCCATCCACCATCTCATAACCAGAGTTACATTTGAGAACACATTGAGGATTTGTATTCTCGCTCAACTCGTAACCATTCCAGCAGCTACACTTGTTCACATCTACACAGGTGCCATTACCACACTCCGGGTTGCACGTCGGGATACAGTCGCCGAGCTCGTTAATTACCCATCCTGAATGACAAGCGCATCCTACAGGTTCCAGACATTTCGCGCCACGGCAGGTTTTAAAGCTATCGCAAATGTATTGACAATGCCCATGTACATAATAATAACCCGGGGCACACCTTCGTATGCACAATTGAGGATTCAATGGATCATTCTTAAACTGGCTATTGCATATAAAAGTGTTTTGTGCCGAGTATATTTCATGTTGGTTGAGGGTTGGGCAGTAAAATCTGTAATATTAAACAGAAAATATAATGAATTTTATTGATATGTTTATACGATCACACCTGTATAGACGAGCACAGTTGCCAAAAAAATAAATATTTTTATTTAAGTTGTTGGAAACGGGTCATCGACGCTGCACTGATATACTTCTTCGGACTTTTTTCATACATACACACATAAACTCTCGCCTTTATCCCAGAAGGGGTAGGTAGATATGCTACCACAACACCCACATAGCACTTACTGTGTTCCGTCCCACGATGTGATAGGGGCCAAGCCTATCGCCATATTAGGCACAAATTCATGAATAGAAAAATCCAATATCAATTTGCCCGACCCGGGATTCGAACCCGAAACCTCAGCCTTATAACTGTACTGGTGAACAAATATGCCACCGAGGCATTCGGATTTTTCAAATTGAAAAACCTACACAATGTTTATTGTCGACCTGGGAATCGAACCCATTACGTTAAGGTTGACCAATGAATGCGGTGACTGTTTAATGTTATTTCTATCGTATACTATCCGTCCACAAGAGCCGATACAACGCGTGCAAGCTTTTGTGGGTCTGGGTGAGTGGAGAGATGATATTATTGTATTGATGATATTATAGATGACAGATTCCTAGAGTTTTATTGGCGTGACTTGTGGAGAGGCTTGTCCAGTGACTGCTGTGGGCAGATGATGAGTTGTTTCCAAGTGGGCACAGTATCTCATGGGCTTTAGCAACATTAGTATGCAACTTAGCTACTTTCTGTCATGTGATGAATGCTTTTTAATTCACATAACAAAAGATTTGAGCAAGCGAGAAGCACTAATACTAGTAATTAAATGTATTATTTCCAGAAGAAATATTAAATGTCACTACGATGTTGGTTCGCTAGAATCAATGGACCTGAAGGATATTTACCGTCCGTCTGCATCATAGTAGCCCTCATGACCAGAACAACAAACTGGAACTGTGCGCAACACCTAAAATTGTAACATCATATTATAAAATATAATCACTCTCAATCATACTCTCGATTGTAGAGGAGGCCCGTGCCCTGCAGTGGAACGTATATGGACTGATACCCATACAGATTATGTCTCTGATTTTTTTCGGAAGTGGTCACGCTATTGCCAGTTATGACTCAGCATGAATGGAAGCGACAGCATGCCGTCCCTTTTCGTTCGGTGAGTAAGATTACAACAGGGGTGTTCTTTTTTCTTCCCACTCTTCTACCAATTTGATGGGCCGGCAATACATTCATGATTTAAGCGTTATGAACATTTATAGGCGACAGTGAATATTTACCATCAGGTTTTCTTTTTGGTCGTTTGGCGATCCTATGCAATAAAAAAAGACTTGAACTTACCAGCTCACCGTTTAGTTGGTAGCTGTAACGAAATTAATGTTATTATTTATCTATATATATTATGTGAAGTTCAGATAGAATATTTCATATTCGTAACAATTTATTGGTAATTATAGACTACCCAAAAATAGCACCTAGCGGTCTAACGGAACGGAAAGCGTCTTCAAGTCGTCGTCGTGTAGCTCGGAGGAGGTCGGTAGGCGTTTGTAATATCGGGGACAACTGTCTGCAATCCGCAACAAGTGTATATTATGGTCATCGCAGGCCCCTACTGAGATCAAAACTACATACAGACATACATAAACTACCGCCTTTTCCCAGAAGGGGTAGGCAGATGTGCTAGAACACCCACTTTTCGCCTTGTATGTTCCGTCACACGATGTGATAGGTGGCGATTCGCCAATATCGGGCACAAATTCCTGATTCTGAGCTGATAATGAATAGAAAAATCCAATATCACGTTGCCCAACCCGGGATTCGAAACCAAGACCTCAGCTTTATAACCATACACTAGTACAACTACGCCACCGAAGCAGATCAAATATTTAAAGACTAAATCCTTTCACTGAGCCTCACGCGCATTACGGACGATGCACCCAGTAGACTCGGACACCGATTTACTACCAATCAAACAACCACGCCCGTGTCCTTGGGTGAACTCAACTCTTTATTTCCTTGTACATTTTCGCTGCAGGCGCTTTGCAGCCAATTTGTAGAGTTAGTTTATAAAAAAAAACGAATAGATACATGTTACAGTTTCACACATCAGTATGTCGTCTGGTCCCACAGTCAGGCCTTTGTCTATTTGATATCTTAACACATAGCTCCGAAAAAATTAAACACAAGCGTATATGTATGAAATAAAATAGACTCCTCTAGATTATTATTATGTGGTTATGCTCATGTATTTTATTGTTATTGTAATGTTTATTATTTTGTTTTAAAATTTCTTTATTGCCGCTTACTGTTCTTTTTATACACGAGTATTTCTTAGGTTAAGAAACAGGGCTACTGTGAATAGTAAACAAAAAAAATGTGTCTCATAAATATTTTTTGTATTAATCACTTATTCATACAAACAAATTATATCAACATTCTTGGACTTATTCATCCATTATATAAAAGTCCCAATGATTTTGACTTCAACAGCACAACAGTTAACATATGCGCGAAAAGTGAGTAGGTAATTTAGAAAAGAACGATTAAGTTTTACTTACTATTCAGCTCCTAGACAAAGACCGTTTACTTGAAGGAACAATGTGGTGAACAAGCACACAGCAATACCGCGCAGACACATTGTGGAGCTTGCGTACATTACGTGCCGAGACACAGAAGCGCGTGTTGACCAACCACACAGCGCGCGACGTCATGTCAACTGAGGAAAATAAATATATTACCACATATAAAATAATGCTTAAAAGTAATCAGCTAATTAGTATCACAAATTATTATTCATGGAATTAATTTCTGCTCTGTCTATATCAGCCCATATACGTCCCACTGCAGGGCACGGGCCTCCTCTACAATCGAGAGTGCGATTGAGAGTGGTTAGGCCATATAGTCCACCACGCTGGCCTAGTGCGGGTTGGCGGACTTACATACCATAGAAATTTTATAAATCGCTATGGTATGCAGGTTTCCTCACGATGTTTTCCTTCACCGTTTTTAGTGCGTGGTGATTGACTATCAATACACACATGACTCCGAAAAGTCAGAGGTGTGCCCTGGGATTCGAACCCGCGACCACCGTGAACATATTGGCAGTCGCGTCTAGTCCATTTACCAACAGGACACCACGCACTTCAATCGCTTCGCAATTTCTGCTCTACCGTTTTTTATTTATTTTTTTCATATTTTAACGATACTACTGACAATGACCGGTCGTATCGCTTACCATCAGCTGAATAGTATACTCGTCTCGCCATTCATCGCCTCGCAAAAAAAGGACTTTATTGTAACTGCTGTGGATTTTTATTGTCCCATACTACATAGTAAGGAATGGCTTTTCCTTACGATTATGTCGCCATGCTCGAATCTCCAATATTTACAGGCTTAATCCGGAATTTGGGGGTTACACTACGATTCGGTACTTCACAAAATATTGACTTTGAAATAAAATTATTATTTACGGATTTTATCGCGAATTTAGTTTAATTTTTTAATAAAATAAATAAATAATAGTTTTTATTATTGGCACAATAAAAATAAACTAAACTACGAGTTAACACTTTTTATGCCTAAAATATTGTGCCAACAATGAGCCACTCTTTCAGCTTGTATGCTGCGATATCACCTGAATAATACCGCAGCGCTGGTTTTCAAAGAGAAGCTCAAGTGACACACATACGTCCAGTCGGTACAAAAACAAATTGGAGCACAAAGAAATAATAATTATTTCTATAAAAAAGACAATGCATATAAAATAAAATAATACAATAATCAGCCATCAGCAACCGTAATTAGTAATAAAAAAAATATAAACTATCTGAGTGGGTAGATTGTTGCAACGATCACCTCATAAACATTCATAACCGTCATTATGAGCCACGCGTACGATAGCCAACGCACACCTTAAGACTAATTTAAAGACTAATGTTACATTTTTGACTTCCCGACGTTTCGATTACTTTACAGCTTTCTTTAATTGCCTACTTGACCAATAAATACGTTTCAAATTTAAAATATTTGAATACTTTATGGCACGTAACCAACGACTAAGTTTGGAGTGAATGGTATTATAGAGAATACTAGTAATATTGAATTTAAAAGTGGAAAACTTTTAACTTACTTCGGATGTCGAACGACCGAATATTCGAGTTTTGGATCCCAGCGTAACCCCCCTTTACAAACGTATGTCGCCTTTTGAGTCGATTTAAAGATCGTGCAGGTTTCATAAATATTATCTTTTTTTTTTGTAAAATGGTAATATTTTTTATATCTGACTCATTCACTGCACTGTGGTGGTTAGAAATTGTTCGAATGTCGAGCTAACATTTGACTGTGGTATTTTTTTAAACGACTTTTGTTCTGTTTGTTTTAGTCCTGTTCATATCAGCAACACGTTATTTCGTGAACTGTTTTATTTATATTTAAACTCCATGTGACTTCTGTCTCCTGTACTGATTTTCCCATCCCGTCCTGTCTTATTCTATCCCACGATTCATGTAATCTTTGAGTACAAAGAAGAAACAATTATATCTGAATTCCTTGCTCATCCCATATAAACACTACATTTTTCGGGATAAAAATTTGCCTAAGTGTTAATTCAGAGTGTCAGTTACCTCCATACCAAACATCCAAATCCGTTAAGCCGTTTCTGAGTTCATCGTGCACAACAGCACATACAAAAATTGTTACAATCGATGCTTTGAGTTCTATTACGTTCATACATTCCCTCTTAATAGACATTGATTAGTTACAAAATTATACGTATATATATATATATATATATATATATATATATATATATATATATATATGTATATGCCAAAGTACATTCCTTGCAAGAGGATATTTAAAAAATCCTACAATGCACAAAATTATATTGTTGATACGTATTCATTTTAATTATGAGGATATTGTATAACACAAATGATTCAGATGTCCCGAACATTACATGCGAGGTGGCCATGTCGATGAAAAAATTAACTGTTTGTGTGATTTTAGTGTTCGTAATTATTGAAGTGAGAAGTCAAGTTTGTACTAGACGCGACGTGTAAGTACCATTTTTTATTGCTTTGAATGACTAGCATGCCAATCGCCAGATGGTAAGCGATACGACCCTTCATGATCAGTAGCAAAACCATACACCTTGAATTACAAAGTAATGCTTGGCATTCCACTGCGCTCACCATCCTGGATGGACAAATTAATGTCCAGTAGTTACTTTGGCTACAATATACTTCAAACTGAAATACAACAGTGCATTTACACTGCTGTTTGACGGGAGAAATAGACATTGCTTTGGTACCTAACCAGACGGCCTCCCACATATGAGAGACTTACTATAAGTACACCACCTTTCATAAGAATAGCTTGGACCTTGGGTGTTTGAGATAGGTAATTAAAAATTCTTAAAGGTGAGGCAAAAGTGAAGAAAGTCGATAAGTGATTGGAATGATAACATGTTCTCTTAAATGCCAATTGAACCATACCCTCCCTCTTTCAATACTTACCATACAATATTTTACTACATTATTAAAAGCTGAATTTCATTAAATAAATACAATAAAGGTAAATTAGTTATTTTCATTTTTGTACCATTCTGTCAGGCTGCAGGTATTATTCTGGTGTGGGTACAGCCATGATTGTGTGCTTCTATTGTCTGTAGTCACACTGAACAAGAAAAAGTGATGGAGAACGCGCTGAGACGTTTTTGTCACATCAATGCCGCTTTTAATATTGTTTAGACTTCGAACTTCCATCAGGCACAGTGTTGTCATAATGCCGGCCAAGAGTAAAAAAAAAATTGTCCAGTCCACATAAAAAACATATTATTTCGCGTATAACTATATTTCCCGCGCGCCGTCGACTATATTCCGTTCTGTCCCATCTCATTCAGTCTAATGACAAAAAGCATTCAATCCTGTCCTCTCCTATTCCGTGCCAACTATTCGAATTTGAAAGAGTAGAAAATATGTATATTTGTTTTCCTGATCATCCCATCGGAATACTAAATTTTTCGGGAAAAAAAGTAGTCTACGTGTTAATCCAGGGTGTCAGCTATACCAAATTTCTTCAAAATTTGGTTGATCGTGAAAAAATGACAAACATCCATACTCACAAACTTTCACCTTTATAATATCAGTAAGGATAATGTAAAATGTATTTGTATTTTTTGTATTTATTTTTATTTGACACCAAAAGTATTAGAGTACATACCTTATAATTATGTTATGCATACAATGTATAACTCATTATGTAATCTTATTACTAGTGACCACTGTCGACTAAACTAGGCCGTGCCTGTGCCTTAGACGACAGCGACTTCCAGTGACACCAATCACAATACACAATTTTTCGTATATGCATATTACCAACGTTAATGTATATAAAAATACACTTAACATAATTTGATCACATTGTAACAATTTATATAACAAGAACAATTAACTGAGCGGTAACACTATTTTGGGGTATAACTAAAATGTTACAATTCACAACTACCGCCGTATTACAATTATTACATGTGATAATCAAGTTCCACTAAAACTGTGAACTTGGGTACTTAATTAGTTACATATTTTTTAGTATTGTTATAGTGATGACAATTTTTTATTTTTCGTGATTGCTATAATGATTTCATTTTTTATTTGGCTATTTATACCAATAACAAACAGTTAACTTAGGTGATACGATCAAAACATTAAATAATGGTTTAATATAGGTAAATAAAAGTGTGGCTTAAATTATTTTATTATTGTAAACAAAGCTTCTATATCATTGTAGCTTGTAGTTTTTAGCCAAGTTGTAATTCGTTTTTTGCACTGATGTTTATTGAGCGAGCAAATTTTTATGATTTTATTAATCTTATTATATAATATTGGGCCTAAATAGCATTGAAATTTATTTATAAAATACGTGTTATACTGAATCGTTTTACAAATGCTATGGTCTCGTCTGGGCATATGTTCATTAGCCGTGTATGTTAATTTCTGGTGCTGAGCAAGTATAGTTTCTTTAATAAAAAGTTGTCTGACCGTAAGGACATCGCATTCAGAATACAGATCACTTGTGGGGTACCGATAAGGTTTGAAAATCATGGTCTTCAAGAGGGCCCGTTGCGCCCTCTCGAGTTTTATAAGATGACTCTTACGTGCCCCACCCCATGAGGTGATACAATATTGTAAAATTGATTGTGTTAGAGCATAATAAACTGTCTTAAGTAAAGGAAAATCAGCTAAGGACCTCAGTTTTTTAAATATGTAAATCAGTTTTCTGGTCCTATCTGCTAGTAGTGTTATGTGCGGGCACCAGGTTAGTTTTTCGTCTAGTATAACACCCAAATATTTTATGATTTTAGTTCGCTCTAAGTAAGTACAGTTACAAGGTGTAGGAGATTGATATGAGCAAGAAATGTGCAGTTGGATTTTAAAGTCAGTGTCAGGTGGAAAGGAACGCGCAGTATTACCAAACAAGACAAATTTTGTTTTTGCAACGTTTAGTGATAGCATGTTTTGATTTAGCCAATTTATAATTTTGGACATACCCATCTCCGTACTAACTTTGAAATCTTTCCACGTTTTCCCATAAAATATCAATGCCGTGTCGTCAGCGAAGGTGAAAACCTGACAGTTTTCTATTTGAATATTGCAAAGATTGTTAATGTAGATAAGAAATAAAGTTGGCCCCAAGACACTACCTTGAGGGACACCAAATGTAACAGGAGCATCATTACTAACTACACCGTCTATCGAAACCCTTTGTGTTCTATTGTTTAAATAATCCTTAAACAACATCAATGTTGTTCCTCTTACTCCAATATTTTCCATCTTTTTGAGAAGAATCGGAATAGAGACAGTATCGAACGCTTTGGCAAGGTCGAGAAAAACTCCAATACACTTTTCCTTATTGTCAATATGAGTTTCTACAAAGTCTGTAAGATCGGAAACTGCGTTAGCTGTTGATTTGTTTTTTCTGAAGCCGTATTGTTTTTTTGATAAAATTAATTAAGTATTATTTTCTATGAATATACCTTCTCTCATTTACCCCACCCGTTAGCCTCACCCGCGCACTGATACACTCGTGGGTAGTTATGTATCAGTAATACGAGTAAACATAATCTTATAACATTTTTTTTTAGTGAAATTTTGTGTGCACATCGGTTAGGTCTGCGAATCGGACATCTACTTTTCATCCACCTAAATGTTAAGGGTGGTCCACCCCTAAATACTTTTAATTTATTTTTTAGTCATTTATTTTTTTTACTTTTGTATACAGTTTGTAAAATAGAGCCATTTAAAGATAAGACGCGAAGAATAAGAAGCTTGGCTCATGAGATCTGATAACTTTTTCGGAGAGCAAGTTTTTTAAACATTTTACATGGAAATGTTTTTGCTGGGATATGTTCAGAGTGTTATTCTAATGTATAATGTACGATACTATGACATTACATCAACATTCATTCAGTAGTTTTTTCGTGGGAGAGTAACAAACATCCATGCATCTAAGTTTCACATATACGTGTAATAACATTATTAGGATGTTAGTGATATTAATAAATGATAAAGATATTCTTTCCGAGCTGTGCTACTTTTTGTATGTTTCCTTCCATCCTATCCTTTTTGTTTATAGAATTTCGAAGCGGCGAACATATTCTTACGTGATACATGTCAAGCGGTGTGGTAGCTGCGATAGCAGAAAACAGTTCAAAACAAAAACTCATGAGGTGAGTGAGTGTAATCATTGATATTCATGATACCTTTGTATGTACTTGAATATATGGTTGATGGATATCGCATTAATTTTTACTAAGACCGCGGTAGTATACTCGCAGAATCGACTAAAATTAAAAGATGATTTTTTTTATTTATTTAAACTTCAGTATAGTTACATAAGTGCGTGGTGGCCTGTTGGTAAAACGGACTAGACGCGGCTTCCAACATGTTCATGGTGGTCGCGGGTTCGAATCCCAGGGCACACCTCTGACTTTTCGGAGTCATGTGTGTATTGATAGTCAATCACCACGCACTAAAACGGTGAAGGAAAACATCGTGAGGAAACCTGCATACCATAGCGATTTATAAAAAAAAAACTGTGGTATGTAATTCCGCCAACCTACACTAGGCCAGCTTGGTGGACTATATGGCCTAACCACTCTTAATCGTACTCTCGATTGTAGAGTAGGCCCGTGCCCTGCAGTGGGACGTATATGGGCTGATACAGATACAGATAGTTACATAAATCATTCTAATTGATAATACAATAGAAAGTTTAAAATTAAGGACCCAAGGAATAAAAAGGATTAAAATAAAAGAAGAAAAACAAACTAACTGCTTCATTAAATTAGAAATTTTACTAGATTGCCTAAGCTTTTTAATAAATCGCCAGGATTGTTGGTAAAATGAGTGGTTGTGATCTGAATTTTTCATAGCGGGCATTGAGATAGTATACTAGAGAGGACACTGCAAACAAAATGTTTGTAACGAAATGAACGGTACCGTACCGCTCCTTTTATTTCTGTCTCTGTCACGCCTACGCAGTAACATTATCTTCGCTCTCGCTTCACTGGGTTCCCGTGTGCACGCGTAATACGCAGAGATTTTGATTTCGATATCCGCACTAGTATAATACCTCAATGATAGCGGGGCATTTTTTAGACTGACCCTATCTTCCAATGCTTATATGGTTTCAGGTTTACGTTACAGTAGAAGTAGCCGAGTGTTGTTATGGATATGAAAGACTGGACGAAAAGTTGGAAGCATCCAGGTAATTACTGACACAATTTCTGTGGTATATTTGGTGCGGAAAATGATTAATAATAAAGAGAACTTATTCATCCCTACTAATAGTATAAATGTGAATGTAAGTTTGTAACGCTTTCACGCGAAAACTACTTAACTGATCATCATGAAACTTTGTAAGCATATTTTTGGAGGCATTAAAAGTAACATAGGATACCTACTTTTTATGAAAAAAAAGAAGAATAAAAAAATATATTGTCGGAATTGCATATTTTGGTTGCAATTTTGAAAAGTGTGTCTGCACCCGGGTGGAGCCGGGTCGAACCGTTAGTAATATATATATTTATTATTAAGATTGGTGGTCGCCTGTTTCTCATACTAAAGTTCTCTGATTTGGTGTTGTAGATCGAGCTTGCGAGGGAATACCGGCTATGGAAACCATAAACCATTTCAATCAGCTCAGATAATATTATTAATGCTATTCGTCTAACCCTAAATTGGAAGTCTCCGGGCCCGGACGTTCTGCACAATTTCTGGTTGAAATGGTTTCCAAGTTCGCACGTTCGATTTGCAACACAGTTACAGGATGCGCTTGAGAGGGGATCGCTTCCAACATTTATGACGACAGGTGTCACTCACCTGCTCTTTCAATCCGGTTTTACTGCGGATCCTAAAAAAATATAGACCAATTACATACCATCCAACCATTTATAAAGACCTTACTTCCTTAATTAAATCGCAAATTACATACCATATCACTTCTACTCAAATTCTTATTCCCGGCCAAACAGGTTGCATGAATGGTTCTCGTGGTACTAAGGAGCTCTTTCTCATGGACATGACCATTTACCAACAGACTCGTCACAACCGAAGAAATTTATCAGCAGCTTGCATAGATTATAAAATGGCATATGATTCGGTGCCACATATATGGCTTAAAAGGTTGTTGTATAAAATTGATACAAATATATGCTTTTACCTTGGGTCTTCTATGGGAGAGAAGACTACTGTCCTAAGATATCCAGGTGGCACGGGTCCTCTTGATTGTGATGAGCCCATTAGGATTAAGCGGGGTATATTCTAGGGCGACAGTGAATCCTCTCAGCTCTTGGTCGTTGGATTCAGAGTTAGGCTACCGTCTACGGACAGGGAGTAAACCTATTTCTCACTGAATTTACATGGATGATCTCAAGTTATTTGCATCAAAATAATCTGAATTGATTGAGTTATTAAAAATATCAGAAAGATTTAGCAATTCAATCAATATCAAGTTTGTATGGATGAATGTGCGGTTATCCATGTCAAGCGGAAAGAAGTTGTGGTCTCTGATGACTTGCAAGTCTCGAAAACTGTAAGGCTCAGATCTCTCTCTGAGACGGAAACCTGTAAACATTTGGGTATGCCTGAGGCTCTGGGTATCATATGTGCAGATGTAAAACAATCGATGAATGAGCGTTTCTTTAGCCGCCTGGCAAAAGTGCGTAACAGTGCTGCCGTCAACCAAAGAAAGACATTCATTGTTTGGTCGAATCACGCTTGAATGCTTTAAAAATTTGTGATTTTAGTATAATCCGCAGGATTTTTCTATTCTTTCTCACCATTTAAACGTTCCCTGGACTTCAATGAATGTTTAGAGACCTAATGAGCCAAATTACAACACATAAAAACAACATAACATGTTTACGTATATAGATAAATTTTAACCCATTTTTGTTTCAGTACTAACTGTGTGAAAATAAACCAACCAGCAGGGGGTCCTAGATGCAATGAGACTTGCACGAACGGGGAGTGTTCAAAAACAAATGAGTGCATTTGCTTTGAGCGATATGAACAATATCCAGGAAGCAATAGATGTGTTCCAAAATGTAATTCTGATTATGTGAGAGTGAATGGTATTTGCCTACCGCCCTGCAGCATACCTTGCACCGGCGGGTATTGTAATGTACTCGAGCCGTGCATCTGCCAGCGAGGGTGGGAATTGAACGACCAAGGTGAATGTCTCCCGACGTGCAGCCCAGGGTGTGGTAATGGCACCTGCATAAACGTGAACAAGTGTAGCTGCAAGGAACCTTACAAGACGGTATATTTAACAGCTGACAATGAGAACTGCGAATGCCTCGACAATTGCGACACAAAATGTAGTAAGAGTATATGCGCACTCGATAATGCTGTATCAGCAACATCTACATCTACACCTGTATTAACGACAAGTGCCAAAACTCCACATTATAACAACAGTAACATTGTAACCGAAAAACATCCTGTTGACCTAGAAAAAAAGCACGAACTGACTCAAAAAAATTGCAACCGGTAAGTGGAAGTGTACCAAATGGGAGCATTAGTGAGTAAGCACAATATAAATATTAATTTAGGTAACTTTAGGGTATCCTCTTTTTTCGAAGTTTAAGGTCATTTGATCCTTAAATATTAGACAGTTGGTTAGACGCTGACTATGTAACGAGAGGCCGCGGGTGTGATCCTCATACCGAGGTAAATATTTTAGAGTGCCTATTGATGGTAAGACTGTGATTCGCCCTGTGGTCAAGCGACGTCACAATTCCACCAGCAGCATACAGCGGAGGCTGTGAGCTGCGTATCTGTTGTGGACGCTCATCTCACCAAGGGCATCCGCAGTAAGCTCCCAAGCTGTGAGGAGCCACATTTGGCAATGCGCTGGGCGGCATGGTGAGTCAATTAGGGGTCCACCCGTCCACATCGGCTGCCACCCATAATGCACGTGATGGCCACCGAGAGGTTTTAGTCGGTATGACGGCAAAAGATCTTTGATCTCGGTAGGGACCTAGTCAGGATACTACATCTGCGCAGTGCCGTCAACGGTCCCCGCGCGTCAGGCTGGAAGGGAGACACTGACATACCCCTTCCGACCCCCCCTGCCCGTCCCCGCCCCCGGTGCTATCGGAAGCAAGACTAAAGGAGATTAATTACACAAGTTCACTGGTGGTAGGTCTCTCATATGTGAGAGGCTGCCTGGGTGGGTACCACCGCAATGTCTATTTCTCCCGTCAAACAGCAGTTTAAATGCACTGTTGTGTTTCGGATTGAAGGACATTGTAGCCAGAGTAACTACTGGACATATTGAGAGTTAACATCTTGTGTCTCAGGATGGCGAGCGCAGTGGAATGCCAAGCATTGCTTTGTAAATCAAGGTGTTGTTTGGTTTTGCTACTGTTCATGAGCGGTCGCATCGCTTACCATCAGGCGACCGGCATGCTCGTCTCGCAATTCAATGCAATAAAAAAAAAAGTTAAAAAAATGGTGTCCGCCCGGATAACAAACGTGACGTGGCAGCCCAAGCTGGTATGATTGTCGATTTACCGAGGGAATTTATCTTATAATGGCGTTTCATAACAACAAAACCCGATTTAACTATTTAAGATTTAAGCGCACTCGCTTTCTGTTTGCCTTTAATATTAATCCACATGTTTTTTAGGCTACAAACAAGTTTCCTTTATGCTGCAGTGAGCGCAAACATTATACTCCTGTTAATATTTTTAATATTGGCTTACAAGAATCCTGGTATACTAAAATGTTGCAAAAGAAGCGGTGGCGCCATTTACAGTAAGCTATCACATGATTGACATTTTGTTACTCTAGAACTAAATACACTGTACGTTCTAGGCGCTGAATTCTAACCTCTTAAGTCCTGGGTGACTTTCTAAAGAACAAAATAGCGATCATCTGTAAGTCCTGGTAATTACTATTTATGTGGCAAAATTATGCCCGAATGTCCTTCTAAAAGTACAAAGTTGATGTGTATTTACGTAAAACGATAGTGTTCTATTGATAGAACGTTCGGTCATAGTACAAACTGTAAGTTCAATATGGTCAGGTCTAAACAATGTCTGTCAATTTGTCCTACAGGAAGGTTCGGTTTTTATATGAAAACACTAGCGGCCCGGCCCAGCTTCGTCCGGGTACGAATAGATTTCTGTACAATAATATGTACGTATTATTATTATACATATAAATCTTCCTATATACGCACGCTGCCGCCGCCCCGGCCGGCCAGTATCGCCGCAAGCGCTACGTCCCGCAATTTTAAATCTGTAATATCTTCGAAAATATTCATTTAAATCTTGTGCTGTAAAGGACCATATAGATCTATATTAAATCAACAATGTACTTAAGCTATTTAATTGGATAAGGATTAATGCTGTATTGGTTAAAATCGCTTCGAAAATTAGCCATTATTTGTCGTAAAAAGTAAATGACAATAAAATTTTATTGTGGGATATCCATAAGATAAACATATACCATCGCGGAGTTTTCTGTAGACCTTTTCAATGTGTAAATATATGTAATAATGTAAATAGTTAGTACATTATTTTGATAAATCTCGTAGGGTTCAGCCTGCGTTTGCAATGTAAACGGAAAAAAAATGATAATTAACGACATCACATTAGAAACCTCAAAAATAACAGTATTTCTCCACTATTTAATGGATGTTATTATACACGTAAACCTTTCTATTGAATCACTCTATCTATTAAAAAAACCGCATCAAATCCGTCAAAAGTTTTAAAGATTTAAGCATACATAGGGACATAGGGACATAGGGACATAGGGACATAGAGACAGAGAAAGTGACTTTGTTTTATACTATGTAGTGATATTTCAAAATCCCAGGCCTTAGGAGGTTAAAGAACAGGCAAAAGTGGAGACACTTGAGAGATGGCGAGACCAACTGGATGCAGGCTGTTTCCAACGCGTCGCTGTGAAGATCCTTGAGGAAGGCTTATGTTCAGCAGTAGACTTCCTGTGACTGAAGAGACTGAGAGAGAGAGAGAGTGAGAGAGAGAGAGAGAAGTTAAAATCATATAATATATTTACTTTATTATTAATATTCTAAGACAATATTTTTTTTGTTTTGTTTAATTCCCGTTTCATTGTAAGATTTAAAAATGACATTTGCTTGGAGAATAGATCAGTCTGTAAATTTGGCTGGTCGCATCAGGACCTACGAGGATTGTGAACAAAAGATCAAACTCTAGAAAAGAACTAGCAAAGATCAATCTGTATGAATTCAGATGACAACGACCTCAAACCGAACCTATTTTTTATGCTACTGCATTTAACATTGTTTCGTTTACAGGCACCATAGAATTCAATGGTCAGCACTATATTGATTTAAGAGACGCAGTTCCCAATCATATTATACATCTTCGGCCGTTAATAAGAGAAAAATCCGTCATTCAAGGTAAGACTAGACAGTTTGAGGCTTATCTTATATCTTTAAATGAGAAATTCTTGTGTATATGTATATTCTCTGAATCTCGGAAACGGCTCCAACGATTTTCATGAAATTTTGTATACAGGGGGTTTCGGGGGCGATAAATCGATCTAACTAGGATTCATTTTAAGAAAATGTAATAAAAAAATAAAAAAATAAACTGATAATATTACTCTTCCTGACATCTATTGGCGAATAATAATACTATTTGTTTTATTGTGTGCAACTAACTGCATAACCATACAATAACACTAAAGATATTCCAGCAGATGGCGTTGTTAAGCAACGCTAAGCCAATGAGTGGTATTAGCTATTAGGTTTTATTGGGATATATGTCAAAAATTTAAAAATAGTAAGTGAAATTGGTAATTTGGCGTTTACTTTTGGATATGGCTATTTGTTTGAATCATGGATTTTTAAAGATATACTGCCGGATTGAGCGAGTATTGAATCGAGAGAGAATATATTATGTGTATATAAAGTACGGTATACTCCGCGGAGCGTTAAAATAAGACCATGTTGAACTGTATTGGAATTATAAAAAGTAAAAAGTACAAAAAGACTTTTAGTGGAGTCATTCCTTCAAGGGTTTAATTTCTTAAGTCCAAAAAAACCAAGCAAAGCGGTCATCCAGGTACTGGATATTTAAATACAAATCGTGTCGCTCGAGTGCTTGAAGTCCAGTCGGTAGGCGCAGTTTGTGTCACCTCTGATTAAAGGTAAAGAAGGAATATAAAATATAATTATCAGCACCTTCATGCCTCGGAGAGCCCCAATAAAACCAAGGCTGAGCGCCCTGGTTTTATTTGAACGGCCATGATAAAATTGCTAATATTCATGCATTTTTTTTATTGTAATTAATGGCGAGACGAGCATGTTTGATGGGAAGCGATACAACTGCTCATAGCAGTAGCTCAACAATAGCGAAAACAAACAACACCATGAGTAACAAAGCAATGTATGGAATGTAACTGCGCTTGCCATCCTGAGATATTCCTGAGAGATATATATATATATATATATATATCTCCTGAGATATGAGATATGAAATCCTGAGGTGTTAAGTCTCAATATGTCCAGTCTACTCCGGCTACAATTTCCTGCAAAACGTAACATAATAGTTCATTCACACTGCTATTTTCGGGAGAAATATAATATATTGCGGTGGCACACACCCAGGCGGCTGCTCACATATTTTGAGAGCCCTATCATCAGTGATTGTAAGTGCAACACAGACGGAGGATCCACCGACTTGAGATGATCCTCATTCGTATTATGCTGATCTTTTACCAGTAGAAATAGTTATACTGGCCTGATGGTATCCCAATAGAACAGGATGCACCACAATAACCACACGACTACGTGTTGGATACTATGACGGATTCTCAACTAGTGAGTACGATGGTCTCTATTCGGCCACATGTGAATATCATGTCATGAAAATGGCGATCATGTAAAATTATGTCCACATAACTGACTCTTCTATATAAACGTTTTGGGCACGTTTAAGTGTGACGACATTTAGCTTCAGATATTTGCTTAAAACTGTTGTAATTTTAACAATGATTATGATCGTATTAAACATGTAGATGCATAAGGTCTCACATATATCTCACACGGGGTGTCCTTACATCATCTTTAAAACATCTATCGCCATGCCGAGCACAAATTCCAGTCCCGCTCAACTCGCATAATGTTATTCACATAGATAAACCCGCACAAACCTGATGGCTTGACATGAAATTTAAGCAGGAAATTTACATATAAACCGTAACAGCATTCCTCAAAATGTTTGAGAAATAGAATGGATGAAAGTGCTATAGAAAAATTTGTTATTTCGTTTTCAGGAAGCAACGCTGAAGAGCCCTTACAGTACGACTATGTGGAAGTGCCACTGTCAATCAACCAGAGACCTCATCAAGATGTTTTACACAGACAATAAAGGCGGTGGCCGCGTCGGATACTTCAGCCTGGAGGCTGGATACATTGGGTACTCGCCCGCTACCGACCATTCAGCGAACAAAGTTCTCCCGAGCTCGACGCAACAATGATTAAAGAAATAGCAATAATAAATAAATCATATATCCTTTCTTGTGCTTTTGTTTGTTTTACCGTCTGAAACTATTACCCCAGTGGGTGCACGTGGATCTTGGTTCCTTGAGCCGCATTTACGTGTGCCTTATCTATTTTTACAGGTCTCAAAACGGGGATGATGAGACGACTCAGCTGTTATGGTATTTTAGCGAGGCGGCTGATGACGCGCAGGTGCAGTTCCCGTCGGCCGAAGTGGTGGTCTTGGTGGATTTTAATGCACATCACGAACTTTGGCTGGGCCCCTCCAAGACTGATCATTCTGGTATAACTGCCCATGCATTCGTTTTCATTCATGACCTGGCACAACTAGTGAACCAGCCCACCATGATCCCGGATGTGGCGAGACATGCGCCTTCTCTAGTTGTTGTTGTCTCTAGTTGTTAGTACCGCTCGCTTCACCTCCACGTCCCGTGGAGGTTAAGCAGATGGTCTGGCATTACTCGTTGGCAGATTGGGATGGTATACGAGATTATTTGGTATACGAGATTATTTCTCATCCATCCCTTGGAGGCAGCGCTGCTTTGCGGATAAAGATCCTTCAGCGAGTGCCAACGCTATTGCTGACGAGATCTGGCTTGCAATGGAATACTGCATTCGTTCGTCTGAGATCGCCAGTAAGGGCCGTGAACGCTCCTGGTTCAATCGTGCATGCGCCGATGCTGTCGGTGAGAAACAGGCAGCATATCGCGCTTGAATCAGCGGTCTCGCCATGAAGGATCCCAATATCAGTTCCCTCAAATAAGCTTAAAACCGAGCCATTAAGGCCTGCAAGAAGGCTTAAGTTAGAGTGGATGCCCATGCGCGTTAGCAGGATTGGGCGTACGTTAGCCAACCCACCCAGCAGTCGTGCTTATTGGAGTTTGGCCATGGCCGTTCAGTCTAACTTCTGCCGTCCAGCGTTGTCAGCGCTGAGGTACGCGGAAGGGTCACTGACTCACAAGCTGCCTTACTGGCAAATATCTTTGCGGCTAAATCCCGCCTCGAGGACCGTGGTTCCCAGACGCTGCCTACACTGATTGATTGCGGTTTCTCAATGGTGGATATCCGCAGTAGGCAGTGCGACATGCGGCGTTAGCTACGGTCGATAGATGTGCGGAAAGCCAGTGGCCCGGATGGAATACTGGCGGTGGTTTTAAGAGCTTGTGCAGCCGAGTTGTCTCCTGCAATGACTCGCCTCTACCGAGCGTCCTACCGTACAGGAGTTGTGCTTGAATCTTGGAAGGAGGCCACTGTGTAGCTGATCCCCAAAAAGGGTGATCGGTCAGACCCTAGCAATTATCGCCCTATCGCCATCACCTCAGTGATGTGTAAGTTCATGGAGCGGATCATAAACGCTCAATTGATCCGCTACCTCGAGAATCATTCGTTGATCAGTGACAGACTATACAGATTTTGTCAAAATCGATCAACGGGTGATCTTCTAGCATTTGTCCTGCATCGCTGGGGTGAGGCGATTGACCGGCGTGGCGAGGCTCTTGCTGTGAGCCTCGACATAGCCAAGGCGCTTGACAGGGTCTGGCACCGTAGTCTTCTTTCCAAACTTTCGGCATACGAGGCATACGAATCACATCGAGGGCTTAATATCTGCCACAGCAACCTGATGACCAGTGGGGCCGAAGAGTTGTAGATTTGAGGCCATGTATCTGCAAGCGTAGCGTGAGACGTCCACGTGTAAGGTGGACGGACGGCCCAATAATAGTTACATGGCGCTGGATATTTGTTGGCAGAAACACAAAATGCTACAAAAAAATCGTTATAATTAGTTAGTCGTTTTTGAGGGAGGCGAATGTATTGAAGTGGGTATTATTAGTCAAAAGTAAAAAACATGAGGTCAGAAAATAGAGAGGACAACGTGTCAAGGGAAATAATACGTTTCCTGTAAAATCCTCAAATCCTGTCGAACTCCACCTTCTGTGATCCTCCTGTGGATCGACGTTACAATTTAAAGAATTGAATACCAGCACCAGAGCTCTACGAGGTCCTCAAGGGCACTGACTTGTACGAGTACTTAATTCGCATCGACAATAATCTAATAAAAAACAAATGTATTGTGGATTAGAAACAAATGATTCACTTGCCTCCACAGCTAAACGGGTGACAAAATATTGAGGCGTGGTGTATTTAAGGACTGATTCTGTTATTTTATACCTTTTATTTAAAATTTTCCAAGATTTTATTCTCCCATTTATAACAATACAATAACAGGATATTTTTAATAATATTCTACTGGTCACAAAATTATATCGATGATACACGTTCATTCAATTATAAGGAAATTATACCACACAAATTATTCAGACGTCCTGAGCATTACACGAGAGTTAACCATGTCGTTGAAAAAAATAGCTGTTTGTGTGATTGTAGCGTTCGTGATTATTGAAGTGAGTAGTCAAGTTTGTACTAAACAGATCCAGTAAGTATCATTTTAATATTGACATAGGAATTTGTTTGGCCCGTGTGGCTTGTGTTTATGCGATATTCAACATTAGCTAAGAGGTCAGGCAAAAGTGAAAAAACTCGATAAGTGTGACATTTTTTTATGCCAATTAATCCATTCCTGTTTTGACAAAAACTAAGAATATTTTTGCGAAATGATAAAGCTGAATTTTATTGAATGAATCTATCTGTGTTAAGGTAATGCCCTGAAGTGGGTATGGCCATGCATAACAAAAGTGACAGGAAAAATTCAAGGAGTGATGCAGAATGCGCGGGCTCGTTTTTATCCCTACACGCGATAGACCAGCCACTATATCTTAGCCAAAATAGTGTAACATATATTATCATATATGTTTTCTAAATTTCGAATGGTATGCAAATCCGAGATGACGCTAAAAACCAACAGAATTCTCTATATATCAACCCACATACATCCCACTGCAGGGCACGGGCCTCCTCTACAATCGACAACACGATTAAGAGTGGTTAGGCCATATAGTCCACCATGCTAGCCTAGCGCGGGTTGGCGGACATACATACCAGAGATGTTTTTATAAATCAAACAATCAATTTCAACAGAACTACTTTTGTATTTTTTCGCCTTACTTATTGGATCCGCGTTGTCGCTCTATTTTAATCCATATATTATTTTAATGTACAATCTACAATGTAATCTACACTTTCGTCGAAGTTCATATAGTAGTTTTTGTATTGTGTGTTGCATGTAATATTAGCTGGATGTTAGTGGTACTCTGTAAAATAAATATGGATAACGATATTCAATCCTATCCGCTTGTGTTCGTATATTTCCTTTTTCAACTGTCAACATTGTATCCTTATTGTTTATAGAACTTCGACTCGACGAACACATACTCATGTGACTACCGAAAAGCTATGTGAAAGCTGCTTCAGCAGGCAACGGATCAAAACTAAATCTGAAGTGGTAAGTTAGTGTAACAATTCACATTCATAATAAGTTTATATTATATACCTGATATTTATATGGTACAACTGCCTCGATAGCGTAGTTGTTCTACATTACAATGCTGAGGTCTCGGGTTCGAATCCCAGGTCGGGCAAAGTCATATTAGTTTCTATTCATTATACATATGTATATCAGCCCGGAGTCATGGCCCGACATGGCGATAGATTATTACCGTTGCGATAGGCTCGCCCTCTGTCACATCGCGGGATGAACCGTATTAAGTAAAAAGTAGTGTTCTGGAAGCAAGTCTGTCTACCCGATCTACGAAAAAAGTGAGTTTATGTATGTATGTGCAGAATACTTATATTATTTCCTACATCTAATTAATTTTAAATTTGTATTTATTATATATTTATATATGTATATGTTTGTAGTATTATATATGTATGTATTTATGCTTTTTATTATGTATGTTATTTTGGTGTATTTTTATGTTTAGATTATATATATAGATAGTATAAGTTTTATCTAGTTTCCTCACTTTTAATTATTTATTTTACACTGCCCTCTCTTTTTCTTTCTTTTAAATCCCACCCATTCCATCCCATGGTTGTCTGTAAGATATCGCTTTAAGCGATAAGACCGCCATTTGTACTTTTTATATTTTTTTGTTTCTGTATGTTGTATTTTTTTTATGTGTACAATAAAGATTTATAATAAATAAATAAATAAATACTTAGTCAGGTCATACATTTTGTCACATGTTTAATATAAAATAATTGAAACATATTTATTCATTATGTAACCATTTATATACCAAAATGAACTTAACAAAACATAGATTCTTATGACACTAAAGTTTATTCAAAATGACCTCCGTGATTTTGAATACAGGCCTTCAATCTGCGCGGTCAGTTGACTATCGCAGCACGAACGAGGTTCACGTTAATATCGGCGGCAGCCTTAATCAAGGATGTCTTGAGTGACTCCAAATTGGGATGAGGTTTTGAGCACGCCTTTTCCTTAAATTGCTGCCACATCTTGTAATCTAACGGATTCAATCTGGACTGGAGGAGGGCCAGTCTTCGTGCCGGATGAAGTCGATTTCACACGCCGCCAGCCAGTCTTGTGTGCTCTTCGCTCTATGAGCTGGCGCCGAATCTTGTTGGAATACCCAGTGCCTGTTATTGAACATGATATGAGGAACAGGTTCCACAAGGTTCGTCAGGACTGTATTTTGATACACAACTGCATTCGTTTTACACCTTTCTCACAAAAATGTACCTCTGTTAAGCCCCAATAAGAAACTCCCAACCATACCATGAGCGAGGATGGAAAATGACGTCGATTGACACGCGGAATACGGTCGCTCGCTTCTTCACTGCTGTGTGCGTACACTTTATGATTTTGTTTGTTGTAGCTCGCTTCTACGGTAAAAAAAAAATACATCTGAAAAAAGAATTTCCTGATTCTCCCGCGTACCGCTTCAACAAAGCGCGGCATCTCTTCAGTCTCAGGTCCATTAGACGAGCATTCAAACGATGTCCCGTTTTTCTTCGATATGCCCGAAGCCCTAAGTCTTCATTTAACACCCTTTTCACCGTGGCTCTGCTTAACCCCATCTGAAGGGCCAACAGTTTCTGCTTACGTTTGGGATTTCTTTGAATTCGTGCCTTCACAGCTTTTATCACTGCTGGAGTCCTTACAGACCGAGGGCGACCACTTCTTGACCTATCATCTACACTAGAGTCTTCATTGTATCGTTTGATGGTACGATAAAGGAATCTTTTGGTTATATTCAAATTTTTCAGTATGTCAAAAATTTGAATTGGCGCGTAATCGCAACGATGCAAGCAATAACTGCAACACGGTCTTCTTTAAGCGCCCACTCCATATTTAATTAAATAATAGTTAAAAAAAAAACTAAAATACACGCTTTAATAAGATACACAACTAAAAAAGTAAAAATAATTGATACTGAATTTAAGATAAGAAAATGGAGTAAAATACATATATTTTATTGTAACAAAGCGTGGGGTGTTTACAACAATTACTTATCCTCCTGCACCCCACGCTTTGTAACAATAAAATATATGTATTTTACTCCATTTTCTTGTCTTAAATTCAGTATCAATTATTTTTACTTTTTTAGTTGTGTATCTTATTAAAGCGTGTATTTTAGTTTTTTTTAACTATTATTTAATTGTTTTGACTAAAAACATCCATCTACGGCTGTATTTCCAATCAATAACGCCATCTGTTGGGCAGTAGTAACATTTGACACTTGAAGAATACAATGTTAACGCCATCTAGCGATGAATAGTGCAAACATTCATTATTGACGTTATCACACCATCTGTTAGTCAGTAGCAAATTATGTTCATCTATACGCCATCTAGTGGTCAGTAGCAATGGTCATCAATTATAAGAATAATGAATCCTGGCGAATCTAATCAGGATAATCATATATTTTAATCGAATTATTGTATTGTCATCGGTCTTTGACAGGTGTGCAAAATTTGAACGAAATCTGGCCGTTTAAAGTGGGTCAAAATCGCGCCCAAAGAAGTCGGTTACAAACAAACATACAAACATACAGGTGAAGCTAATAAAAAGCGTGTAAAAATGAGTAAAATTCTAAAAAGTATACATTTTTATTTTCATGAACAATTCGAAATTCGAATTCAATAAACTTTTTGTGGCCAGCATTCTAAAAGAAAAATTTTTACTGTGTGACAATACTTATGACCTGAATGTGTACAGCTTGATAATAATCACATTATTCTTTACTAACAGGACGTATACAGTAACCCGTATAGGATTGTTTTAATTGTAGTGATCTCTGTGGAGATTGAAACGAGGAGCCTTTACAAAGCAAAATTTTTTATACTATACACTTTTGTCTAAAAACCAACAGACTTGAATTCAAACATTTATTATTTTTAAAATTTCTAGTTTTATCTTATATGAAATAAAATACACGCACAATTCCAAGTATTCCTTATAAAATATTTTCCAATCTTCCAATGCTTATGTGTTTTCAGGTTAACATTACAGCAGAGGTCGTCGAGTGTTGTCATGGATATACAAGATTGGACAAAAATTTGGAAGCTTCCAGGTACATGCTTATCAGACCAGTAGCAAAAATCTTTTTCAGATATTCTCCAATTACGTTTCGCTTATTCACACGTATTCATAGTGATGGACATGTCAAATTGCACTCTCTATTCTAAAATATTTTAAATTGCGAATATTCTTCAGGAATACATTTTATTGCAAAACATTCATGTGTAAATTCGAAAAGAGTAAAAAACATTTTATTTCAGTACTAACTGCGTGAAAATAAACCATACAGCTGACGGTTCTAAATGCAATGAGACTTGCATGAACGGAGAATGTTCAAAAACAAATGAGTGCATTTGCTTTGAACGATATGAACAATATCCAGGAAGCAACGGATGTGTTCCAAAATGTAATTCTGGTTATGTGAGAGTAAATGGTATTTGCCTACCGCTCTGCAGCATGCCTTGCACCGCCGAGTATTGTACTCAACTCGAGTCGTGCATCTACCACCGAGGGTTGGAATTGAACGACCAAGGTGAATGTCTCCTGACGTGCAGCCCGGGGTGTGATAATGGCACCTGCATAGAGGTGAAGAGGTGTAGCTGCAAAGAACTTTACAAGACGGTATATTTGACAGCTGACAATAAGAACTGCGAATACCTTGGCAACTGCGACATAAAATGTAGTAAGAGTATATGCGCACTCGATATTGCTGTATCAGCAACATCTACATCTAAACCTGTATTAACGACAAGTGCCAAAACTCCACATTATAACAACAGTAACATTGTAACCGAAAAACATCCTGTAGACCTAGAAAAAAAGCACGAACTGACTCAAAAAAATTGCAACCGGTAAGTGGAAGTGTACCAAATGGGAGTATTAGTGAGTAAGCACAATATAAATATTAATTTAGGTAACTTTAGGGTATCCTCTTTTTTCGAAGTTTAAGGTCATTTGGTCCTTAAATATAAGACAGTTGGTTAGACGCTGACTATGTAACGAGAGGCCGCGGGTGTGATCCTCATACCGAGGTAAATATTGTAGAGTGCTTTTTGATGGTAAGACTGTGATTCGCTCAGTGGTCAAGCGACGTCACAATTCCACCAGCAGCACACAGCGGAGGCATCCGCAGTAGGGATATTGGGGGCATCTGCGCTCTCCCAAGCTGTGAGGAGCTATATTTGGCAATGCGTTGGGCGGCATGGTGAGTCTACCACTCACCCGTCCACATCGCCTGTTACCCATAATGCCTTTTAGTCTATAAAAAATATCTTCTTTCATCTCGGTAGGGACCCAGTCTGGATGCTGCATCTGCGCAATGCGGACAACGGTCCGCGCGCGTCAGGCTTGAACGGAGACACTGACATACCCCTTCCCCCCCTCCATTCCCGCCCCCGGTGCGGTCGGAAACAAGGCTAAAGAAGATTAATTAAATTAGTTAAAAAAATTTGGTCTCCGCCCGGATAATAAACCTGACATGTTAGCCCAAGCTGGTATGATTGTCGATTTACCGAGGGAATTCATCTTATAACAAAAAGCGATAGCACTCGCTTTAATTCAGTTTGCCTTTAATATTAATCCACATGTTTTTTAGGCTACAAAGAAGTTTCCTTTACGCTGCAGTGAGCGCAAACATTATATTCCTGTTAATATTTTTAATATTGGCCTACAAGAATCCTGGTATATTTAAATGTTGCAAAAGAAGCGATGGCGCCATTAACAGTAAGCTATCACATGATTGTCATTTTGTTACTCTAGCACTAAATACACTGTACGTTCTAGGCGCTGAATTTTAAAGAACAGACAAAAGTGGAGACACTTGCGAAATGGCGCGATCAACTGGATGCAGCTTGCTTCCAACACGTCGCTGTGAAGATCCTTGAGGGAGGCTTATGTTCAGCAGTAGACTTCTTGTGACTGAAAAGACTGAGAGAGAGAGAGAGAAGTCAAAATCATATAATATATTTACTTTATTATTAATATTTTAAGACAATATTTTTCATTGTAAAATTTAAAAAATGACATTTGCTTGGAGAATACATCAGTCTCTAAATTTGGCAGGTCACATCAGGACCTACGAGGATTGTGAACAAAAGATCAAACTCTAGAAAAAATCTAGGAAAGATCTATCTGTACGAATTCAGACGACAACGACCTCAAACCGAACCTATTTTTTTATGCTTCTGCATTTCACGTTTCGTTTACAGGTACCATAGAATTCAATGGTCAGCACTATATTGATATAAGAGACGCAGTTCCCAATCATGTTGAACATCTTCGGCCGTTAATAAGAGAAAAATCCGTCATTGAAGGTAAGACTAACTTACGGATATTTAAACATTCGTGTCGCTCGGGTGCTTAAAGTCCAATCGGTAGGCGCAGTTTGTTTCACACCTGATTAGTAAAGGTCTAGAAGGAATATAAAATATCATCCATCCATCCATCAGCCAAAGGAAGTCCACTGCTAAACATAGGCCTCCCCCAATGATTTCCACAGAGACCTGTTGGAGGCAGCCTGCATCCAGCGACGTCCCGCGACCTTTACCAGGTCGTCGGACCATCGTGTGGGTGGACGTCCTACGCTGCGCTTTCCGCTACGCGGCCTCCATTCGAGCACTTTCCGACCCCATCGGTCATCAGATCTCCGCGCTATGTGCCCTGCCCATTGCCACTTCAACTTGCTAATCCGGTGGGCTATGTCGGTTACTTTAGTTCTCCTACGGATCTCCTCATTTCTGATTCGATCTCGTAGGGAAACCCCGAGCATAGCCCTCTCCATAGCTCGTTGAGTGACTTTGAGCTTCCTAATAAGGCCCATAGTGAGAGGCCACGTCTCGGTGCCGTAAGTCATCACTGGCAACACACAACTATCGAAGACTTTCGATTTAAGGAACTGAGGTATTTTGGACGAGAAGACGTCGCGTAGTTTCCCGAACGCTGCCCAACCGAGTTGGATTCGACGATTGACCTCTCTCTCGAAGTTGGACCTGCCTAACCGGACCACATATCCTAAATAGACATATTCGTCAACAACTTCGAGAGTCGAGCCCCCAACACCGATGGGGGTGGGCACAACATGGACATAAAATATAATTATCAGCAACTTCGTGCTTCGGAAAGTGCCAATAAAACCAAGGATTAGCGTCCTGGTTTTATTTGAAGGCCAGAATAAAATTGCTAATGTTCATGATTTTTTTATTGAAACTAGCAGTAGCAAAACCAAACAACACCATGAGTAACAAAGCAATGAATGTAACTTCGCTTGCCATCCTGAGACATAAGGTGTTAAGTTCCAATATGTCCAGTCTACTCCGGCTATTCGTATTATGCCGATCTTTTACCGATCATTTAGCTTCAAAAATAGAATGGTAATTAATGTAACGTGAAATAGAATGGATGAAAGAGTTATAAAAATATTTGTTATTTCGTTTTCAGGAAGCAACGCTGAAGAGCCCTTACAGTACGACTATGTGGAAGTGCCACTGCATATCAACCAGAGACCTCATCAAGATATTTTACACAGACAATAAAGGCTGCGTTGGACACTCCAGGCTCGAGGCTGGGAACATTGAGTGCTCGCCGGCTACCGACCACACAATGAACAAAGTGCTCCCGAGTTCGACGCAACAATTATTAATAGTCTAAGATCCCGCCATATATCGACCTTCACCGAGATGTTTATTTGATGAAACGTATTTTATATTCAATTTAATATATCAATAAATATATTGTATATGGGTAGCCTAGCAAATATCAGTCCTGAATACGATTAATTAATAATCAAAATTTAAAAAAATTTTAAACATTTCACCTGTTTGATTATTGAATAAATTCTATACCAATCGAAAGTATGAAGCCCATAGAATATGCAAACGTTAGGTTGCCTATTTTTTTCCGGTCATAACCCTCAGGTTGCCAGGTATAAACAGGTAAATCGCTAGTAGCATTTTGCACCGGTCTGATTATTGAATGAAAATTAAATGAAAATAAAGATAATTTTATTACGAACACGGTGGTATAAGGTTGTCTGCGAAAAAGCAGTCCCGAATTGCGGTTGTCGAATTTAGAAAAGTGAAATATTGCTCCGAGTGAATATGTGCGAGTGAGAGTTCCCAACCAACCATCCCATGCGATAGAAGAGGACACAGCATACCAGTTGTTCCAAGTCCGCCCATTTAATATAGCTTTGGTGGAAATTAATAAAATTTAAATTACTTTTAAATAAATAAATTAATTGGAAATTAAATATCGCATGAAATACGTGCAGATTTTCTTATAAAATAATCTTAAAGAGTTTACTAGGCTGTCCACCATAACATATACCTTAAAAGATAGAAGACATTGTCGAAAGAACTGAAACGGAGAGTTATGACGAAGAAGATTCGCAAGTTGGAGATTATAGTTTTATTTCCGATGACTCAGAATCTGAATAATTCTTATTTTTTTTTTCATTTACAATTTTTTCCAATAAACAGAAGTATTTTTTAATTTTGTCTTCTAATAATAAAGATAAAATTTACAAGATTAGTATTATATATTTATTACTATAAGCTTCGTTTTTGCTAAATATGTATATATACTTTAGTGTCACATAAAATATATACACACATAAATAATTAACTGATTAAAAAAATAATTAAATAACTATTCCTCTATTTTACTCTTCGATCAAATATAAAAAAAGAGTGCTTTAAGCACTCTTTCGCCTTCAGTCACGCACCGACCGTTGCTTCTAAAACGTCGCAGAACTTTAGACAATATTATGTGAAAAGCTACTTTAAGGTCCAGAAATAAGGTGGAATTTGTGTTAATATATTTGGAATATCACTTTTTGTTCATTTTTTTTTGTGTCTAGGCATCGGTGCCCCTTTATAACAGAACATTTATAGGGAACTGTGTATCTAGGGTATATTTGATTGAAGATTTTACTAATAAACTACTCCAAAATGATATATAGCATATACGAGTCTATCACTGTCCATTTCATTCTCAAGAATAAATAGCATGCGCACTCTCTTTCTTTAAATGGACGGACTTGGAACAACTGGTATGCTGTGTTCTCATCAATCGCATGGGATAGTTGGTTGGGAACTCTCACTCGCACATATTCACTCGGAGCAATATTTCACTTTTCTAAATTCGACAACCGCAATTCTGGACTGCTTTTTCACAGACAACCTTATACCACCGTGTTCGTAATAAAATTATCTTTATTTTCATTTAATTTTCATTCAATAATCAGACCGGTGCAAAATGCTACTAGCGATTTACCTGTTTATACCTGGCAACCTGAGGGTTGTGACCGGAAAAAAATAGGCAACCTAACGTTTGCATATTCTATGGGCTTCATACTTTCGATTGGTATAGAATTTGTTCAATAATCAAGCAGGTGAAATGTTTAAATTTTAAAAAAAATTTGATTATTAATTAATCGCATTCAGGACTGAAATTTGCTAGGCAACCCATATACAATATATTTATTGATATATTAAATTGAATATAAAATACGTTTCATCAAATAAACATCTCGGTGAAGGTCGATATATGGCGGGATCCTATACTATAAATAAATAGGAATATTAAATTAATAATATAACCTTTCCTGTTTTTTTGTTTGTTATACCGTCTGAAATTATTATGTCTGTGGGTGCATGTGGACCTTGGGTCCCTGAGCCGCTTCTACGTGTGCCTCATCCATCTTTACAGGTCTCAAAACGAGAATGATGAGATAACTCGGCTGTTATTGTATTTTAGCGAGGGGCTGATGATGCGCAGGCGCAGTTCCCGTCGGCCCATCCAAGACTGATCATTCTGGTATAGCTACCCATGCATTCGCTCTGACTCATGACCTGAGCAGCTGGTGAACCAGCCCACCATGATCCCGGAAGTGGCAAGTCCATCCCTTGGAGAAAGCGCTGCTTTGCGGATAAAGATTTTTCAGCGAGTGTCAACGCTATTGCTGATGAGATCTGTCTTGCAATAAAATACTGCATTCCTTCGTCTGAGATCGCCAGTAGGGGCCGTGGACGCTCCTGGTTCAATCGTGCATGCGCCGATGGTGTCGGTCAGAAACAGGCGGCGTATTGCGCTTGAATCAGCGGTCTCGCCATGAAGGATGCCAATATCAGGTCATATAAGCTTACAATCGAGCCACTAAGGCCTGCATGAAGGCCTACGTTAGAGCGGATGCCCATGCGCGTTAACAGGATTGGGCGTATGTTGGCCAATCACCCAACTAGCAGTATGCTTATTGGAGTTTGGCCAGGGCCGTTCAGTCTAACTTTTGCCGACCAGCGTTGTCACCGCTGAGGTACCCAGAAGGGTTACTGATTCACAAGCTGCCTTACTGGCAAATATCTTTGCGGCTAAATCCCGCCTCGAAGACCGTGGTTCCTAGACGCTGCTTACACTGATTGATTGTGGTTTCTCAATGGTGGATATCCACATTAGGCAGTGCGACGTTTGGCGTTAGATACGGTCGCTAGATGTGCGGAAAGCCAGTGGCCCGGATGGAATACTGGCGGTGTTTTTAAGAGCTTGTGCAGCCGAGTTGTCTCCTGCACTGACTCGCCTCTACCGAGCGTCCTACCTCACAGGACTTGTGCCTGAATCTTAAAGGGAGGCCACTGTGCAGTCGATCCCCAAAAAGGGTGATCGGTCAGACCCTAGCAATTATTGCCCCATCGCCATCACCTCAGTGATGTGTAAGTTTATGGAGCGGATCATAAACGCTCAATTGATCCGCTATCTAGAGAATCATTCAGTGATCAGTGACAGACTATACGGATTTTGTCCAAATCGATCAACGGGTGATCTTTCAGCACTTGTCCTGTACCGCTGCGGTAAGGCGATTGACCGGCGTGGCGAGGCTCTTGCTGTGAGCCTCGACATAGCCAAGGCGCTTAACAGGGTTTGACACGGTAGTCTTCAAAGTTCTTCAAAGTGTCAAGGGAAATAATACGTTTCCTGTAAAATCCTCAAATCCTGTCGAACTCCACCTTCTATGATCTTTACGTTACAATTTAAAGAATTGAATACCAGCACCAGAGCTCTGCATCGCATTGCATCGACATTAATAAAAAACAAATGTATTGTGGATTAGAAACAAATGATTAAACGCTAACGGGCACAGCTAAACGGGTGACAAAATATAGAGGCGTGGTGTATTTAAGGACTGATTCTGTTATTTTATACCTTTTATTTAAAATTTGCCAAGATTTATTCCACCATTTATTCTTTACAATAACAGGATATTTTTAATAATATTCTACTGGTCACAAAATTATATCGATGATACACGTTCATTTCAATTATAAGGAAATTATACAACATAAATGATTCAGACGTCCTGAGCATTACACGTGAGTTAACCATGTCGCTGAAAAGAATAGCAGTTTGTGTGATTGTAGCGTTCGTGATTATTGAAGTGAGAAGTCAAGTTTGTACTAAACAGGTCCAGTAAGTATCATGTGATCTTTTAATATTGGCCTTTGTGTGTATGCGAAATTCGACATTAGCTTAGAGGTCGGGCTAAATTGAAAACCTCAACAATTGACATTTTTTATGCCAACTACACTTTCCATATTTTCTGCGAATGGTATGCATATCCGAGATGACTTTTATATTTTTGTAGCAGCCCTACCCGTTGGATCCACGTTGTCGCCCCATTTTCAATCCATATAATATTCTAATGTTTAATCTACAATGTAGTACACTTTTATTGAAGTTCATTCAGTAGTTTTTGCGTGAGAGTATCAAACATCCATGCATTTGTAGTGCAGGATGTTAGTGGTAACTGGTACTGTGTAAATTTAATATGTTTAAGGTTTTTCAATCCTATCAGCTTCCTTTCCTATATTTCCTTGTTCATCTATCAACATTGTATCCTTATTGTTTATAGAACTTCGACTCGACGAACATATTCTTATGTGACTACTGAAAAGCTATGTGAAAACTGTGTTAGTAGGCAACAGATCAAAACTAAATCTAAACTGGTAAGTTAGTGTAACAATTCATATTCATAATACGTTTATACTTACTTGTTACTTGTTTTAAACAATTGCTTCGGTGGCGTGATTGTGCTACAATATTATTACAATATTATTGTGCTACAAAGGTGAAGTCTTGGGTTGGAATCCGTTGAGCAAAGAGATATTAGTTTTTCAGTTTTGATAAGAATTACATTACTCTTTACTAACAGTATAGTTTTAATTGTAAGCTGTTCTTATGTGACCACGGGAGTGTACATACAGAACCTTCAAGGATTTCAAAAGGTTGTTGGCACAGTTTTCTAATTCAATTAATTAGAGATAAAAATTATCAATTGAAATCAGGAACCTTTACAAAGCACAATCTCTCATACATTTTTGGTCTAAAAACCAACAGACTTGAATTAAAACATTTTTTTTTAATTTGTCTGGTATGACATAAAATACATGCACAGTTCCGAGTATTTCTTATGAACTATATTACCAACTTTTCAATGGTTATTTGTTTTCAGGTTAACATTACAGCAGAGGTCGTCGAGTGTTGTCATGGATATACAAGATTGGACAACAATTTAGAAGCTTCGAGGTACATGCTTACACAATATCGGTGACATTTTGGTTAAAATATTTAATTAAATATCGAAATTTTCTTAGATTAAGGATATTACACATTGATATAAATAAATATTCACAGTTGTTATCGCGGATTTCATCAATTTTTTGAATTTTTTAATTGTCCGACGCGACGTTTTGGTTACTTTATCATTTTCGTGCTCACGGGCATAGATAGACGCGCAACTCTACTTTTTTTACGGACGTGATTTCGCCATCAGAGGGCGCTCTAGGCAAACGCGCGATATTTCATATTTATTATTTCATTATTTCAAAATGTGTATCTTTCGTAACCTCTTGTAATTTAAGCCAATATCAGTTTCAAATTGTTTTTAACATCAAGAATGATCACATTTTATGAACTATAATATCAATATACAAAACATATTTCTTGGTTCAGTGGTACACTTCCGCCATTTAACAATTATATTTAAACCAATTACAAGATAAATTCCCGTTCTTGCCGGAGCGTGGCGATAGAATCGAAATAATTGTTTTCAATATTTTAATACACGAAGTTGCACCCCCGTCCCCCATGCTCACGGAGCGGACTGAGGTATTAGATAACCGCTCAGTGCTTGTTACAATTTAACTATCCTTATTTTATAATTAATAGTCAAAAGAGTAAAAATTTTAGTTTTATTGCAAACTATCAACTTCTGATGGCAATGGTCCCGCGCCAAGACAATTAATAGCCGTGCGATCAATAAGTATTTCTTTATGCTTCGGGTTTGAATATTGGTGAGACCGAGAAGTGTCTCATAACTCAGAACTACAAATAAAATACAGTACCTTTCTGAAGGTATTCAAACCAACAAACATTCGGGTACGGGATAGCCGGTAGCGGTATTCACAAAACCCCTCAATCAAATCGGTGACTAAAGTCAAAAGTACTTAACGAGCTAATGAGAATACATGAAAAGTAAAATGCAAGTTATAACTCTCGCTGCTTTATTATTAATATCCTGACATGATTATCAGAATCTGGAAGATTTAGATTTAGATTACCATATGCAGCGATTCGCAGAACCGATGATCTGTATCAGCCCATATACGTCCCACTGCAGGGCACGGGCCTACTCTACAATCGAGAATACGATTGAGAGTGGTTAGGCCATATAGTCCACCACGCTGGCCTAGTGCGGGTTGGCGGACTTGATCGTTGGGGCCTAAAGGTTCTAGAGTGGAGGCCACATACAGGCAAGCGAAATGTCGAACACCCGCCTACAAGGTGGACGGTTTATGTGAATCCTTGGGGGAGGCCTATGTTCAGCAGTGGACTTCCTGTGGCTGAGATGACGATGAAAATGCAGCTATTAAAATCCTGGCGATAATAGTGTCAACTGATGATATAGGCATTTAGACTAGTTGCATTTCAGTCACTTTGCCGTATTTGTATAAAATTACACAGATTTTCTTAAGATTCAATATTTCATAGTACTGTGGTTGACTCTGCTACACGATTTATTTTATCGCCGAATTGTGAATATACTGTCATAAGCTCGGAAGCACTCTAGCCTTTTTCTCAAAATCTTTACCTCGATACCATATGCGAATGACGCCACCAAAATAAACTCATTTGCAAAAAAAAACGGGCACCTAAGCAATGAACCATTTCAAATGTTACTATTGGTTTGTTTGATAATTATAGGTAGTTTTACTTTCACAATTTTGTAAATTAATAAGCAAATAATCGTTTTCGTCAGTATTATCATAAAATTTTGATAAAATTTATGGGTTTTAATGCTAAAGTTCACTAGTAGTGTATGCTCGCTAGTAGTGCATATGCTCGTGAAGTAAAAGTTAACAAAGATTTTTGTTTGTTTTTTCTTTAATAAAGTAAAAGCAGATAAATGTTTAGTATCGAGTGTGACCCCCTCTAGCTGAAATCACGAATTCGTCTGGGTATGCTAGCGAGGATATCCCGGATACTTGCTTGCGGAATACGTTCCCACTCCGCGGTAATCACATTCTTCAGCTCTCTGATGGTCTGCGGAGCCGGTTGTACTGATCTCACGCGTCATTTCAGAACGTCCCAGACATGCTCTATAGGATTGAGGTCGGGACTTCGAGCTGGCCAATCCAAACGACGAATGCCGACCTCTTGCACATACGCTTCCACATCGCCAGACCGGTGGGGGCGAGCGTTGTCGTCCATAAAAATTGAGTCTTCGCCTAAAGCGGCCAATGCGGGTTGTGCATGAGGAATTAGAACTTCCGTTATGTATCGATGTCCAGTCAGTGAGCCGTTTTCAATGAAGACTAACTCTGTACCATCCATTGAATTTATTCCTGCCCAAAACATAACAGAGCCCCCACCATAAGGTGTGATTTCTTCAAAACAAGCCTCTGCAAAGCGTTCTCCTCGTCTTCGTAGCACTCGCCGACGTCGATCTTCACCGAACAGAGATATCCTGGCTTCATCGGAGAACAATACCCTATTCCAGTCTTCTTGAGTCCATGACTCACAATTTCGAGCAAACCTAAGCCTGGCAACTCTGTGCTCACGGAGTAACTTAGGGCCGCGGGCCGGGCGATGACTGCGTATATTGGCCGCGAGAAGCCTCCTCCTGACCGTCCATAGACTTATATGCACATTTCTTACTTCTTCGAGGTTTTTCTTAAGGTCCACATACGAAGACTTGCGATTTCTCAATGCGCGACTCACAAGAAAACGATCATCCCGTGGTTGGGTACATGGTTTTCTTACAGAACCAGGCTCAATCCTATAGAACATGTCTGGGACGTTCTGAAACGACGCGTGAGATCAGTACAACCGGCTCCGCAGACCATCAGAGAGCTGAAGAATGTGATTACCGCGGAGTGGCAACGTATTCCGCAAGCAAGTATCCGGGATATCCTCGCTAGCATACCCAGACGAATTCAAGCTGTGATTTCAGCTAGAGGTGGTCACACTCGATACTAATCATTTATCTGCTTTTACTTTATTAAAGAAAAAACAAACAAAAATCTTTGTTAACTTTTACTTCACGAGCATATGCACTACTAGCGAGCATACACTACTAGTGAACTTTAGCATTAAAACCCATAAATTTTAACAAAATTTTAAGATAATACTGACGAAAACGATTATTTGATTATTAATTTACAAAATTGTGAAAGTAAAACTACCTATAATTATCAAACAAACCAATAGTAACATTTGAAATGGTTCATTGCTTAGGTGCTCGTTTTTTTTGCAAATGAGTTTATATTAATATTACGAACTTGTGTTTAAACCATTTAAATGTGAAACAAAATTATAAATAGTAATTTTTAATCATTATTTGTTTCAGTACCAACTGTTTGAAAGTAGATCAAACACCACAAGTTCGTGGGTGCAGTGAAACTTGCCAGAACGGGGAGTGTTCGGAAACAAATGAGTGTATTTGTTACGAATCATACGAACAGTATCCTCCAGGAAGCAATACATGTGTTGACAAATGTGACCCTGGTTATGATAGAATCAATGGCCTTTGCAAGCCACGCTGCACCAAGCCTTGCCATGGTGGGTATTGCGCTGCACCTGAAGAGTGCCTCTGCCATACAGGATGGGAGAAGAACGAGCAAGGCAAATGTACCCCGACGTGCACCCCAGGATGTGGTAATGGCACCTGCGTAAATTTGAACATGTGCACCTGTCCGAATGGTTACGAGTTGAGAAACAACGCGAATCCGCAATGCGTTCTCAAATGTTACTCTGGATATGAAAGAATCAATGGATATTGTCAGCCACGCTGCACCAAGCCTTGCCATGGTGGTTATTGCTCTGCACCTGATAAGTGCAACTGTCATACAGGATGGAAGAAGAACGAGCAAGGGGAATGTATCCCGACGTGCAACCCAGAGTGTGGTAATGGCACCTGCATAGATGTGAACAAGTGTAGCTGTTGGTATGGTTACGAATTGAGAAAGAGTACAAATCCTCAATGTGTTCTCAAATGTGACCCTGGTTATGATAAAATCAATGGCCTTTGCAAGCCACGCTGCACCAAGCCTTGCTATGGCGGGTATTGCGCTGCTCCTGAAGAGTGCCTCTGTCATACAGGATGGAAGAAGAACGAGCAAGGGGAATGTATCCCGACGTGCAACCCGGAGTGTGGTAATGGCACCTGCATAGATGTGCACAAGTGTAGCTGTTGGTATGGTTACGAGTTGATAAAGAACGCTAATCCGCAATGCGTTACTACCGAAGTTACATCTGAATCAACAGTAACAAATATTAACGCTTACAATCACAGCCCAATTCCAACAAAAAGTGCCCCAATTAGTACAGATGTAAAGAAACATAAAAGTTCCACGGAGCGCCATGACGAGAAATCAACACAGCCTGATGGCAATGGGTAAGTATAGAGCTTTTTAAAATAATTATTCTATGTAATATGTTCGTCACGATAGGTAAAACCGATTTGTATATCGCTTTAAAGTATCTGATAATTGGTGTCATTCAGAACTGGTGAGGGGCTCTCATATGTGAGATGCCGCCTGGGTAGGTACCACTCTAATGTCTATTTTTCCCGCCAAACAGTAGTGTAAAAGCACTATTGTGTTCCGATTTGTTTTGGTCACTTCCATGTAAAATGGTTGAGGGCCCCGATGGCTGGCACATGTCATACTCGTCAACGGGTGTAAGCGTGGACTGATCTGTTCGATTTGCTTACATTGTAAATTATTGAACTATAGCTTTAAGCTTTCACAAGAAGCAGAGGATACTGGTTCTTCGTGCGTTTGAATTCCCTTCACTCAGCCATGTTAAGTATAATGTAAACGTGTTCATATTTTTTAAATGCTATAACAAATTATCCGGCTCTGATTTGAACTACTTGTAACTTTTGTAATAATCACCAAATTATAAACTGGTTGTGAAAAGAGCGACACTAGAGTTTCTTGTCCGTTCTTCTCTAGTGAAAACCGCTTTCCGAACCGGGTGGTAGATAAAAAATGACTAAATCTAAATAATGTCGAACATCTTAATGAATTCAATAAATTATTTTCATTTCATTTGAAGTATACATAAATTGTATTAATTATTATTTCTTTTTATTTCAGGTCACCTACCTTACTGTACGCAGCAGTGGGTGCGAACATTATCTTGCTGATTATTATTATTTCAATAATCTTGTACAAGAATCCTGCAATATATAAACGTTTTCAAGCAAGCAACTGCACTAAGAAAAGTAAGTTTTTATGATTAAAGACTTTTTTCATTTTTATAGCTTCTTCTTGAAACAGTTATACAGCGTTCACAGTCTTACAAGCTATCACAATGCTTATAAATATATTTGTCTATAGTTTCTATATGTATAAATAAGTTCCAACGACAAGGATCGTTAGATCAGAAACGAGTGAATAATGCTGACTAAAAACTGATGTAACGATTACTTATTGTCCTAAAATTAGATTTGAAATAAATTTGTAACAGATGTTACTAGTTTCATGGTATTTGACAGCCTCGGTGGCGCAGTTAGTAAGACCTCGACTGTGAAACGAGAGGCTGTGGGTTCGATTCCCACACAAATATTTGTCTCGGGCCTGGGTGTCTGTGAGACTGAAGTCTCTCCTAGTAAATGTTACCCACGACGAAAGACTTAATTGATTTTAATCCGAGGTTAGGACTATGTATGAGACTTTTGGGTCAACTGATACGCAAGTGGCTCTGTTAAAAACTTTTAACTCCTCTTTTTGGGAAAACCTCTGCAGGAATATATTTTTTAATAATGATCTTATTTTTCAGCACGCGAAGATGGAGAGGTCTTGCATTACGATTATGTTCAGCTGCCGTTGCCAATCAGGACTAGAGAAGAAAATGTATATTCCATTTAGTTAAAATTTACATTAAAATAATGATAAATACTCAATTGGAACCAAAGAGGGAACGAGAAAAATAATGATGAATATATGTGCTGAGTTAGAATTTATAATAAAATTAATATTTCCTTCCCCGTGTGTATATTTGCCAGACGGTTTAGTCTATAGTTGCGTTGAAATTTATGTTGTGGTTTCGGTATATAAAGTCATGATTCATTGCAACTGCGTAATTAACAAAAATGTTGTACGTCAGGCAGATGGCTGGTGGAAAATAAGTCCAATTTGATTCACTGGATCGAACTATTCACAAGTTACATAGCGCGAATTCCAGGGACAAAGTTGAAGCCCGCTGAGTTTGTTTCGCCGAGTCTTATTTTTAAATGACCAAAAAAAGGAACAGTTTAATTTAATACGTTATTGATTAGATTGATTCGTAATTAATTTAATACGTTATTGTAATAGACATGAATAAAATGTGTTTAATTTTTGTCTTGTTTAGAGTTCTTTAGGCCCTGCGCAGACGGCACACTTTTTGTGCGATCGAGTCTGCGGCGCACAAAAAGTCTGCATGGCGTGCAATAAGTCGGTCGCGGATTTTTCACAGACTCAACGCACACGACGCACATCTTCGATCATTTTGTCGGCAGAGCTGGAGGGACGTAGACGTTATGGAAATCGTGCAGAGATCGCGAAGTATTATTTTGTACATGAAGTACAGAAAAAGAAGAAGAAATAGAGAATTTTGGGTACATCCTATACTTTCGGAAAGATTACTGAAGGGACAGTTCCATACTAAACATTCAATTCCGAAACAACATCCGGCAATTTTTTTCAAATTTTATAAAATGTCTGTTCCTACATTTGATGAGTTGCTATTTATTTTATCATGATTTTGGTTAGGTTAATTAATCATGGTTATTTTTTTATCATGATATTCTGCCTTAGAATTATCATAAATTGCTGGTCTGTTTTGTATTTCTTGAATTAACATAGTTACATCGACCTCTGGCGCCATGATAATAGATCGCGTGCGTTTCGTCCACCCACCCCTAGCAAATGCAGATTGCCGACTAAAGAGTGCGCCGTCTGCGTTAGCGCGCGTTGAAGCAAACGTTCAATTTTTTTCACACACTTTTGTGCGAAGCGGCGCGCCGCGGCGCGGTGCGGTCTGCCCGAATTACACGGATTTTTTGTGCGCCGGACTTTTTGCGCGTCGTGTGCGTTACTGCATATAATTGCATAGGTTCTATTTTCACAGACTAAAAAGTGCGTCACGGATAGTCTGTCGTCTGCGCAGGGCCTTACAAGCATTATCTATAAATGATGTTAGACGTGTCGCAAGGAAGCTTCTTTAAATTGACTTGACTTGATAATTGTGAAACAAACAACAGTTCAACTTTTATCGGTATGAATAAGAGATAATTTCAAATTTAAATCACTTTCGTGTTGCTACAGTAGATGGCAAAAACTGATGCGCTTATTTTTCATACATTTTGTGGACTATGTTTTTATACAATCAAATAGGTCATCTGATGGTAAGGGATCACTTCCACTCGTAACCATTAGAATGAGTCGTTCGTGTTCAGAACCGTACTCTCATACGCCTTCTGCTTACATATTACATAATTAAGAAAGGAAAAAAAAACACGGAATAAAAGCCATTTTGGAAAATAATATCCATGTTTCTATTAATTTAATAAGACGATTTTAGAAGCCGATAACACTTTTTGGTTTCTTCAGCACGGGGGCAGCCCGTCTGATTCGTTTGACGCACATCATACGGCCTTTGACGCCGGTGTTCATGGAGTATCCCTCATTGCAGACACAAACGTTTGGAGAAGTACACACGCCATTCACACAACCCCCGATACAGACGGGCTTGCAACTACAAAGAAAAAAAAGTACTTGTAGACAAAGAACAATTGCAGGTTTTACGCGACTGATGGATACTTGAATGGCAAATTGATTGTTGTTAATAACTAGGAAAAGTTGACTTATATCACAAAAAAATTGCATCATCAAATATTTGAATATAACTACTGGTACTAGCAGCAAATTTTTGATGTATTAAACAGAGTACTAGTGACATGAAAGCAATTACTGGAATTACAGCAAGGTATACAGATTTGCGTCAACTATTTGTATACTAGAATTAAATATAATTTAAGGTTAGAATCACTGGATGTTTTTATACATAAATGCTTACCTAAATCCACTGGGGTCGGCGTGGTCAATAACGTAGCCGTGATTGCAAGAACATCGGTCCACTCCAACGCATTGTCCATTGATGCACGGCGAAGAACACAAACTGTTCTGGCTATACTGTGGATTGTAGTCAGTACCGTATGGATTAAAGAAGTTTGGTGAATGATTCACAGCATGCTCCTGTGTGGGGTAAGGCCCCTGTCCGGGATATGTGTTGTTGGGTACGGTTGTAGGATTCCCACCACTTTGGGTGGGGTAGCCGTTCGGATTTACTGGCTGGAAACTAGGATTATAAATTTCATTTGGCGCAGTGCCATTAGGGTTTCTCTGATGAGGATATGCCGGCTGGTTTCCTGGATATAGGTAAGGAGGTTGACCAGGCAATGAGTTGTTCTGAGGGCCGTACGGGTTTGGATACATTGGCTGATAGAATACATAATCTGGTCTGAAAGCAGGTTGCTGACCTGATTGACCTGGAGCGGTAAAGTTGGGCTGGTAGTAACCTGGCTGGAAGTAATAATTTGGCATATATCCTGGATAAGTTTGGTTTGGTGGAATACCAAAGCCAGGATAACCAGGTGGATAGCCAGGTTGGTAACCTGGTTGGTATCCGGGTTGTTGTCCTGGTTGGTATCCCGGCTGGAATCCCGGTTGGTAGCCCGGCTGTGGGCCAGGTTGAAAGTCAGGTCGGTATATAGGCTGAGATCCAGGCGGATACGCAGGTTGATGTCCCGGCTGGTAACCGGGTTGTGAGTCTGGATGGTATGGAGCTTGGGAGTCATTAAGTGCTGGATTTCCAGTATTTGGAATGTGTTGAGGGGGATTCCCTGCAGGCTGATGTCCTGGTTGATACCCAAGTTGATTTCCCGGTTGGTATCCGGGTTGATTTGACGGTTGGTATCCGGGCTGATTTCCTGGTTGATATCCAGGTTGATGTCCTGGTTGGTATCCTGGCTGAGATCCAGGGTGGGATCCCGGTTGATTAGGGAATTGAGTATCATTGGGAGTTGAATAGTTCCTGACTTGATTCTCAGAAGTCGGAGGGTATTGGGAGGGACCACTTCCGGGTTGAACATAATAATTGGGCTGACCGGGGTATCGATTTTGATCAGGATTACTTGGATGTTGGGTGGGATAGGGGTAGCCAGGTTGATAATTAGGATAAAATGGTTGACCGGAAGTTCTGTTTGGATTTTGGCCTGGAATTTGATTTGGGTAGTAGGGATAAGCAGATTGGTTTCTGTGGTCGGGATAGGGAGATGGTTGGAATGGCTGGACTGGGCCCTGTCCTGGCAAAAAAACAGGCTCGCATTTGTTTGGTCCAACGCATTTTTCATTCGGTCCGCAGCCACTGGAATATTAAAACCTTGTGTTAATATTTTTTTTTAAATTATGTATGTATATTCGAAGTTTGCGGGTCTTAACATATCGACGCTAGAAAGCAAACACGTAGTAACCCGCAAAACTGCAATTGTTCACCAGAGCCGAAAAAAATTTTAATTTTTCAAAAAAAAAATCATAACTCACGTGTTTATGGAGCTAGAGTTACTAATTTTGGACACTATATTTATATTTTCATGCAGAATAAGTTTTCGTGGACGGCATTATCCTAAAGTTTGTTATAAGGATTATTTTGTGGGTTACGACATATTACAATATTTTTTTCAATCCATTAAAACGTAGTAATCGACGAGAGTAAATGTATGCAACAAAGCAAACCACACTTATTTATGGAAAACAAAAATGTAGTAACGAACATTACTTCACACCAAATAACCTAGAAAAACGTTATAACAAAGTAAAATTTGTAAATATTTTGCCATCAGTATGTCGTTATTAACATTACTATTCGACATTCGATTACTAAAAAAATAGATTGTTTTAAGTGACAATTTGTAAATTGAGGTAACTAATTAAACTGCTGTAAGATTCAAAGCAAGAAATTTTAGTCTAACTTTAAAATGTTTACTAAATTCAATCCAAACTATTTTTTACCAATATGTTCTGTATTGTATTTTTTTTTCTTTGCACCATAATTACAACTATACACCACCGATAACCGACTGCCTCGGTGGCGTCATTGTACTACGGTACCGCTACAAACTTGAAATCTTGGGTTCGAACCCCGGGTCGGACAAAGATATATTGGTTTTTTTATTCATAATCAGCAGTCAGGAATTTGTGTCCAACGTGGCGATAGGCTTGCCTCCTATCATATCGTGGGACGAAACATACATGGCGAAATTTGTATGTCGTGGTTGCAGCTCTGCCTACCCCTTCTCGGAAAAAGGCGTGAGTTTATCTTTATAGCTAAATGATTAATATTGAACCTTTGAAAGTATTAATTTGTTCAGTTACAAACATAATCTTGAGTTTCCTTTCAAGAATCACACAAAACCACTAAATGCAGATCCAACAATGATATATAGTATTATATCAAATAATAAATACATTGGAGTCTAGGAACCGCTTATAAAGAAACTTTTAAAATAATCAGTTCAATACAATGACAATAAGTTCTAAAACAATTAACACTTTAACAATCGTCTTCAACGTCGGTGTCAGGTGTCGGTGTTAAGAATTTTCATTTTGGAAAAGCTTCATTCAACAGAACATTGTCAGAAGTCAATAAAATCTATGTAGATAAGATTAATTAAAGTTTTTCAAACTTTTTGAATACCAGTGAACATCCTTGTCAATTTCACGTGTATGTATCTATTGACCCAAATTCGTTAGGGCAGGTCGAGGGAGGATAGGCTTGTGCTTTCGGTGAAGAACGTGCTTGTATCAGAGATTGCGCCAAGAAGGATCCCAATATCAACCTAAAAACCTCAAAAAAGCTTACAACCGAGCCACCAAAGTCTGCAAAAAGACCTATGTTCGTAGCGGATGTCCAGCGCGTTAGCAGGATTGGGCGTGCATTGGCCAATGACCCAGCTGGCAGTCTAACTTTTGCCATCTAGCACTGCCACAGCTGGGGTATTCAGAAGGTTTGCTGGCTAACAAGCCGCAAGAGACAGCCACCTTACTGGCAAATTTCATCATCATCATCATATCAGCCACAGGAAGTCCACTGCTGAACATAGGCCTCCCCCAAGGATCTCCACAATGACCTGTTGGAAGCGGCCTGCATCCAGCGACTTCCTGCAACCTTAGTCAGATCGTCGTCCACCTTGTAGGCTTGTGTTTTGAGGTCCAAGGTTTACTGACGTTGACTATACTGCCTGGTTGAGGTTTCTCAAAGGTGAGTTTCCGCATTAGGCAGTGTGATGTACAGCGTGAAATACGATCTCGTAATGTGCGGAAAACGGTTCGGATGGAATACCGGCAGTGAATTTAAGTGCTTGTGCAGGGGAGTTGCCTCCTGTACTGACTCACCTCTACCGCTCGGTCTTACCGCACATGAATCAGCCTGAATCTCGCACGGAGTTGAGATGTTCAACTGATCCCTAAAAAGGGTGATCGATCAGACCCTACTAATTACCGTGATCATCTAAGGTCATGAAGCAGATCAGAAACGCACAATTGATACGTTACCCGGAGGATCACTCGTTAAATAGTGACAGACAATACGGATTCCGTCACAACCGATCAATGGGTGATCTTCTAGCATTTGATGAGACGATTGAGCGGCGTAGTGAGGCTCTTGCTGTGAGCCTCGACATAGCCAAGAAGTTTGATAAGGCCTGGCACAGTGGTCTCGTCTGCAAACTTTCGGCATAGACCGTATGCCTTACAACCTGTGTTCGTGAATTTCCGAATTTCTGCATGGGCGTAGAACGCGCAACGTTGAAGGACACGCTTCGGCACTCATATCAGTAAATGCCGAAGTTCCTTAGGGCTCGGTGCTGTCGCCCACCCTGTTTATTCTGCATATCGATGATATGTTGTCACTTATAAAGAAGAATAGCCTGAAGAAGAGCAGATGTCCTACTCCAGACACGACGATGGTAAGAGTACCGTCACGTTGGAAGACTGGGATGTTAGTCCTGCTCAGGAAGGAGAGACGGCCCGCAGAGTCGCAATTGGCTTAACGGCCTATTGTGTTGCTCGGCAAAGTGGCTAAGCTTTTCGAGACTGTCGTCCACAATCGCCTTGTCGAGCACCCCGACATGGTCGGTCCAGACCAGGCGGGTTTTAGAGAAGTCGATCCAAAATCCCCACGATTTTGCGGGTGAAGGTACATGCGGATGAGATAGTGGCCCGAGGCAATTGCATCGTGGCTGTGACTTGACATCGCCACCGTATTCAACACCTTGTCCTAGCCCTGCATCGTGGAGGCACTGCCGTACCACGAGGTGCCACCTTTTCTGGTCTGGTGTATTCGTTCCTATCCAAAAGGTACATAGTTTATCCCAGTGCTGACGGATGGCACCGACGAGCGGTTTCCCACAGGGTTGGAACCTCGGACCTCACCTGTGAAACAACGGCTACGACTGGAAGCTCCGTGGTAACATGCCGATATAATGCTAATGTTACATAAATGCACAACTCGTTAAAAAGTCGGACTCTTATAAATATTGAATACATTGTACTGGATTTCGTGTTACTGCGCGCTATTTTTCAACAAATAAATATTTAGTACAAAACGTCCGATCACTTTTGTTACTCAACCCGCACTGAAGCCGGGGCGTAAGCATCAAATGAATGCCGGTGTTCGCGCTGATCATTAGGCATAAAACAACGATGTGTTGTAGCTACAATCTTTTGGTAGTAATGATGTAAATGAAAGTAACTTGTTAAATTGGATACTTGTAAATGTTGTAAAGATCACGACCATAAATACTTAATACCCTGCAAAGTGTCGCAAACACCACCATTTATAACAATACAGCCCTCTAAATGGTGTAAATGCAAATAATCAAAATTGTCGAGCAGCAAAAATGCAGTAACCTGCTCTAGAGATGAAATTAGTGACGATGTAAGTGATAGGCTAATTTTTTTACGGCAAATGAATTGTTGTAATCGACATAGCTAAAAAAAATTGCAGATTTTTTGTAAGTTGCAGCGTTTCAAGGTACAAAAAAAGAAAAATTAGGCAAAATTTGAAAATCTTATTTTTGTTATTATTTGTCGTACAGCTACGAGACCAAGACCATTCGACGTATAAAAATTTGCTGATTCCAATGACACTATAAAAGAAAAATGCGCTATGTGTCAGTTACTACGTGTTTGCTTTCCAGCGTCGATATTTGAGATTATATTGTTTTCTACTAATGAGCACAAGCTTTCTCTACAATTGTAGGGGTTTTCAGTTATTCTACCGACCAGTTATATGACTAATTGTTGGTAGGTATTTCATATGTGAGTGTGTGTACCACCGTAATGTCTATTTCTCCCGCTAAACAATAGTATAAAAGCACTGTTGTGTATCGGTTTGAAGGTAATTGTAGCCGAAGTAAGTACTGAACATATTGAAACTTAACACCATGTCTCATATGGCGAGCGCAGTGGAATACCAAACATTGCTTTGTATTTCATGGTGTGGTTTGGTTTTACTACTATATGAGCGTACGTATTACCATCAGGCGAATAGCATACTGGTCTCGCGATTCTTAGCAAAAAAGTATGTATCAATAATGAGTTTTTAGTTCAATATTCGTTAACTTACACTTATGTTATCGTTAACTTACACTTATAAAATGTTACAAAATGTGAAGTGCGAAAAATTATCGATTACGATCAATACCATTTTCGCAGATTTTTCCCTACGATAACATAATAAAGATTGTCAGGTCGACATAAGAATAAATATGGTGAAGCGTACAATAAATAAAACGGTGATGGAAATCATCATGTGGAAACCTGCATCCATATGGATTTATAAGAATTTCAATTGTATGTGAAGTCCGCCAACCCGCATTAGACCAGCATGACGGACTCTATAGCCTAACCACTCTCAATCGTACTCGCGATTGTAGAGGAGGCCCGTGCCCTGCAGTGGAACGTATAATATGAACTGACACAGTACAATAAACATGTAAATAAGTTTAACTTACCGGGTACACTGGGACACACATTCGCCCCGACTATCTTTGGTGAAGCCAGGAAGGCAGCGGCATTCGTTCGCAGTCACACAGTCCCCATTGACGCAACGACCACAATCTGGCTTGCAGTTGCCTTCATGGGTTGACACGTAACCAGGTCTGCATGTGCAGACGTTCGGGGCAGTGCAGTTTCCTGCAATCGGTAGAACTTTATTGTGGACTTATCTCAAATAAAAATACACTATAGAAATTGAAATTTCTACAGTGTTAAGTTGTATACTAGCATGAGGCTAAACTCTTGACAATCACTTGTTGATTATAATTGATCTTTGATGTGTTGCCTACATATTATCTTTTTATATTGTTAATACTTAATTGCCATAGCTTTATTTTAATAATTGTCCTGTAACAGTGCTACAGTGGTCAGGCATGATTAATTTTGTTTTCTTGGCTAAATTAAAAATTGGTTAAATCTCTTTTTCTGTAAAGATTTTAAGTTTATATTATTAACGGTTTTAATGTGATCCAATATTTCAGTACCAACTTCCAAATATCAGAATAAATATTTGCCGACCCAACTATCACTCTCAATTGAATTCAATAATATAAACGCCTATAAAAGCTGAAAATAGTATCATGCTAGTAACTATAGCGCTTAATTAAATCAATATCCATACCTAAACCTCCGCAGTTCTCCTTGCATTTAGGCATGCAGTACTTGCTATCAAAATCGAGGACGTAACCCTCATTGCACATGCATTCTCCGCCAGCGCAACGGCCGTGGAGGCAGCCGATGGGGCAGGTGGCCACACAGGCCCCGGCGTAGTTCCTCACATGATCGGGGAAGCAGGAGCAAGTCTCTGGGGCAGTGCAGATGCCGTTGAGGCACTGCTTGCTGCACACGGGGTCGCAGAGTCTGAAGTTGTATGGGTTGCGCTCGTATCCGGCGCAGCAAGATCTGATCACGCTGAGATCGGGACGAGACTGTGGGAAATAAACATAATATTATTTAAATTAATACAACACAGTGGGAAATTAATACAACACATTAAATGAGCAGTGGTTCTTGTGTTTCAGGTTTCAGGATTAAACTGTGCATCCGGCTCTGAACAGGCTGACATAGGAGTGTAGAATGTTAAAAACTACCTAAACGGCATTGCGCTTGCCATCAGTACTTAGTCAAATCATAATGATCAGTTTTCCCAAGACAGGTTGAGGTTGAGGTTTTTCGACGAACTAAAAATCGATAGGATTTTAAGATAATGATTACTTTTTAATTATATTTTGATGTTTGTGTGGTATTCTTTATTAACAGCTATAATATAATATAGGCAATAAGGTCCAAAATATCAGGACTATTAATTCGGTGTGCTTCTAACTAAGGATTTGTCTTTTAATAAGCTTGATGTAGCTACAAATCACTTACCCCATTGCCTGCTGGTACATGTCTTGGATCCTTTGCCAACGTTGCAGTGCTAAAACAATAATATTTTTATGATTTAAACAGCTTAATTAGAATCAAAACCATTTATCTGGACGAAGGCAAAAGGAGCGTGATTTCAAAGTTACATATGCTATAATTGTATATTAATATCTCAGTAAAAAATTCGCCACGTGACTACGAAAGCCATTAAGTAATATAACCGTAAATAAATAAATACGTATAGTAAAAAAATGTATTGCACCAAATCCTCGATAACATTTGTAAATTATACTTTGATTTCCAACGTTAAAAAAATCGTTACAATCTGCACACAAAAAGGTATCTATAAGAATTGATAATAATCACTCACGGCACTTCGATGTAACACACTCCTACTTCTGTATGCCCGTAGCTCGTGCCATGTTGCGTAGATCCTTGTTGAGTTCTGTTTCCAAATAGACTGAAATAATATAAAAAAGTGCAAGCTTTAAAAGGCCGTCAGATTTTCAGGATTGTATTATATATCAGCCCATGGGAGTTACTCCATAAAAACGACATGAACTTCGGATGTTCGAACTCCGTAGTAAATATAAGATTTCCACTTCTAAAAATCAATACTATTCTTTATTTTACTTATCATTTTCTCAGAACTTAATCTATGGTTGCGACGTACGATAGAGGAATCGAGTATTTTGTGGAGTATCTAGATACATTAGTGAAGTTTTACGTACAGCGTCCGACATTCGAAGTTCGAATCGTTTTTATAAAGTATCTCCCCATTAATACGTCCCAATGCAGAGCATAAGCCTCCAAAACTGATAGTTATTGAGAGAGATTTTCAGTGAGTTTATCCTCAAACTATTGTGAATTTATCGGCTGGTGAGAAATAATTTAAGCTGTTTCCCCTTCAGTCCTTTGCTAATCTACTTGGACCTCGCTATATAAATATATACATGGGTGTATATTATCTATGGACCTCAATGCACTTACACACGTGACAATAACAAAATCTATAATTGTACTATATCAGCCCATATACGTCCCACTGCGAGGCACGGGTCTCCTCTACAATCGAGAGTACGGTTGAGAATGGTTAGCCCATGTGGTCCACGACGATTATACGTTGTAATCAAAATCAACAATCAAAAAGCCAACGGGTCAACTAGCCTTAGCCAACTAGAGAGGTAAAATTAGCTACTATATTCTACTACTTTGAAACTCTCGATTGTGGATAAATATTTTTTAGCTTATCTTCGACCCGAAAGCAGTCTTTTCTGGTAAAAGAATGCCTCAGGTAATGGGGAGTGAAAAAAATATTTACAGATGAATAGAAGGTGATTTTCTTTGAGTTGAATACGTAATGTATGCCGGATGCCTGTTTAATTTCATAGTTGTAATTATCATTTTGTGATATTATGTCTTATATTTTGTATGTTACACGTGTAAGTCACATAATATGTATTTTGTTTTAATATATTTATGGGAATATGTTATTAAATAGTGTAATAAATAAACAGGGAAAGTCTTTACCATGCAATGGGATAACAAGTATAGGATAAAAATAAATAATAATATAATACGTTACCTAACCATATTTTCTCCGGCGTGATGGCCGTACCCCTGGCCTCCATGACCTCCCTTCACCCCCGACTTGACATACTGAGCGCTCGCGCACCCTATCACTAGGGCGCACAATAGAATCACACGCATCTTATCGCTGAAATAAATAAACATTTATGCAAATCTATATCTATCTATATCTATATCAGCCCATATACGTCCCACTGCAGGGCACGGGCCTACTCTACAATCGAGGTTACGATTGAGAGTGGTTAGGCCATATAGTCCACCACGCTGGCCTAGTGCGGGTTGGCGGACTTACATACCATAGAAATTCTTACGAATCCCTATGGTATGCAGGTTTCCTCACGATGTTTTCCTTCACCGTTTTAGTGCGTGGTGATTGACTATCAATACACACATGACTCCGAAGTCAGAGGTGTGCCCTGGGATTCGAACCCGCGACTACCGGGAACATGTAGGCAGCCGCGTCTAGTCCGTTTACCAACAGGCCACCACGCACTTTTATTTATGCAAATACCGCGATTTAATATTACTGGGCATTTGTCGATCGAGAATTTAGAGGGAGTTACGAAATATGTATATGTTCGTTTGTATGAAATATACCGATCAATAATAGAGGGTTTATTAAAACTGCAACCGAAAACGAAGCCGGGTGGTAGTTTTGGTGACTATAGACACAATGCAAGTAAACTTTATACACAGGTCAGAATTTTCGGTGTCACAACCATACCAGTAAAATTGGGTAAAATTTAGAATAGGGTAGCACGATTTGGTGGGGTGCGGGGTGTGGAGGAGGGGAGAGGGAGTGTCCCATCTCATCTGGTACCACTCCCGTGAAAAGGTAATGCACCATTCCTGAGATATATCAATTTAAGTAACCTAACCTACAAAAACACTTGTTGTCAATACAAATTTGCTTCTGCAACGTCTCCGGCGCTGCGGGAAGTGCAGCCCCTTCGCCCTTGCGTAACAAAGGATAGGCACCCACGCTCGCCTCTGCAGCTTCGGCTTGCTGGTCGCTTCCGGCGACCAGCCTCAGCCGCTCCGGCTCGCACGGGTCCCTATCCTTTGTTACAGCGGGCGGGGGCTGCTCTCCCTCCGCGCCTCCGGCTTTTTATATACACTCTAGGGTTGGTAGCCAAAAGACTACGTGAAGTCGGGGTGCTCTGAGTCGGTTTTGGAGCACATTCGACCTAACTGATTCATAAAGTGGGTGCACTAACTTCCTTCTCAACATAATTTCTAAGGCGTTATAAAACATATTATAACACAACAAAACACAAACAAATCAATATTGGTATGACGTAGATACGAAATCCGCCAAAAACCATCAACAAAACATTCTTAATTTTTTTATTGACATTGACACCTGAATCAACTCGTATAGTTTTTATGGTTTTTTACGTTCCGTTTCACCGATTTTTACACCATAGACAACATATTTGACTTAGTACTGATGATTTGTTTTTAAATCGCCTATAAAAACGTTCCGTTTTACCCAATATGTGATTTGAGGTTAGGAACTATTTATATTAATTACTCGAAAACTATGCATTTCCTTTGAATAGGAGTGATAAAGTTGTAATCAGGAACTCAATCCCTATCACCTGTGATCACTTTTAGCCCTCAAATCGTGCTACCCTGAACTAAAGTCCGCCCGTAAAATTACTGGTAGAGTTAGCAAACATGTGGTTTAGTGCGGGGATCCGGCAACGTCTCGTTTCTCACCCAGCGTCTAAACAAATGAGCCAAGCAAATGCTGTGCAAAGTAATTTTTATGTATTTTACATAAATATTTGTTCAGTTTCGGCCACCTGCCTGACGTTATTTTACAAGCAAAAATAATATTCGCACACATTACATTTTTTATAAGTTGAATATATTTTATAAAAATAAAGGGGAACAAGTTTTACTTAAAACAATACATGTGAATCTTTTTGATTCCTGTTCCGCTTAAAACTTCCTTTTAACCGGAATAGGAATCTGCCTGCCATGGATATAACATCAGGCTATAAGATCGCCTTCTATCACTTTTGAGACAATAAATAGTGTGTATGAACTATTTATTATAGAACTACCCACTTCAGTTTTTTGAATCAACTTAGGGATCGTCACTTCTATTCTATTGCTTCTAAGTGCTTTATAAAACATATTATAAAGTATAGATAGATCGTAAAAAATATTTTTTTTATTTTACTCATGACTTAATATTTTCTGTATGTTACCTCTGATTGTCCCTATGTTGTGGTTAATAAATATCCAAAACAGTTAAACCAATTGGCTGGTATAATGAACTTAATCATATTCCAAAATATACCTTTAAGCACTGAGCACCAAATAAAAATAAATTACGTAATTTTGTCTGCTGTTGATTTTTCCTGTAGTTTAAAACGCATATACAATTTACAGAGATATTATTAGTCAAGACTTAACTTTAAAATTAATGTATTATACTATTGTCCACTTAATTTTGTAATCGACTGATCACATTTAAAGCCTCAAATTAGGCACAAAACAAAACGCAAAAATATTTAATACGTGAAATTACGACCCCATTTATGATATAAAAACAAGCCCAATGAATATCATATAAAAGACAGCCAAGGGTACCAATACTACCATCCTAGTTTACAAAGTTTTTTCTTTCCAAAATATGATAAGGAAAGAATCTATTACTACCCGATGCATATTCAATTTCAGGCAATTTTAATTCGATGTCCAGATAGAAATGTTCCACAAAGGTTAGTTAATTAGGGGGTCTTTTTTAAAATTCAATTACTCAGACAAAATGGAACAGTAATTGACGGATTTAAGTTTAAAAAATACCCGAAAATGCAGATATAGTATACAAATAATGTATGAGTAATTTGGAAGTCTACAAATGACATAATAAGTGGTATTGACTCACGTATCGCCAGGGTCAAGTTGCTAACGCAGCGGGGCTCAGCTCACAACTGATATTATAATCTCAACTCACACTTATTTGTTGCTTGTGAAGATTTATTTATTGATGAATATGTGGGTTCCGTCATATTGACGGAATTGAAAATGTGAATTGAAAATTTGAAAATGTGACAGCCTCCGTGGCGTAGTTGGTTAAATGCCGGCTGGGAAACAAAAAGCAGCGGGTTGGATCACCGCATCATAGAAAAAACTGTGTGAATCAGTATATTTTGTTCCCAGTCCAAGTGTTTTTGAAACCGCGTCTTTTTGCACCTTCTGATACCGTCGATACAAAACTTGTTTGTTACTGTAGGGTCATGACTATGTGGATTCATAGTTTGGTGAGGACCATTGCGATCCTGGACAAATTACTGGTAGGACTATCATATATGAGAGGCCATCTGGGTACGTACCTTTGTAATGTCTATTTCTCCCGCCAAACAGCAGTGTAAATGTACAGTTGTGTTTCGGTTTGAAGATAATTGTAGCCAATGCAACATACGGGATATAAATTATATTTAACATGTTATGTCTGAGGATGGCGAGCGCTGTGGAATGCCAAGCGTCGCTTTGTAATTCATAGTGGTGTTTGGTTTTGCTACTGTCCATAAGCGGTCGTGTCACTTACCATGAAGTGTATGGCATGTTCGCCTCGCCATTCATCGCAATAAAAATGTTTAGCCAACTCACCATTAAACCATGGAACATCTTGCCGTTTCACGTCTTCCCTCCTTCCTATAATCCTGGGTTCTTTAAACGAAAAGTGAGGAAGCAAGTCGACAGGCTGGTATAATTGTGTCAAATGTCGAAGGACTATTCGACTCTCAATCCGTACATCACTGTTCTAATCATCAGATATAGAACAGATACTACGAGCCAAATTAAAAGAAACTAACATATGACGTTATAATGGATAGGTAATAGTGACAATGCAAATTGGCGCTATAATGCTTACAGAAAACCAACACGAAGTTATAACTGTGGTGACAATGTCTTTAAATTACAAGGTAAAGTTATCTACTAAGGGAAAGAAGAATCAGATTACAATTTTAATGTAGTTTACATTGTAGTTATCATGGTTATTGTAGGAACGTGTCGGCTTGGCCAGGTTGGTATCACTTTCTTGGAAACCCTACGTAATACGACTGTCGTGTGACGTTCGGTGAATGTCGACAGATATTGGTGCTGGACACCCCTGCACCCCTGTTCTTTGTCTTCCTTTTTTTATGTTTAGACAGGCCATAGACTCATGTACAATCTAAATTTTGCATTTGTTTGTGGGAAGCCGTAATCGTTTGTCATCAGTTAAGCCGTTGGACTGTTTGGCAGGCCTATGCACCACTAACAGCCGGCTTCTATATCCTATCTATCTTTAACAAGAGGTTATAATAGCTACCATTACTGTTTCGATACAATTATATGCTGCAATAAACAAAGATATACACATTTATGCTGTCTAGCTATTTATAAATAAATGCACCATATCTAAATCTTTCTATCTTTGTTAATAGAAACATAATATAATTATAAATATCTAATGAAATCTCTAGTTAAAGATAGATAGATTATAGAAAACGGCTATAAGAGGTCCAACTTCTACCGGCTTATAAAATTAATATGGATGGTCTAAAATAATAACATTTAACGAGTCATATTTTATGATATAAAATGACAACTTATACAGGGTATGTGAGGACTGCGACCGAAAATGATGTCGGTTGCTAAACCAATTGTCGCTTTTTTATGCCAAATGTTTAGTTGCATTATGTCTGAAGTCACTAAAACTACCACTACGCTTCATTTTCAGTCGCAGTCCTGATATACTCTGTATATATTTTTTTAAATATCACATCTTTACTACAATATCTCCGTTTTAAATTATATTTCAGCAGGAAGCGGTTAGACTGTGCCCCTGGCATTGCCAAAGTTCATGGGTGGTGTTCATTCACCATCAGACGGACCACAACTTACTACTTTCTTTGCTAATAATGTATGAAGCGGCCTTTTATAAGCAGCGTACAAAAAATATATCAGGCGTTTTTAAATTTGCAAAGAGTAACCCTATTTCTTGAGAAGTCTATATGTCATAGTACATGAGGAAAATGTAAAATTATTTGTCTATAACAGCCTACTTACTATGTATGTGCTTCTGCGATGCATGGACCTTGTAGAATAGTGAGCCTCCTAAACTTTTAATTGTGTTGTTTACTGAGTGTTTGTTGTTATTGATGATGAGTTGTTTTGTATAATTATGTACTTATAATACAATTGTTTTATCTAATACTTAATTTTATAAGATTTTTAACGTCTTTTCGCTTTAATATTTTAACATGTTTCGAGATATTTCTGTGATGGAAAGTATTTTAACTTAATTAAGTGAATGTGAATTTTTTGTCACACGAATATTCAAAAAAAATATGACAATTTTAAAGAACAATACCAACATTGAATCTTTATAATTTGCTTATTTTCAAAATGCACTAATCCATCACTGAATATTTTTTATTTCATCGTTCTGGCAAACGATCAAACACCTGTTATGTGATCACTGCCGCAAGCACTGTACTCTTTGGCCGCAAGTGAACATCAATCATGCTTGAATACTGGATGTGTTGCCGGCTCATCAAATCGGGAAGAGAGTGGGAAGGAAAAATGGCGGGGAAAAGGGGTATTGGGCATCTGAAAATCTCTTATCTCACTCACCGAACGAAACATCTTTGTTTTATGTTGAATGATAAAGTTATTATGACAAACTATGTTGGTAGAAAATAGTTGTCTGTTTGGCAATATATTTCGTGAAAAAGAAAATATGATTCTTTTTTAAACGTGATGAAAACTAATTTTTATTTTTATTATTATTGTTATCTCTGTTGCCGTTTTTAATCGATTTATTATTTTTTATGCTATATTTTATAGATGCAAGGCCTTTATCAGGTTACAATTATTATTTTTAGCTTCGTTGAAGATCTTTAGTAAATATTATTATCGTAATCCATTTACATGGAAATGATGATAAAACCATTTAAATTGATCGTTATTCGCCGTTTAATAATGTAAATACTGAATACTAGTGAATTGTGAGATAGAGAGTACCCATGCTCTTTAACCTTGATAACGCTTATCAGTCGGTGATAGGTTCCACGAAACTTGCATTTTGTTTGTCCACAAGAGATTTTTATTACAATCGAGTTACATAATAAATGAACAATTTAATTTAAACTGTATTCAATGCCTTATAATAAAATACATTCACACGTTAAATTCTTTGGTATACCACAAATATTATTTAATACACCGCCATCTATTGAAATATCTTAGAACTACGTCGGATTTGCGCCGAATTCGGTCATAACTCCGTTACGGCTTCTCCGTTCAGATTCATAATTTCTATAGCGTGCTCTGATGGTGGTCGCCAACATGGAATCTCTGCATACAGCGGCTCTGAAGTTGTTGTATCAATAACGTCAAGTTTGGCTTCGCATTTTAGAGATTCCAATGTTGACTCTCTAAAGGTTTGTTGCACATGATGTAGTTCACCACACTCGCTCATAGATGGCACTATAGAACAACGAGCTTCCATTGGTACAAAGTCATGGTTTCTTCGCGGCAAGTGGTCATAATGGCATTCTAAAATACCTATAAAAAATTAAATATTAATATAATTACAATAATTTTAAAACAAACATAATAATGTTAAATAAAATTCGTCTTTTACCTCTGAAATTTTCCAGCATAATGGGTGAAATAGTTTGAACTACGACGGGTCTCATAAATTGTTTTAGATTTCGGTCCAAAGTCGATATCGGTTGATAGTGACATTTGTCTGACATAGGTGGTTCTAAAAAAAAATACAAAAAGTTAATGTGGCCCATGAGGGGATCGAACCCGCGACCTTCGCGTTATTAGCACGACGCTCTAACCAACTGAGCTAATGGGCCGATGTATGTTGAGGTGAAATTGTATACTGGTTTATTTAAAAGTACCTAGTCTATAAAAAAATTGTCTAATCTATAAAAAAAAATCTATGTTGTATCCATTGATATAAAAAAACATCAATGGTTGTATCTAAATTTTTAAAACACATTCTAGACATACAATATAGAATTCTTTCAAGTTTTTAACAATCTTTTTATTCTAATATTAACCTGGAAGTTCATGTTTATAATCAGTGATATGTATTATATTTATAGATTTGTAACACAAATGAACAAATATGTTCTGAATCACATATCTCTAAATAGGAAACAGATCGAGACTTAAAATATGTAATTAATAGTAGCGTTTTTCAATACAAATTAAAAAAAAAAAGCATAAATTCCAACATTTGAAGATCTACGTACCAGGTAAAGGAGTATGGAATATGCTTCTAACATAAGGAGGTGGCGCATCGCTTCCTTCTATCATAACCTGCATGTGAATGTCATTTATCTTCCTAACATCTTCGTATCTCGGCTTTCGACACCTCTCTATCATGACTATCACTACTGCCACGGTTATCACGGCCATCATAACCCCACCAGCTATGCTGATCACTGACACTAAGTCAATTGATGACCTTCCAGTTTCTTTCTCTCCCATCACAGCAGTAATATGCTCCGGTTCTGTCAAAATATGAAACATTTCTTCATCTCCCGGATCCTCTGTAGTCACTTCGTGAATTGTTAGAGTTTTAGTATGGTTAGATTTCTTTTCTACTACTACTTTGACTGGTTTTGAAGCCATTTTGGTAATGCTTTTGCGTTCTGTTATTAGCTTGTGTGTAGTTTTCACCTTTTTAATAGGAGTTGTAGTGCTAACAGTCGTTGAGTTTGTTAATAAGATTTTTTTGTCAGTCGTCGGCACAGCGTTAATTGAAGAGATAGTTGTTGAAGAGTTGGAAATTGATTTTAAGTAAACAGAAGAGTTTTCTGTCATGCTATTAGTTTTGTTAATTTCAATCGTTGAGGTGTCTTTGAAGTTTGATTTAGAAGGTAAATCTAATAATATCCCATCTAAATCGTTTTGTTTTCGTGTTATTTCAGTAGAAACTGTTATTTGTACTGTTGGAGGCGTTGTATACTTCTGTGTTGACATTGGTTTCGTAAATCCTTCAGTTGGCTTACTATATCCCTTGACTGTTGTATTGTTCTTTTGCGACATGAATGACGCTGTTGTTAAAGCGATCTTTTTGAATGTAGCATAAGACACTGAGGTCGGTATTATAGATACAATTATTGTCTTTGGTGTAGTATTTATGGTGAATTCTTTGTTAGTAGCAATCCTGTGCTTTGATACATCGTGTAATATCTTTTTGGTATCCATTGATTCACCTTTTTGGGCTGGTTTGATCCATATTTCTTTATGCTTAAATTTCGCTGTTGTTGACACTTTTAAAGTTATTTCTTGTTTCTTTGTAGTTTCAAGCATGGTTTCTGGTTTCTTTGTAGTTTCTGGTTTTGTGTCATTTATTGGTATAGGTAAAATAAGTGTTATTTCTTTGGACGTTGTACTTGTCACTGGTTTTACAGTTTCAGATTCCACTTGAATTAATTGTGTTGTAGGATTTAATTTTACAGTTGAAGAGATAGGTAATGTAGAAGAAATAGCAGTAATTTGATTTCTCTCTGTTGTTTTTATATTCGTTATTGGTACTACTATTACTGGCATTGTAGTTTTATTACTTATTATGGGGACGGTTGTAAGTGTTGTCACTTCTTGGATTTTCTCGGTTGTTTTCAAAGTTGTAGATAAGTCTGATACTTCGGGTTGTTTTGCGGAATGTTTGAAGGCTACAGTAGGTACAATTTTTACCTCTATGTTTGGTGTTGTGGAAGGCAGAGCAGTTATAGTAGTATTCAAAAACCTGGTAGTCTCTGGAGTGGCAGTTATAATCTCCTCAACACCTTTTGTAATCGTTATAATAGAAGGGTCTGTAGTTGCCTGAAAAGTTGTTCTACGATTTTCCGTGCTGGTTTTTATTGATTCTGTTGTTCTTTCACTTGTGATTATTGGAAAAGTGATTTTTGTTGAAGCTGTGGTAGGCATCGCAGTACTGGTTGAAGTTAAAGCAGAGGACGAAACAGGAAGAGTAGATCTAGCCGTGGTTTTAGTTTCAGCTGTGGTACTAACAGTTGTGATAGCGGGTGTACTAGGCGGGGAAGTGAGTTTAGTGCTCGTATGAGTTATTAGTGGCTCCTCTACTGACGCAGCAGTTGTAGTCGTTGTCATGCGCAGCTCGCAACTGAAACATGTCATAATTAGCGTATTAGGGGTGTAAATTAAGTACTGACTTAGCTGAAATATAGTTTTGGATGTATGATATTTTGCTGACATAGAAGTTTGTAATTTGTTATTTTTAAATTATAATAACATGTAATAATGACACGTTACATTTTTTTGCCTTATAATTTTACTTTTAGTATCTTCTGATACTAGCATATTAGTTTTTGTTGAGTGATATTCAGTCTTTTTCGTCAGTCATAAATTTTACGTGAATACAAAATCTAGCTTACTCTCAAGTCTGGATTGGCATGTCAAAGTGAGCTATTCAATAAATAAATGATATAAAGTGGCCACCCACCTCTCACCTTGCCATCCCCGCTGGCAGTGGCACTCGCCAGTGGTTGGCAAACATTCACCGTGCTGGCATCTCGGGCATTCGTTCACGCAGTTAGGTCCCCATCTGTTTGGCGGACAATCTGAAAATAATTATTAAAATTGATAATAAACGTCAAAAGGACCGTATACAATTCAGTAAAAATATCATTGGTCGATACTCAGTTTGATCTATTTTTAAGCGTTCCAACAATTAATCAGCTTCATTTTTTACTACGCGGTATTATGTTATCTCTAATCTCAACATAAAGTCTTCCAAAATATTGCTACGTTGCATATTTCTATCGTTTTTGGCAATAGGCTAATCTCATACCTATCTTATCTTGGAACGGCTTTTGGTATGGTGAGATGTAAGCAGTTCTAGTGGTATCTCTTTCTACCCTGCCAAGGATATATATATGTACAATTACCTTCAGAACATCCCGGCCCAGTCTTCCCGTTGGGGCATATGGGAACGCAGGACACATCCTTCATCTTATATCCAGGACAGCACACTGCCACCTCAGCAGTTCGCTCTTCTGTCTGAAAACATTACACGATAATCATAAATGTATTATGATTATCTAAAACTATTTAAATTCGCCATTTAGGCATTTGCTTATAATTAATCAAATTCATAATCTTTTATTACTTGTGATAATTAGGTATTACATGTTCCGCCTCAAATTCGCATACAAGTGTGGCTTATTTGGTTTTATGTAGAGTTCTTGTGATGTTATTTAAATTTAGTTCTCAGTTATTTGATGAAGCCTGTGGATTAAGATACTCCTAAATATTTAAAATCAGTTAGTTTTCACATATAGCAGGTAAAACTAATATTGAATACACCATAACGAAAACTTAGCGGTGGAATATTACAAAATACAGTAGTTAGTTGTTTAAGGTAGCTTGATCGTGTCTTAACAAAAGCAGAGTATCGGCCACAACATAAAGTGTGTTCTTGCTAATTAAGGCAAGTCAGCGAAAACGTGCTAGCTCGATGTCGTCACGAAGGATATGAGAGTCTTAAAAATAAGGACGTGCGAGATCACACGAAGTGAAACTGATTAGGCAGGGAAGCGAACCCTAGCGCCTCTTGAAATAATCTTTCTAACATACGATGGTTAATAATATATGCAATTAAATCCGATTATATTATTATGTATATATAATTATTATTTTGATCAATATACATTTTTGCAAACTTACATACCATAGATATTCTTATAAATCGCTATGGTATGCAGGTTTCCTCACGATGTTTTCCGTTTTAGTGCGTGGTGATTGACTATCAATACACACATGACTCCGAAAAGTCAGAGGTGTGCCCTGGGATTCGAATCCGCGACCACCGTGAACATGTTGGCAGTCGCGTCTAGTCCGTTTACCAACAGGCCACCACGCACTTCTTCATACTTATACTTCACTGGCAGAGATTGCTTAAAGTTATAAGACCGCCCTTTGTACGTACATTATTTTATCATTAGTTATAAGTGTTAGCTTGTACTGTTCTGTAAAATATGTTTGTGTGCAATTATGAATATATTATTATGATATTAATAAAACGCAATTCTATCTAGTGAAAATACATATTATACAAGTTTACAGCGTTATATGAATAGATTTTCTATATAAATAACAATAATAATACACCCGTCAGATACATAGCCCTGACCCCACACTAACTTCAAGTCTTGTGTAGTGGGTATCAGAAACTATCAGAGGATTTACACACCAACAACCAGACCCTAAACAAATACCATTGGTTCACACAAATATTTGTTTCGGTGCGGGGATCGAACCTGCGGCCTCTCGTTTCACAGCCGAAGTCTTACCGACTGCGCCACGGAGGCTGTCCACCAAGACAATATAGACCAACAATATGTGAGATGAAAATTTCGAATAAGTTTTTATCATCATACTATGAGGGGTGACTATAATAAAATACGAATCTTCGAACGCCGTACGTAATACTTCACAAAATTGCCTAATATTCCACAAAATGTTGGATTCCTCCATCGTACGTCGCAACAATAGACTAAGTTCGGAGAAAATTAGTATAACAGGGAATTGTATTAATTTTTAGAAATGGAAATCTTATATCTTACTCCGGTCGCCGAATATCCGAACATAAGGTTCATATCATTTCTATAGAATGGGCAGAATATAGATCGAAGGATATTTTCATATGGGATGAAGCAATTATGCAAATTAAAAATATCCTACTTCTTAAATAATTACCAAGATTTCTAAGAATGCAGTAATAATTAACGTTGTTGACAGACCTTTTACAAACGGTCTAGTTTTTCTCAAGGATAATCCCTGTTAAATCAATTTGTGATCGTTAGGTGATATTTCATTAGCATTTGTGTGGCAAAAACAATGATCCCGAGATTTCTAAGGTCACAGACAATTTAAACATGAATGCAAAATACATTTAACTAGCTTAACCTGCGATTTGCGTGATATAAATATTTATCTACTATTAACTTATTTATTTATTAATCTTTATTGTACACTTATATAACATACCCACATAATGATTTTTAAAGAAAATACAAAAGTACAGAAGGCGGTTGTATCGCTCTGAGCAATCTCTGCCAGATAATTTTGGATGTTTTTAGTATTATAATTAATTCTGATAAAATATTGTCTTATGTGTGTACTAATAAGAATTATGCATTGTAATACTAAATATTGAATCATCTCATGATCACTACCTAGTATGGGACGCCTCTACAACCGACAGTTTGTTTGTTAGATAGTTCTGAGTTTATGTCAAAATCCACCTTGTTGACCCACTATGGGTTGGTTGACTGCATAAATGCCTATACATATAAATTTAAAATTATGATGATTAAAATTAAATAAATTCACCCAACAGTGTCAACCATAGTCCAGTGGGTCTACTCTTGAAATACAAGTCCGATGTAGAACCAATTTTACAACAATTTTGTTCGTTTTCGTACTCCCGAGTGCTCTTGTAATTTTTTTTTTTTTTTTTTTTTTTTATTGCATTGAATGGCGAGACGAGCATGCCGTTCGCCTGATGGTAAGCGACGCGACCGCTCATAAACAGTAGCAACATTCCACTGCGCTCGCCATCCTGAGACATAAGATGTTAAGTCTCAATATGTCCAGTAGTTACTCTGGCTACAATGTCCTTCAATCCGAAACACAACAGTGCATTTACGCAGTGTTGTTTCACGGGAGAAATAGACATTGCGGTGGTACCTACCCAGATGGCCTCTCACATATGAGAGACCTACCACCAGTATAATAATGCGACGGTGGCGCCACGTCGCTAGCGGTATTAAAAGTTACTAATTATTCGTTCTTGGAATCGGTTTCGCATACAAACGCTACTCTTGAAACCATTTTAACAGCTCAAATTGTATTTCATATTGTGTTCTCATCTAATAATTTCCAATAGATAAAAGTTAACTTATTTGGTATTGAGTTTGACTTTTTTAAGTTGTATCATGTTCTAAATTTGTTAGAAATGTATGAAATGGTCTATTTGTGATTGCATAAGTATGATTGTATCAATTTAGGACTTAAAACCAAGAGATTGACAAAATGAACGACTTATTATTAGTACCGAAAAACGATGTTTATTTTTTTAAGCATACGAAATTAATACCATTGCACGATACACGGCAAAACACACAGGAACTCTGTTTAACGCCTTATGAATTATGATTGTACTTACATTTTGTGCATTCAATAATTACAGATTCATTCGGACATTATCATGTATTGAAAGAATTATTGATCGAATTGACCTTATAGAATCATAATGTGTGGTGATTTTAAAACTAAATTATTTTGTACTACGGACCTAAGACACTCGTTTCACTAATGTAATGTAATGTACGTATTGTTTTAATACTATGTAGGTGTACCTTCATAATATTATTTAATTACACACTTAATCAATAATTGTAATATAGATCTTCGTCTTCCAAATCAACAAACGTACTTAAAACATATTAAAGCATACTTTATCATATTATGAACATGCGCAGACTCCACCGTACCACTGTACGCGATGACTGAATTGTTTATTTAATTTGACATGAATTGTATAAATAAGTGTGACTCTCGAACTTCAAAGCAGTCGTAGTTTATTTTATTCGGCTGGAAACAAAGCTTTTTGATCCAAGCGTTATGAAGATTTTATAATATATGCGTATTAGATTACACAAATATTTATTTTTAATCTTTTGGAGTATAAACGATCTATTTAATATTTGATTCAATGTTTAATTGTTACATTTTAAAGCAAATAATAATGATTATGAACATTTTACCGATTTTTTATCTCTGACAGACATCACTATTATAAGCCTCGCGCGGCCAACTTCACATGTAACGCCCTTATCACATTCCGATCCTGAGACAATAACAATGTCAATGCAAGGCTTAGGATTTGTGTTTCCCTACGGTGTTTCCAGAGTAGCGATGTTGTACAAATCGGTTCCGGAATTGGTCTGATATTGCCTTGGGTTGATATTGATATTAATTTCAAGAGTAGACTAGCAGACCCCACATTAAGATCGAGTCTTGTGTTGAGGCTATCAGAAACTATGAGATACTTTTGGCCTCACAAGCACCCAGACCCGAAACAAATAGTTATGCTTCACACAAATATTTGTTTTGGTGCGGGGCCGAACCCGCAGTCTCAAGTTTCACAGCCGATGTCTAACTAACTGAGCCACGGAGGCTGTCAGTTCCTATTTAATATAAACCTCAACCCAATACTCTCTCTCTCTCTCTAATAATAATTAAATAATTATATACTATCTAATAAGAATAGTCTTTTAAGTTCCTATTTCGCAAATTCCTGGGTCTTTCTGCCGCAGATTAAAGAAACATTAGCACTATTGCTATCGGTACCTTTTCTTTGGCGAGACAGTTTAAAGAAAGGGTGAAGTTCATACATACCTCAAGTCTAGTAAGATCTCTCATTTCGGTGGTCCACATAGAGCATCGTGGAGGAATGGCCAAGCACCACACATAAGTCCGGACGGACATCGGCGCCCGATACTTAACTCTCTTCGTTATGTTGTACCTGGAGACATCACAAAAATAAATAAATACTCCCAACAGTCACATACTTAGTACTGATCACTCATACATAGATCGAGTCTTGTGTCGTGGATGTCAGAAACAGCTAGAGACATTTCGGTCTCTCAAACACCTAGACCCAGAACAAATACCTGTGAATCAGACAAATATTTGTCTCGGTGCGGGGATCAGACCCTCGGCCTCACGTTTCACAGCCAGCGCCACGGAGGCTGTCAAATTATGAGTACTTTGGTATAAGATGCCTATGCTTATCTGGTTTAAATAATCTTGGAGGTTGGTAGTCTCTAATTTAGTTGGAAACCTTAATTATTTACAATGAAAAAATATTGCTACAATTTGACATTTATTCTTGGATGCATGCCAATTCCAACAGCCCGATGTGTAAATACAAAAAGGTACAGTATGGAAATTTCGCTCTTAAATTATAATAATTAAGATTTATAGATATATATATGTTTTTCATTACACAGTTATTATATCACTGCAACTGTTTTTAACGCGGGAATCGAACCCCTATTTTCAGCTAGTCTTTGCACCAAAGATCTAAGTTTCTAAATTACAATTAGATCGATTTATTTTCTTTATAACAATACTAATAACAACTTACTTCTGCTTCACCATGCAAACGTTGGGTCCGTTCAGAGTGGTGACTTGCACGACCATTGCTACCATCACCACCGCCACCACACACCACCACTTTATCCTCAAAGTCCGCGCCGGGCTCACTAACACCATCGTTTATAATCACCACAGATCACTCAGGTCTATAGTAACACTTGCTTCCACTTTCCTTGTAAGTCATGTTTAAATTCATACTAATCGCACCTTGAAATAAACAAATGATAAATATGTTTAAAATGCTCTGGTAATAATTGTCAGCATACGATTCTTGGCCATTCATTGGATCATCTACCGTCGTCGAAATATTAGGAACAGTTAATTTCTATTTATTGTTTGAGATATGTTTTATTAATATAAACATCAATATTTATACTCGTGATCTAATAGTATTAAAAAGTCAAATATAATGAATTGTAAAAAAAGAAAAACAGTTTCTAATATTTTGACAACAGTATGAAAACCACAGATTCGCTCGCCACGACGCCGGAAACGATGTATACAATACTAGATTAAATTGTTTTTCTCATGAAACACTTAATATTGATCAATATTATATCACTTTACAGTTTTACTAATGTTAAATCTAGTTTTAAACGAACTCTTTTTATTCTAATTCCAGAATTTTACAAAATTTGGTCACGTTTCGATATACGTATCCTGACAAGTCCACAAGTAAGAGAAGAATGAAATAAGTTCATTCTAATGTTGCAATAGACAGCTTCCTAGCGGGGTCAACTAACTCGGCCGGGATAGGGGAGCCTGAGGGACGCCTGTGTTAATTGTCATAACTGTCGTGTGAGTAGTCTCATAGTGAGGGAAATGTTGCTTTCAAAAAAGAAACTAATGATGTAGAGTTTCTGATACATCACATCTTTATTCGTGAAACATGTTCCGAACTGGTGGTACGACAGATACCAAAGATCTAATAAAAGAAGTGAGTAGAGCATACATGGATTTAATGTGGTAGATACAAATGGAAATGCCAAGCCAGACTGAACTATAGTCAATTTTACCCGAGTCATGAAATAAGTTCTAATTGTGCAAGTTCTTTCAAGGCAGAAAGTACTGTATCAGCCCATAAATATTCCACTGCAGGGTACGTGCCTCCCCTACAGCCGAGAGTAGGATTGAGAGTAGTTAGGCTATATAGAGTCCACCACTCTAGCCCAGGGTTGGCAGAAAGTATTCACACCTACATATTTCCCTACATGTTGTACGTACTAATGATCCTCAAACAGCTTTGCCAATATTCAGCAGGTATGAGTAATCTGGGATCTTGCCATATACTTTTTTTTATATTCTTTACCTGTAAATATTTTATATTAAGACTTTGTGGCGTGTGACGTCAACTGTTCCACTGAGTTCGACATTTATAGTCTCACAAACTTATCTGACCCGGTGAGAGAGTCGCTGTTGTCGAATTTGGTGTTGCCATTAAAAATAGATATAGCAATAAAGTGTTTAAAGTAAGATTTTTTAATCCGATCAATATTTTCAGGAAAATGAGTGGACCAGTTTCATTTGCATGTTATTTTTCCTTCCCAAGAATCCTAACAAATCGCTCTCCCTACCCTTTAACAAGTGTATATGTATCAGCCCATATACTATATGTCTCACTGCTGGGAACGGGCCTATTCTACAATCGAGAGTACTATTGAGGGTGGTTAGGCCATATCACAGGCCATATAGTCTACCATGTTGGCCTAATGCGGCTTGGTGGACTTACATACTATAGATATTCTTATAAATCGCTATGGTATGCAGGTTTCCTCACTATGTTTTCCTCCACTGTTTTAGTGCGTGTTTATTGACTATCAATACACACATGACTCCGAAAAGTCAGAGGTATGTCCTGGGATTCGAGCCTGCGATCACCGTGAAACTGTTGGCAGCCGCGTCTAGTCCGTTTACCAACAGGCCACCACACACGTAACGATAAATTTTAGTTTATACTTTATTATATGTACTTACACCTATTCTACTAGTACGTACAAAATTCTGTTTACGTGGAATTTATTTTGAAAAGCTGACAACACAAGCCTGTGGTGACAGCTACGCGTTGATACAATTTTTCGAAGGATATTATAGGTGTCTGAAGACGCTTTTCTTCCTACGTAAAATTTAATACCTGGAGTCTAACATTCCTAGCGTCACTTTTTAAAGTTTTCTGCATTTTTCACCAACTTTTCATAATGCAGGAAAAATAAATACACTGAGTAAACAAAGAATGGCGGTTATGTCAGCGAGTGGCAGGTAAACTGTCATTTCCAAATGACGTCGTTGCATCCACTTTTGGCCACCGGGCCAGATAAGTTTGTGGCTCTATAACTTCCGCTAGGTTCCTCTCCTTTAGAAACAGGGCGATTACTTGTCATGACGTCAGAACCAACCACCAAAGCATTTTATTTACATAACTTATTATTACTTAAATGATTCCAAGGCATAGTAGGTACCTACTTTTATTTCCGTCGAATAATTTTATATTATGATTTCCAGTGTGCGGTGTTTAAAGTTCATCCCTTATGGCCTGGTTTAACCCTGAAGGATTTTTTTTTCACCGGGTGGTGAGCAAATTTTCCTAATCGGGGTTCACTAAGCGAGCTTAGTAAATTAAAATGTGCATTCCCGAAAAAGTTGATAACAAACGACAACCGTGTTTTGGTGAATGTGGTCCGCAGAGTACTTTGTTATATAGGAAATGTGGTCGAAATGCACAGGAACGGCAACGTATATTTAGTGGCGTATTTAATATTGGGATTTTAACAGCATACTGGCATCACTTTTGTCTGATGAGACCAGGAAGTTGTGTGGCTAATTTTATAGATTTAGAATATGGTTGTTTTTTTAGATTGTAATGTGTAGCTGTATTCCTTAATTTAGTTTTAATTTCTGTATTGGTTATTGAACAGAGGTGATATTATCACACTGTGATAAAACTCTTTTAAGAAAAAAGTACCACAGTCGTGAAATAAATTTAAATAATTCAACAACATGAATACTACATTCAGCACCGATCTATAGAGCGTAGGCTAAGAGTGGGTAGTCAAGACATGAGTTTCTGACACTAAGTATCAAAGCCAACTCCTCAATGCTTTATGTGGCCTTGCATTGTGGGTGGGATAATCTTATAATACAGCTATCAGTGTGTATTATCAGCGTGTGCGCGCCAATTGGGCGGAGGCAGGATGCACTGATTGTGTCGCTATAATTTTATCTACTCTGCCATCGACCTCAGCGTTGGCGTCATCAGTTCTATCAATGAAATTATCGAGCATTCGTTTATCATCTTCGTCTGATGAGGCTAGGAAGTTGTGCAGAATATTTTTTTTAAAGTAAAAATATGCATTTGTCTGTAACTTTTTTTTCCACTACCATCCGATTTTTTCTACTACTACCTTTTTATTACATCAAATTTGATGGATACTACAAGATAACGAGTATAGATGCTTGCTGTTTATATTATATTAACATATCATAACCAATGTGTTACATAGATCATTAAAATAATTAATAATACAAAACAAATTTTGTAGTTTTGATTTATTTAAGCTGCTCGTACACAATAGCATAAAGCGCTAATTCCTTCGAGTTATAAAGACAGATACAAAACTATATTACTGTACAAAAAAGAAAAGAAAAACAAATTAGCAACAACTGTGGCCCGAGCACGAATTACTATCGAAAAAGTATTCGTATCGTAATCGAGTAATTTTGTATGAGATTTCTAAAGCGCCTCTATCGTACGTAAAAGGAACTAATTTTGCGAGCACGAACCATTTTAACTTACTTTCGTATCGAAATCGAGACGTAATGTAAACAAAACTCGAGTTAAATAAACAATTTTGCGAGCACGAACGTTGATTTGACATACGGTATCGTAAGTTTCGAAGGCTGGCTATCGAGAATTGTCGAAAGTTTTCTCACTTAATTTTTTTCGGTGAGAAAGGTTTCGAAACTTATTATATAATGTTTTAATCGTGATTATAGTTTTGTTTAAGTTGATTTTTGTGTATAAAATTGTTATAATACTATTCTTAAAACAATCAAGTGCTTAAAATCACATATAATGCAAAGATTGTCCCTAAATGAACGTAGTACTTTATAATTCATTTCTTGCTGCAAGTTCAATTAAAAATGAATATAAATCAAGATAAACTGAGTTTGAGTAATTAAATCATGTTTTATTTATTTACTTACTAAGTTTAAAAATAAATTAAAAATATATATATATGCTTTATATTTTTTTATTGCAGTGAAAAATCCTATGGACATAAAGGACATCGAATTTCGAAACCTTAAAAAATAATTTCATGCTTTTATAGTTAACTCCTTCCATTTTGCTCGAATGTAATTGCGACCTCTCGGGCCGTAGAATGATTTAGATAAATCTCCATTTCTGGAATAGAAATTGCTAAATTGAAATACCTACTTTTTTAAAAATTATTTGTAATTTACTCACATTAATTAATTATCTTGCACACTCAAGTAGACGTTCAAACTAATTAGAACTTTTCACTCACACGTTCATGAATTCCACCAACATTTTGTATTGCCGAATATTTGATACTTATTAAATATTTTAATTATTTAATGAAAGGAACAAACAAGAACATTTTCACTGTTAACTAATAGAAACATAAACAAACTCAACCTTGGTTTGGCGTCTCGTCGATGTCAAGTGGAGCCGTTCGGAACACGTATAATATTTTTTTGTTATCTAAAAATCTTATTTATTTCTTCAACGATAATGTCACTTTTTAATTTCCAATAGCTCGCTTTTAATGTTTTATTCACTGTAAATGCATATTCTAAATTAAATGTCCCTTAAGTAAACGACGGAGTCAAGTTTTTAAGATTATTTTAAATTTGATATGGTATTCGAACGCATCATTCATTCAACAAGTCGGTCATTATGCTCTTAAAGCAACATCACTGCTTACATTAGGATGACGTCACTAACGTATTCGTATCGAGCTCTCGATAGTCGACAGAAAGTGCTTCGTGCTACGTACTATCGACATACTCTGGTAAACGTATCGAGAACTCGATACGTTTACGTTACGAATTCGATAGTTTTTCGTGCTCGGGCTACTGATAGGCGTTTATCACTGGTAATAAAAGTGATGATAAAGTTGATTGTCACCCATTGTTTGTTTCTATCAATCAGTCGTAACCCCGATCATCTATAATATTTTGTCAGGCCCCATTTGTCACAACTAGGCCTGATGGACCCCTCGGCACAACAAGCGGTTTCCGTCGCTCTATTACAAACACATTCGAATTCTAGTATTCACATAAACATCAACTATTAGGAGTAGGGTTAGTGACACCTGATTTTAATCTTTTGGCCTTTCTGCTTAGGATGAGCCGGTAAATTGCCTGATGGCCAGCTTCACGCCTTATCATCAGGAGCATACAGATCCTATAATTCTATGCGTATTAGTATTAGTAAAACATTTAAATGATTTTTATTGTAATGAAGTTTCGTTGTACCAGTGTACAGCCTAAATAAAGATTATTCGTGACTTTAGCATTAGCTTGGCTTAGCCTATATGGTACGACTGCCTGACAGACTTCGTTCGAGAATCTTATGTCGATGTCGTATACGATAATGTCTATAAAATCGACGTATTCTAATGTTTACACGATCAAACTGTTTTATATCCGTATGAAAATTGTATGTGTGAGGCGAAAAACTCTCCCACTGTAAATGGGGCTTTATAGAAAACGAAAGTTGAGTACTAACTTTGCTTTCATATATTTATGAAATTCTTGCATATTTTAACCGCTAAAAGGTTCAACAAATTAAGTATATCAATGATTATATTTGTAACGAACATATTTTTGAGCCAATATTTATTACATTTTTTTTACCATCTCGCATGGATTGAGTAAGAAATTGCGTGTCTCACAGATACCCGAAAACTATACTAGACAATTAGTTAATGTTGTGCTAACAACTCCGTTGTCGGCAAAGGATGTGGTCCATTTAGATATGCAATCTATTGCGCAGTTCAAATTACTGCTACATTGTGTCATGATTAATTTTTATAAAGAAATGTTTGCTCAAATGTTGGACTTGAGTTTGCGTTTTTTTTTCTAAACGATGTGTTTAAATATTGGATAAAGTTTGTCGTACATTGGCAATCGTCGCTCTATACAGGAAACTGAATATGATTATTGTCATTAGCAATAAATGATAATGACGGAATGAAGTGTAAACAATCATCTTTATTTATTTTAATGTGAAAATATAACAATTAAAAATCTGACTAAATGTGTAAAGTGAAGGTAAGAAATTGGCTGGCAAACGAAATGGGGATAGCAAAACTATCACTTGACATCATTTTTCCACAAAACATTCAGTTTCATATTATCAATTATCTTCAAGAATCGTGCACTTATCTTAGTTGAGGTTATTTTGTCATCCTACAAATTGTTTGAAATGAACTACAATAACATTTTATAATCAGCGCATTAAACCTCAGGATGAATGACTTTCACGTCATGATTAAGAATCAACCTACTCTACGCCTCTGAATGAATGACTTGAAAATCCCGATTGAGAAGGAAACGATTACAAAGATGTACATTAATAAATGTTCGGGGGGTTACTCTATAAAAACGATATGAACTTCGAATAGAAATAAAACTATTATTTACGGATTTTATTGCGGATTTGGTTTAATTTTTACATTTTTTGAGTTCCCGACGTTTCAATTACTTTACAGATTTCGTGGTCACGGGGCGGACTGAAAATTAAACCAAATCCGCGATAAAATCCGTAAATAATAGTTTATTTCAATGTGTAACATTCGCGTAAATCTAAGAAACCATTACGAACTTCGAATATTCGGATGTTCAACGTCTGGAGTAAGATATAAGATTTCCACTTCTGAAAATCCATACTATTCTCTATTATACTTATCATTTTCTCCACACTAAGTCTATGGTTGTGACGTAAGATAGAGGATTCCAACATTTTGTGGAGTAAGCTTCGATCAAATATACTCTAGATAGAATACGAGCGCATAGAAAATGGCACCAAAAAAAAAAATGCTTTAATCACTCTTTCGCCTTCAGTCACGCACCGAGCGCTGCTTCTAAAACGTCGCAGAACTTTAGACAATATTATGTGAAAAGCTACTTTAAGCTCTAGGAATAAGGTGGAATTTGTGTTAATATATTTGGAATATGTGATCTTTTTGTTTACTTTTCTTTTTCAATGCATCGGTGCCACTTTTTAACAGAACATTTACAGGGAACTGTGTATCTAATGTATATTTGATCGAAGGGAGTAAGTATCTAGACATTATTGAAGTTTCACGTACGGCGTCCGAACTTTCGAATTTTGTATTGTTTTTATAGAGTAACGCCTCGGTTCACAAACAATTAAAACCCAACACGCATGCGCTATTTGGGCCACAATGCAAACGTGGCACAACGCAGTATTAATTGGTTTAATGAGTACAACATGCCCGTCCGTTTGGTAATAACTAAAGTTAATTCAACTCGTTATACGCTATTAAGGAATAGAAAATGCTATTGATGTTATTTTATAGATTTATTATATTTTAACTGCATATTTGGGCCTTAAACTGTGAGGTATATAGATCGATTTATAAGCCAAGCAACCAATTTTGCGCGTTTTTTTTATTGCAATGAATACCGAGACGTGCATGCCTTTCGCCTGATGGTAAGGGATACGACTGCCCAAGAACAGAACAAAACCAAACAAGGCCTTGAATTACAAAGCAATGCTTGGCATTCCACTTCGCTCGCCGTCCTGTTAAGTCTCAATTTTTCCAGTAGTTACTCTGGCTATAATGCCCTCCAATCGGAAACACAACAGTGCACTTAATTTTTTTGGCAGGAGGAATAAACATTGCGGTTTAACCTACCCAGGCGGTCTCTCACATATGAGATACCTACTACCAGAGCATTTCAATTTCGACTCAAAAAAAGGTATGATAATTTTTGAAAGAATTTAAGTCAGTTGATATATTATGATTCAAATCAATATGGAATATAATAATACACATAAGTACTATGTAACAAAGAAAACCATTTATTTATTTATTTTACTTTATATTAGTTTTGTATATTTATTTATTTATTTATTTCCTTTATTACAATTACAATTACTTTTTTACAGTCTTAGAATAGGTTTACAATTTAACATCTAAACATTTTAACCATGGTCCCCCACTAGGCATGCCTGGATCGGGGGCACCAAACATACGAACACCAGCATCATGTTGCACAGCACGTAGATTAGACATTTAATATAATATAAAAATTAAACAATCATAACAATAACAAGCGTTATAAATCAAAGAGATCAACACATTGACAAATAAAAATAATAACGTAAATAAAATACTAATGACAAACAAAAATAAATAAATGTTAAATTTGAATTTACTCTCAACTAATATACTTTCATATGCATGGATTGTTACAATTTAACGAAATTATTCTTTTCAAGGATTAATAAGATCAAGACAATTTACTAATGATATTTTCTCCATCATCATATGTTAAACTTAAAAGCAGGCTTTGCAACTTATTTTTAGTCTCTCGCATGGGAAGGTGTTTAAAGTCACATAACTTTATGAGGTTATTGTATACATATGCGGATATAAACGGGTTAAAGCGTTTGGAAAAAGTGGTATAACTATGTAGTCATCAGGATTCTATAAATATTTATCTTGTTGTCTTCCAATCAATTCTTTACTTTTTCACTCATTGTTGTCTTTACCACTGCCTATCATTAATTATATTAAAAAGTTATCTACCATATTAATATTATTTATTATTGTTTCTACTGTATAAAATAATAAAGAAATAGAACCAATAAAATAAGGAAAATAATACATATTGTTTTGATAAGCATTATATTGTGAATCCCCATAAATATAACTACGCCTAGACGCAGAATGCAGAATGCAATAATTTTAATAACTACTCATAACTAACTACCGGGTATCTCAAGACTGCTACCGAAAACGAAGCCGGGTGGTAGTTTTAGTGACTACAAACACAATGCAACTAAAAATGTTGCTAAGAATAGCGATTTTTTTTAAATCATTTTTTAAATATCTTAATCTTTGTGTGGTAAACCCATAGTTTTTGCTAAAATAATAATTTAAACACTTTTAAACCTTATAGTCTTTATAAATAAAAGGGTATGCCCTATTATTTAAAAAAATGTATTTACTACCCAATTACGACTCTGTCCGCAATCTGGGCATACACATAGACAAATCTTTCACCTGGGGTCCACAGCTCTCGGATATTAGCCGGAAGCTGTTTGCTTCCGCTAGGTCCTTGCGAAGGCTACGCAACTTTCTGCCCGTTACCACGAAGATTACGCTTGCGCAAACCCTCCTTCTCCCCATCCTTGATTATGCCGATGTCAGCTATCTAGATCTCACCGAAGACCAACTAAATAAACTTGAGCGTCTTCAAAATTTCTGCATAAGGTTCATATTTGGTCTTCGCAAATATGACCATGTTTCTGAGTTTCGTGCTAAGCTCAAGTGGTTACCTATTCGGCTTCGTCGGAATACTCACATTCTCTCTCTTCTTTATAATATTTTGTTTAATCCTCTCACCCCATCTTATCTTAAAGAACGATTCATTTTTCTTCATGACTCCCATTCGAGATCCTTGAGGTCGTCTGAGAATCTTAAGCTGAGAATGCCTGTGCATACCACGACAGCAATGGATAATTCTTTTACTGTCAAAGCAGTTCGGTTGTGGAACGCGCTTCCTGTTGTGGTGAGGCAGGCGCAAACGCTGTCGTCATTTAAAAAACTGATTAAAGAGCACTACCTTTCCCTTTAAAGCAGACTTCACTATTACTTCTTTTCATTAAATCATTTGGAAACTGTAGTATATTATAATTTATGTATGATTTCGTATTATTTATTTTTATGTATGTATGTATGTATGTATCTACATATGTATTTTTATGGATATGTATATGTATATTAGTAGTTATGTTTAATTAGTATTATTTAGCTTTAAGTAATTCTTTATTTGTCACACTGCCCTCTCGCCCTCTCCTTCATTTAAATCCATCCCATGGTTGTCTGTAAGATATTGCTGTTGAGCGATAAGACCGCCATTTGTACTCTTTGTTATTATTATTTCTGTTTGTTTGTATTGTTAAGTTTGTGTACAATAAAGATTTAAATAAATAAATAAATAAAATAAATACGACCATATAAAAAATAACAAAAAAAATATTTTCTGTTGCATTGTGTCTGAAGTCGCTTAAACTACCACCCGGCTTCGTTTTCGGTAGCAGTCTTGATATACCCTGTATAACTATACTCGTATCCTTGCCGACCACTGGTTTGAATCGTTTCCTCGACTGCTCATTGTTTGAATAAGTATCGTAATATTTTAATGATCAGTATAATTTTAATAGTTAAAGTTGTGAAATAACAAGCTTTTTCCTTTTGAAACATAAATGCGGATACTTATAAATGGTTTGAAGATTACTAAATTGTGTTGTATATAGGCATAAGATACTGTTTGTTTCCAAAGAAAATAAAATAAAATAATACATCCAATTGCAGGGCACGGGCCTTCCCTACGATTGAGAAGCTTTGAGGCATTAGTCTTACGTGCGACTTGCTAGTCTAATACTAGTTGTGGTACTTGAGAAAATCTTATAGATAATTTCCAGGTATATGCATTTCCTCAGGAAGTTTCACTTCTTAGATAATTACGAATATAACTTTAAAGAAATCAAAGTATGTGTTATTCACTGGTGGTAGGTCTCTCATATGTGAGAGGCCGACTTGGTAGGTATGTACCACTGCAATGTCTCTTTCTCCCGCCAAACAGCAGTGTAAAGGCATTGTTGTGTTTCGGATTGAAGGACATTGTATCCAGAGTAACTACTGGACATATTGAGACTTAACATCTTATGTCTCAGGATGGCGAGGGCAATGGAATCCTAAGCATTGCATTGTAATCCAAGGTGTCGTTTGGTTTTGCTACTGTTCATGATTTGGCGTATCGCTTACCATCAGGCGAATGGCATGTTCGTCTCGCCATTCATTGGTATTAAAAAATGTGTTAAGTACACATACAATTGCAAACTTCATTCCGTCACATTATGCTTTAATAGTATAGGATAGAATTGTTAATCAGTAACCAAAATGGTTAAACTAATATCTGGTAAAAAGTGCGTGGTGGCCTGTTGGTAAACGGACTAGACGCGGCTGCCTACGTGTTCACGGTGGTCGCGGGTTCGAATCCCAGCGCACACCTCTGACTTTTCGGAGTCATGTGTGTATTGATAGTCAATCACCACGCACTAAAACGGTGCAGGGAAATATCGTGAGGAAGCTTGCATACCATAGAGATTTATAATAATTTCTTTGGTATGTAAGTCCGCCAAGCCGCACTAGGCCAGCGTGATGGACTATATGGCCTAACCACTCTCAATCGTAGTCTCGATTGTAGAGCAGGCCCGTGCCCTGCAGTGGGACGTATATGGGTTGATACAGAAATAGTAAAGACATCATAAAGTAGTACTAACTTGAATATGTGTATGTTATAAAGATGAAACAACCGCATTCCGATGCCCTTTAGGTGCTTGACGATTGTAACATTAATCCGGCCATCATCCAACCCGTATTGGCCCAATTGTCAGTCATTACCGACAATCATTACACAATATATGGAGTGGGCAATACTAGGGGTATTAATTTCGATATAAAAAAATATAACACTTATAAAAATGTATTCAGTAATCTTTGATTTCTTGTAGTTTTATCATTAAAGGCCATTTCCTATTATGAACGAATTATGTCCGCTTGTGATCTTTTGCTCCAATAATTGACCTTCGGGTGTGCGTTTCAAAAGTAATTTAGCCGCTGTGGGGACAATTTATAAATCCGCACTGTTTTAGTAAGCGACTGCTTAAAAAAGAGTTTATTTTTTATTAAAGAGATACTTAAGTATAAAATAAATAAATACAGTCAACTATATGGTCTAAACCCCTCCCTAAAATAGTCTTGTGTCGTAGATTTTAGGAACTATGAGCGACTTTTCGATCTTACAAACACCCAGACCCGAAAGAAATACATGTGGGTTACAGAAATATTTGTCTCGGTGCGGGGATTCATATCATATATTATTTTAAGTTACATAGGAATATTTTTTAATCTAGGTATGGCTAGTGTTCTCATTTTCGCAATCACAAATTTTGCTATAATCATTGAAATTGGTAAGAACACGAACGGAGAATAAATAATAAAGAGAACAAAATCTATTATTTGGTAAAAAAATATACTTAGAACCTGTAATTTTTCAAATAATTCTTTCGGTTATCGTCATTGATCATCAAACATATCGCTATTATATGGCGGGGCTATGACTCATAAATGTATTTAGTATAGGATCCCGCCATATATCGACCTTCACCGAGATGTTTATTTGATGAAACGTATTTTATATTCAATTTAATATATCAATAAATATATTGTATATGGGTTGCCTAGCAAATTTCAGTCCTGAATGCGATTAATTAATAATCAAATTTTTTTTAAAATTTAAACATTTCACCTGCTTGATTATTGAACAAATTCTATACCAATCGAAAGTATGAAGCCCATAGAATATGCAAACGTTAGGTTGCCTATTTTTTTCCGGTCACAACCCTCAGGTTGCCAGGTATAAACAGGTAAATCGCTAGTAGCATTTTGCACCGGTCTGATTATTGAATGAAAATTAAATGAAAATAAAGATAATTTTATTACGAACACGGTGGTATAAGGTTGTCTGTGAAAAAGCAGTCCAGAATTGCGGTTGTCGAATTTAGAAAAGTGAAATATTGCTCCGAGTGAATATGTGCGAGTGAGAGTTCCCAACCAACTATCCCATGCGATTGATGAGAACACAGCATACCAGTTGTTCCAAGTCCGTCCATTTAAAGAAAGAGAGTGCGCATGCTATTTATTCTTGAGAATGAAATGGACAGTGATAGACTCGTATATGCTATATATCATTTTGGAGTAGTTTATTAGTAAAATCTTCAATCAAATATACCCTAGATACACAGTTCCCTATAAATGTTCTGTTATAAAGGGGCACCGATGCCTAGACACAAAAAAAAATGAACAAAAAGTGATATTCCAAATATATTAACACAAATTCCACCTTATTTCTGGACCTTAAAGTAGCTTTTCACATAATATTGTCTAAAGTTCTGCGACGTTTTAGAAGCAACGGTCGGTGCGTGACTGAAGGCGAAAGAGTGCTTAAAGCACTCTTTTTTTATATTTGATCGAAGAGTAAAATAGAGGAATAGTTATTTAATTATTTTTTTAATCAGTTAATTATTTATGTGTGTATATATTTTATGTGACACTAAAGTATATATACATATTTAGCAAAAACGAAGCTTATAGTAATAAATATATAATACTAATCTTGTAAATTTTATCTTTATTATTAGAAGACAAAATTAAAAAATACTTCTGTTTATTGGAAAAAATTGTAAATGAAAAAAAAAATAAGAATTATTCAGATTCTGAGTCATCGGAAATAAAACTATAATCTCCAACTTGCGAATCTTCTTCGTCATAACTCTCCGTTTCAGTTCTTTCGACAATGTCTTCTATCTTTTAAGGTATATGTTATGGTGGACAGCCTAGTAAACTCTTTAAGATTATTTTATAAGAAAATCTGCACGTATTTCATGCGATATTTAATTTCCAATTAATTTATTTATTTAAAAGTAATTTAAATTTTATTAATTTCCACCAAAGCTATATTAAATGGGCGGACTTGGAACAACTGGTATGCTGTGTCCTCTTCTATCGCATGGGATGGTTGGTTGGGAACTCTCACTCGCACATATTCACTCGGAGCAATATTTCACTTTTCTAAATTCGACAACCGCAATTCGGGACTGCTTTTTCGCAGACAACCTTATACCACCGTGTTCGTAATAAAATTATCTTTATTTTCATTTAATTTTCATTCAATAATCAGACCGGTGCAAAATGCTACTAGCGATTTACCTGTTTATACCTGGCAACCTGAGGGTTATGACCGGAAAAAAATAGGCAACCTAACGTTTGCATATTCTATGGGCTTCATACTTTCGATTGGTATAGAATTTATTCAATAATCAAACAGGTGAAATGTTTAAAATTTTTTTAAATTTTGATTATTAATTAATCGTATTCAGGACTGATATTTGCTAGGCTACCCATATACAATATATTTATTGATATATTAAATTGAATATAAAATACGTTTCATCAAATAAACATCTCGGTGAAGGTCGATATATGGCGGGATCTTAGACTAATTGTAATCCGTATTTAAAAGCCATCTGTAACGAGATTCTTTATAAGCAGATGATGTCGTAATTGAATTGAACAAATGAATCATAGGCGTTGTAGAATAATCAACATAAACATGTGACTTGTGAGGGATGAGAGTTTTGCATCAACGGTTTAAGAGACTGATATTCTTTACTTTCATTTGTAGTTCCTAATTTCGCCACATGCAAAATTTTGGTAGATACAGTTTACATACCATAATTGTGCAACGAAAAAAGTTAGATAGAAAAAAAAAATACCTAAACTAAAAGACAGATTTCAAAGTCGAAGTACCAGGAGATTATAAAATGAATGTAACAGACAAACCAGGAATATTGGCATTGGAGCCACTTGAAAGTAAATTTAATTAAACGTCACTTAACTCAAGTTATGAGGGTTTATTAACTTAACAATGACGCGATGACTGGTGGCATCTGTTTCGGCTTTTTAAACTGTGACTCAAATGTAGTTATTGCATTACTTCCTAAGCTAAATGTTAGATTAGTGATTTTTAATAGCATTGATCTATCTAACTATGTATTAATGTTTCTAACTTAAGAGATTCTTAAATTATTTTTATTGTGCATTTTCAGTAAGTAGATACATTGAACAGATAAATTGAAAGTGATTTCACACCAATAACCTTAATTTTCTATTTCAACACAATAGCAAAGCCAAAGTCTCGTGGCACCCCATAAAACTTGGGTTATTTATATAGTGGTTATCCTTATTCTTGACTTTTATTTGTGAAAATGAAAAGTGAACGAAACGACAAAACAAAACGAAACGTAGAAAGGAATACGAACTTCAGATAAGCTAACGTTTGGCAAAAAGTAAATAATTGTTGAGTATGAAAGATAAACAGTCTTTATTTAATATTCTGACGTATGTATAAAGCAAGCTTTGAGGGACGCTGTGTTAAACATCTTTCTTAATAAATCCATAACTTTACATATATTCGAAAAATGTTAAGTATATCTTCATTTCTTGAAGGGAAAGCTATATCTGCTAATGATCAAAGTATATATTGTAAAATATAAGATTTTTAAGAAGAAGTAACAGGATTGTTATATCAAAAGTCCAGTTGCCCTTGGTGACTTTATCAATACTCATAAAACATTTATACCGCATTTAGAGGGATATGTATGAATATGATAAGCCCTATTCAATACTGTTGTTACATGGGCTGATTTGTTGTAAAGAAGTCATTATATAGGAAAATAGGAGGAAATTGGAGGCCTGCGAGAGTGAGATGACTTCCACAACAAAGGAAAATAAATATAAGAATTGGACTGAATTTATGATTTTAATTGATGGTATATAATCATATTTATAATTTAAATCCCATAAATACAAATTGAAATATATTAATAACAATTGTACGGTGAATTATAGGTCTATATTTTCTCGCAGCTTTTCTTATATGATCAAGTTTGTTTCACTGACCAAAATATTATAATATGTTTTATTCTGAATATATGGCTATGTAAGAAGATCTTATCAAAATTAACAAATTATCTCTAGCAAATAAAATGATCTTACAAATGACTCAGTTGATACTAGGCAATCAGAAATTGATAGGACTACTTTATCATACTATTATGCTATATTATTATGGTCAAAGTTAGAAATATCTGGTATTATTTTATAAATATTCTAATCACCATGCCGTAATACTTTGTAAATAAATAAATTCCTAACAATGAAGTAATAAAAAGTTTTGTATATAATATTTTTCTTGCTATTTTTTTAAGTGCATGCAAATGTAAATACATCATATCATTAAACTCACATTAAACAACAACAATTATAAAACACTTCACAGCCACTGCACTTATTGTGTACCAGGCGCGCAGATACAGGGAGAGCTCGGCACAAGTAGCTCCCTACGGAACCGGGATGCGACTAATGCCCGTCGCGTCACATTGTGCTGTTAAGATAAACACAACTGGGGTTGCTTTCTTGTTATAACAAGGAATAATATAAACATGCTAGTGTCTATGTCGTCCTGGTATTTTACAACCACATTTAAAAAAAAAATCGACGCAGGAAAGCGATTTTGTCGTATCTCAAAAATGCGTTTTGTATATTATTCAATTCGTAAAAAAAATACCGAATTGAATTTCCTCGTGAAAATGTAAGGTTTTATTTTAATGTTATTTTTAAATAAACGGTATTCCTAAGTTTTCTAGTTTAGAGGTTATTCATTATTTATTTATTTTTTTGATTCTGGTGTAAAATTGCTTGTTTCGAGATACGACAAAATCGCTTTCCTGCGTCGATATGCACTACCTGTATGTTTAGTTTAATGTCATAATAATAGTTATGGATGAGATCATATTAACAAGATGCTGAGGAAGAGTATCTTTCAATTTCGAACTTTCGATTGAGAAGGTTAAGGCTATCACGCTGACCTATTGCAGATTCCTTGTTCGAAATAAAGTTGAGGGCTAAAACTTAATAGTCTTGAAAGTTTCTTTTAATCATAAGAACACACATCTTTTCGTGGAAAAAAACAAAACAAACAAAAAAAAGTTGTTTAACATGATTTGAATACACTTTTTATTTCTGTTGACCAAATAAAGATGTTTTGGGTCATTTAAAATTGCCACATTAAATTGAGGATTGTGAAATAACATTGGAATGAAATATTGTCCAAAAATTTAACTAAAGTTCACTTGTTCATCTTTGAATTATGTCTTGCATAATTTCCAATCTTCTCTTTACTTAATTTATGTTGTTAAATAATCCGACATTACGGCTTCCTTGAGATAGTTATTTAAATAGAGGCATTTATTTAAATATTTCATCAGAATAAAATGTACACTGCTGGACATAGGCCTCCTCCAAATTGCGCCATTTCATCCTGTCTTCTTCTTAATATGTTGTTGGCTATTACAATTTAGAAATAAAACCTGTACCATACCTGACAATCCATGCTTAAGAAAAGAGGAAACTTTAGAAATCCTGTTCAGAAAAATGTATTTATTTCCTTTTAATGCCACTTTCAATCTATAAAAGTTACAATTTTAAAGTTTCACAACAGAAACCATAATATTCGTTATTGTTGTGCAACATTACACAAACCATATAAATAAATATAAATTAATGTAGTAATCATCGAAGTGTTGAGGTGTATATACAACAACGCCACCATGTCGGTCCGAGTACAGGATCAGAGCACGAAGGCTATTCCACTACAGAGAGGCGTGAGACAGGGAGATGTCATATCTCCGAAACTGTTCACTGCCGCGCTGGAAAATGCCTTCAAGCTCTTGCAGTGGAAAGGATTCGGCATCAACATCAACGGCGAGTATGTTACTCACCTTCGATTTGCCGACGATATTGTAGTCTTGGCAGAATCGCTGGAAGACCTTAGCACTATGCTCGAAAACCTTAATCGAGTTTCCCAACAGGTGGGTCTTAAAATTAACATGGATAAAACGAAGATCATGTCGAATATCCATGTTGTGCCCACCCCCATTGGAGTTGGGGGCTCGACTCTCGAAGTTGTAGACGAATATGTCTATTTAGGACAAGTGGTCCGGTTAGGCAGGTCCAACTTCGAGAGAGAGGTCAATCGGCGAATCCAACTCGGTTGGGCAGCGTTCGGGAAACTTCGCGACGTCTTCTCGTCCAAAATACCTCAGTGCCTAAAATCGAAAGTCTTCGATAGTTGTGTGTTACCAGTGATGACATACGGCACCGAGACGTGGCCTCTCACTGTGGGCCTCATTAAAAGGCTCAAAGTCACTCAACGAGCCATGGAGCGGGCTATGCTCGGTGTTTCCCTACGAGATCGAATCAGAAATGAGGAGATCCGTAGGAGAACCAAGGTTACCGACATAGCCCATAGGATTGGCAAGTTGAAGTGGCAGTGGGCCGGGCACATAGCTCGTAGAACCGATGGCCGTTGGGGCCGAAAGGTTCTCGAGTGGAGGCCACGTACAGGCAAGCGAAGTGTCGGACGCCCGCCTACAAGGTGGACGGACGATCTGACTAAGGTCGCAGGAAGTCGCTGGATGCAGGCCGCTTCCAACAGGTCATTGTGTAGATCATTGGGGGAGGCCTATGTTCAGCAGTGGACTTCCTGTGGCTGATATGATGATGATGATGAATGTAGTAAATATTATTATTATATAAAGTGATGCGATAAGGCAATTTCCCCTTGACAATTTTTCATACAAGTACTAGGAGAGCATAACAAAGAAAGAGGCAGGTGGAACAAAAGAGTTGGCGCCTTAATGGCGGGACATTTGAGTGTCGTCAATGCTCGGTAGACTGGGGTATCACAGGGTCATATTTAACTCAAGACATATAAGACAATACTTAACTTAAAAGTCGAGATTTTCAACGATTGAAAAGGTAGGAGCAAGAATATTAAATAAGATAATAATTATTGATGTGTTTATATTGGAGACCAGCTTGTAGACAAATTCTTAGTAACACAAAGATTTGTAAAACATGAAAGTTATCTAAGAGATATTGCAGTCATATACCCAATGTATACAAAATAAACAAACTGTATAAATAGGGAGACAGAAATAGAACGTTATTACATAATGGAGCTATTCAGGTTACAGGAAGAAATCGGGAATTCAATAAGCGGGGGAGTATTATCGGCGCCTTATTGGCGGGAAGGCGAGAATATTATCTTTACTTTCCGCTTTGGTGACTCCCTGCTGTGCCAGGCGAAATATTCAAACATTACATAGAATCCTGAATATTAATACATACGCTGCTAAATATAATTTAAAGAAAACAGTCAGTACATGGCTTCTTCACCAATGTTATGAAGAAACAGAATATCTCATACATCCTCTAGCCTAACATATACACGAACGCACACACACGCACACACATGCATACACACGCACACACACGCACACGCACACACACACGCACACACACATACACATAACACAAACACACACACACACACACACACCATCACCCATATGCGCACATATTATGTATGCACGCACACATAAATAAGACTACTGACACACACACAGAAAAACATGCGTGCATGCATTTTATGTGCCTTAAATGTGGTGTCCCAATTGGCAATTATTTGTACTACCTAATTTTTATTTTCTTGTTTTGTTTAATTAACTGTAGAATTCCTAGTCTTTAATTATAACTACCTACTTTAAATTACCCAAAAAATGTTACAAATCTAAAAGACCTGTTGCCACCCATTTCAGCTAGGCCCTGCGACATACGGATGGCAGCTGGTGCTTATAGTACAGGACTATCCTAGTTTAAGCATCAGCAGTAACTCAATACGCTTGTTACCTAGCCTAAGCAAATATGTATGACTAAGTCAATTTATGTCTGTTAATCCAGGTTAAGGAAGGAATTTAATATTATTATTATTATTATATATACAGTAGTATTAGAAGATACAAATTCCTAAAAAGGTTAATGTCGGGCAGGTCGATCATAATATAAGCTGTAACATTGTACAATACGATTTAATAGTGTAACTTGTAAGTTTTCTGTGGTAAAACAACTCTCTTTAAACTTAACGTAAAACTACCAGGAGTCTATCTTTAACACTAATGAGAAAGTACTAGGATAGCATTATACGGCAAGAGTTATTTTGTTGAACAAACAGGCTGGCGTCACTCTGACGGGTGTTGATATTCAGTACTTTGCTACACCAACCGCCCGCTAATAATGTTAACAGATACAGTTTTGCAAAGTGATTCTGGCAAATATGGATACGTTTATTTTCAATTGGAATACTCGTTTACGAACATGACGCCTTAGTACAATAATTTTGAATGAATATGCAAATTACATATGAAATTCTGGTATTTTCTTCAATTCTGGTATAATTCAATTTTATATTATGCTTGATTCACACATACAAGTCATGTTTTTATCACGATGTCTAAAAAATGCATTCAAATTTTTGTTTCTTTTTTTTGAGTCTATAATGTCTCCCATTGGTGGGCAAAAGCCTCATCACCTTTATTCTTCCTTTTGTCCCTCTCTTATATTTGCTACAAAACGAAAACTATTTTCGATTTCATAAAACGAACAATAGAAATCCGGCACAAAGTACTAGGGCAGCAGGAATGCTTGGAGTGCGAAGGCGTGGAGAGACGCCGGCGACGCGGTGGCGGCATCCATCCCCTATCAACTGTTTGCTTTAGATAATAGTGGGGACGCGCGAGGGATGCGATGTTTACACGCTGTGTTTGGCTATTAAATACACTGTTGAATGATACTTTTTAATTCAAAGATACTGTGGGGTAGTTTTATAGGTAAAGACGTGGACATTAGCTCGATTCTAATATGTCTGAATACTGCCTTTGCTATTTGGAGTTAAAATGTACATGATCACTATTGAAAAAAATGTACATATACGTAGATATTTTTCATGTAGGTACATGCGAAATCGATTGAGAAAAAACAATAATTTTAAAATCAAAATAAGGAAAATATTAATAGAGTCGCATACAGATATCCTTTTTGTTTGAAGTCGGTTTAAAGGTAAGTAGTACGCATATCTAACCGCACATAAAAACTGAGTTATTCCCGTATAATTATAATGAATTAATTAAAATGTTTGTTAAGTATATAATATCAATTTCCTTATACCTATAATATTCTCTCGATATGCCAAGCGTGAAATCGATATATGAACTAATTTAGTATTTGAAACACTATAAATTGCGTAGTAAATAATATACTAAGAATCTTTAGAAATGTAGTATTCGTATAAACTTTAAATATACGTATATACTGTATCAATAAGCGGTAAATGCAACGTATTTTTTTTCTCCGCCCAAACCGCTCTTTTCCTAGCCCATAGATGCGACGGACGTTCTGTTAATATAGTTTATTTTGGCCACTTGGTAAACAAATATTTATTTTAAACACAATTCCTGGAGTTATTAATTATTTTATGATTATTAACGGCTAACGGCTATCGGAAAACTTGGTTAAAATTATTAAAAAAAAAACAGATAAAGTATTGACGACTGATTTCAGCTTAGAGTATTTGAGTGAATATCCAGCCTTCACAAAACATAAAAATCAAAATGTTTATTTCATAAAGATAATTATTATTAAGTGATTATCCACTAGTTGCCCACAAAAACATTATTTTCTGTTCGAAAATTTTCCATAATCTTTATCCATAAATTTAGATTTTCATCGAAATTTGAATGTTGGCTATGATTTCTTTCTTCACTCTATTACGTTTGTTGGAAAACATCTCAGAACAAGATGGTACTCATTGTTCTGAGGAAAACATCTTCGATATTCGCAACGGAATTCTTTACAAACAAATATTTTATCTTTCATTTTGGAATTTACACCGCCATTTTGTTATCTTTGGTTACATCTTCGAAAAGGGTTTTAAAGTCAAGGGACCCAGATGCGGGTACATTATAAAGTATATTCAATTAAATTATATTGAATTGTGTCTACCCCTATGTATTATCTTCATCATCTAACATTTTAATGTATTGTTGACTAATTACTGCTTTGATTTTAGTTTGAGGAAGCCAAAAACTATTCGGGGGTTATTAATTTATAAACTAAGGATGGGCCATTCAGTACATTTGTACTTTCTAAATTTTGACCGAGAAACCCGCGCTAAAATAAATATTAAATTTACCTAATTTCATAGATTTCGTCTAAAAAGCGATAAGAATGATTTCATTCATTTTTATTACATTCTCTGTCAAGAGATATATGGGGGTCAATACCCTTGCTGTTGAGAATGCCGAAGATCCAGAGAAATGGAAGAGACCCAGGTGGAAGGTGGACCCTGGCATCAGCAAGGATAACGCCAAGAGGAAGGAAGGAAGATTGAAAATAGAAAATAAATATATATTATTTTAAATATGGGTGTAATGAAAAATCAATTCAAATAAAAGTTTAAAATTCTTAAAACGCTTTATTTATCTTCACCTTATATTCAAAACGTTATCACAACTTAATTTTATTGTCATATAATGTTGGTATTTACACAAATATTTTAACACATTCACTTATTACAGTTAATTATAACCCTGAAATTATGTATATACTTGTAATACCTTAGTTGTATTTTATACATATAACAATTCATACATTATAATTATAAAATAAATATTTATCATATTATAGAAAAGTAAATGCGATGGCAGCGCCACCACACAAGCTTACATATAGTTTCTATGTCTGCCAATAGATGGCACAACTATATTTAGGCCCATAAATAGTTGTTGGTCTTAAAAACAATTAATGAAGGATTAAGTTTACTTACTTAGGAATACATAATAATATCAAAAACATATAGTGAAACCTAGTATACATTGAAGAAAAGGTTTTAAAAAGAATGTGAAATACGAAAATTTATTTATAAAACAAATATAAAAAAAATAAAACGTATATATTTGGAATTAGCCATAGAAGAGACGTAAAATTAACAAAACTTAAATTGCGTACTCTTATCATCAAATAAATTATAAAATTGAAAAATTATTGTATTGATATACAAATAACTTGACAAAAAAAGTGTCTGCGGTGATAACTGGCATCAAAGAAAAAACAATTATAGCAACACTATTAAAAATGTCATTTTGTTTGTTGGATAATTTTGTACGCAGGTATTTATATACATTTTCGTACGGCTGTGTTTGTTTTGTGATTTAAAATAAACAAAGAGACTATTAACAACAATTAATCAAAATAAAAATCATCTAAACATTTTTCGTCGTATTATATCGGGTTGCCATGTTAATACTAAATTCGATCTTAGCGCCCTCATCAAAACAGACTCTTTTGTGCCAAGCTATAATAGTATATAAGAAATGAACTCTCGGTAGAAACAATTTTCTATTGTTGTTATTTTGTGTATTTTTTGTAACATAAAGTAAAAACAATTAACGTATAAGTTCGGAAGGTAATATCCTAGATCCTATTGGTTCACCGCCAGCGTGCGGTAAAGATAGTAGCAATGACAGACGTTGTCAGAATTGTGAAGAAACTTGTGATGTCAAAGTGCTGGTGGGCCGCGTTGTAAAATCCTCCGTAGACTTGGAGACCAGCTGTCTCGATGCTGAAAAAATAAATATATTTTTAGGTTCACGTCAATGTTACAATGATGTTACATATCTTTTTTTGTTTCAAGGAATGGCGAGACGAGCATGCCGTTCGCCTGATGGTAAGCGATACGACCGCTCATGAACAGTTACTCTGGCTACAATGTCCTACAATTTGAAAGACAAAAGTGCATTTAAACTGCTGTTTGGCGGGAGAAATAGCCATTGCAGTGGTACCCACCCAGACGTCCTCTGACATATCAAAGACCTACCACCTGTAATCACATCTCGAAATAAAACTATTTTTTACGGAAATAATGAAACCAAATCCGCGATAAAACGCGTAAAAGACAGTACGGTTTTTTTTTTTCAAAACACATTTAGTGACTTGACTTAAATCCAACCTTCTTGGTGCAGTGGCTCAGGCACCGGATTTAAAACGACCGCGGGTTCGATCCCCACACCAAGATAATTTTAAAATCCACAAATGCATTTTTAGGTTAGGTGCTTGTGTGACAAAAAAGTCTATTGTACTACTTCTCAGATACCTATGACGCAATACATCTTAGTGAGTGTCAGGACAATGTATATTCTATTGGATATATTTATTATTATTTTATGTATTATTCTAAAATATGCGTTTTAGATATTCAGAGCATTCAAATAATATTTTGTAGCGGAGGAGCAAACGCGTGGGTGCCTAATGCCTGTTTTGCATTCACTCGAACGCAATTGGGTTGTCTCTATTAGGGTCATTGTCCATTGAGAGATTTCATCCGCAATCCAACCGTGCGTTGCGCGATGGAAAACGCCAATGATTTGTGAATGAAATTCTTATATGAGTCGGTATGATATTAACAATATAGGGTCATAATTTTGCTGCTTGCAATATCGTCATCTCAAACATAGATTAAATAATAGGTTTCAATATGAATCTATCTTTTACGTAATAGGCTTACTGTACTTAAAGCTACGTTTTACATAATATTTTTTGTACATAGTCTAAGTGTCACTGTATGTCTGCATAACTAGAGAAAGCCCGTGTATATTCATTATTTAAAGAAAATTGTCTTAAAGTTGCCTCAGAATTGAACTCATAAATGCACAGATGATGTGAACCACTCCCAAAATCTCCTTCTCTTTAGTCACAGGAAGTTCACTGCTGAGTATAGGCCTTCCCCTAAGGTCACCACAGTGATATTTTGAAAGCGGGCTGAATCCAGAGGTAACAATAAACAAAAGGATTCTTAAATAAATAAAATTTGACTGACCTAAATTTACAATAGTCTCCGTCGTAGCTCCATCCCAAATACTCTCCAGTCCTAAGGTTCTCGCTGCTCAGCCAGTCTTCCAATGGCCTGAAGTAGTCCCTCATGGCCTGCCCATTCAACCTGGCCTCTCCAATAGCCTCTTGAAGAATCTGGCTCCAAGGCGCAGAGGAACCACGCCCCATAATACGTCTGAAATAGAAAAATACGATTTAGTATTTCTGAACTATGAGTACAATTGTTCAGTTTTCAGGTCAGCTGAGGGCCATTATTAAATGTTATCCGTTTCTATGCAATTGGTACCTACTAAGGCGGGAAAGTTATAGTCTATATTGTATTTATATTACAAATGAAAAATAACTCTTGGTAGTTCATAGGTCCGAAAAAATAAGCTACATATTTAAAACAGTCACGATTTTTCCTCCAGCAGAACGTGCCCTTTATTTTCACCCAGTTAATCTTAAGTAAAACAAGATTGTTATACAACGTGGTATCAATTACTGTAAAACAATGCCGACCGGGGCCAATGATACAGTTGTGTAAGGTATTTAGCCAGCCTTCCTAGGACTTACGTTGGATACGAGCCTTCCGGCATACCGTGGTTTTGTGGTTAACAATTAGGTAGTTCTATTAATTCGCTCTTTAATTTATTGAGAATATTGTTAATGTTTCCGTGTATGTGGTCTAAATTTGATATTGTCAAGGCAAGGCTATTCTAATGTCTTCCTGAAGTTCGAATTCTGTCGTAGCTTCTTTATGGTATGCCACAGTCTTGCAGAAAAAAGACGTGCAAGAACAGTTTTTATTTGCTTTTCTTTAGAGGTATGAGGTTGCCGGAGACACAAAAGGTATTCTAGCATACGCAATAATATCTCTTTTCAGACTTAACTTACGAGTCAATTCGATTTCTAGTACACAGACATAGTTATATCGATAATTTAGAGACACTCATTCTTTCTGGTGGATTTTTTTATTGTAGCGAAAACAGCTTCAAGTGCATTTAGCTATTTATCGTAAAAAATGATACCGAGACTGATTTGAAATCAAATATTTGAATTAGTAATGTTAAACTAAACTTTATTCAGTGTTATCGTACTTGTACTACTAAGCCATCTTGAAGCCATGAATATTATCTTTAGCGAAAGAATTTCCACGACAATGTTCTCTACAAACTATTGGAATTGGCCTGAAAAGATTTCAAGTTTTCACAGGATGTAAAATATAGTAGATATTTCTATCTAAAATCTATGAAGAATAATACAGTCCCAAAGTGATTCAATAGAGACAGTTCTCATAGTACAGCGGCCGCGGTAAACACTGGCTATAAAGCAGATATTCATCAGAATTTCGTTACGTAAATTATGTCCACTCGGTATGGGATTAAAGCTAGTCGAAGCTAAAATGACGCTGAATATTAATACATCTTTATAATATAATTGGCATTATACATATCCGCATTAGTATATTATCTAATCGCTTTATAAATTAATTTATTCATTGTATTGTCATATGTGTTCAAAACACAGAATAATTATAGGCGAGCCTATTACAATATCGGGCACAAATTCCTGACTCTGGACTGATAATGAATAGGAAATTTAATGACACTTTGCCCGACCCGGGATTCGAACTAGACACCTAAACGTTATTATCGTACAACTGCGCCCCAATCTCATCAATAAGACGTTATAAGTACTAGTTAATTAATTAAAACATAAATTAACACTTATAGAACATTTTAAGCCCGCACTCGATTGGTCCAGTAACGTAGTTTTCGCAACCGATGTGGCCCATTTATCCGCGCTTCCTATAGTACATTCTGTATAATGGTAATTAGGACCACGAAATACTATCGCTTGACCATTCAAATTCACTTTACCACTTGCGTTTTGTTGTCGCTAAGGATTTTGTAATTCGTGTATTTTGGCCAACGCAAATACGAATATAAAGATGTCTATAGAAAATATATGCTTTCATGTTGCCTTATTTCGAATTCTACGTTGAGAAAAAAAAAAGTTATAATTTTTTTTCGGTATTAAAAATATCCCATGGGATGTCTAAAGCTACACTACTACTTTTCCATATTGGGATGAAAATAATCTTAAAGGAATTATGACAATTGCAGAAGCTATGTCTAGGATAGATATGGCTTCTACATGTTTCTGAGATACAAAGACTATTTTACGCAATATTTTATGTAGGGTTATGTCCAGTAATATAGGCCAACGTGGTGCTCTAAGGTCAAATCTTTCTCAAGTTTAGAAAAGGCTTTTTCTAGCAATGCGACATATATGGGTTAATATATTGTTATGTTTATTACAGCTACATACGATGTAACCAAAAGCACATATCCCACTTTGGAAGTGAAAAGGTGGCATAATTTTCATCGACTAATATAGCTATCTTTAGAAGTTACACAAAGAGTATTGCGTACGTATTCATAATAAACTGATCCATAATTGCGAGCAAGTGACAAAAACGGCCAACTAGCTGTTGCAACGTGTGAAGGAAAATGCTCTAGGCAAGCACGTATTCAGGTTTACCTTATGGGGGTCTGTGATTTCACATAATATCTAAGCTAGTTAGAAAAAAATGTTAGGAATACTCGACAATTGAATTTTACTAGATTTAATATGGCTTAAACTTAGCCTGTAGCAAAATTGACTCAAAAGGAATTTAAAGGTTAATTCAATGTTTTGGGTTAGATTTGCAAGTATATATTTCACTTTAAGTAAGTATTTTATTATAATAAACGTTGAAATAAATAATTTGTTGGATAATGACACACTAACAGCGGCTGCCAATAAACAATCCCAATCCAAAATTTGCCGTTTGAGATTGACAGCTCAATCTTTTTTCTGATACTATATTGCCAATAATCAATCTCAGTAGTGAAAAAACTATGGCTGCATGGTAAATAACAAATCAAAAAGTAGATTATAGACATCGGCCGTAAATTAAGCAATAAACCTACAATGCGCATTTTTTTTCATTTTAGGCTGTCTGGTTTTATTTATCTGGTGTACAATAGAGTGTTAAATAAATACATAAAATTCTATAGTCAAATTAAAACTCTAATGATCTCTACGGAGCAAGTAAAATAGGCAACACTTACCTAAAAAAAATTGCTAAAAATAAACTGAAGCGCTTTATCATATTTGCATGATATAATGGGAGGTAATTTCTGTCCTTTGACTCTCAATTCGGGCCTGCATCTGCTGTCCTAATGTGTTTTAACATGTCAATACTGCGTAGTTTATGTAACAAAATGATTTAAGGAATGCGGTATTTAAATTATTTGGAAATATATGTCGATTTGTAATACATAATTACAAATATCAAATAGATAACTCAAAGTTTTATTAGGAATATTATTTACATAAAGATCAAAATCATCTTGACTTGAATAGGTTTGAGAACTAGATAGTTTGGGATGTAGTTTTAATCATATTGCTATCCATCGAAATATAACGGATTTTATCGCGATTTTGGTTATTTCTATACTTTTTTTTTTTGCTTTTCGTCATTTTGGTTACTTTGCAACTTTCGTAACTACGAAACCAGTAACTACGGGCTGGACAGAAGTGTTACTCATCCGCTCAGTTAATTTATTTTTATGTGTGATATTCGCGAAAATGTACTACCACTAAATAATTTGAAGTTAGAAGATGCTGTTCACGTGTTCATATGTTTACGGTGGTCGCGACTTCAAATCCCAGTGCACACCTCTGACTTTTTGGAGTCAGGTGTATTGATAGTCAATCACCACGCACTATAAAGGTGAAGGAAAACATAGTGAGGACACGTGCATACCATAGCGATTTGTAAACTTTCTAAGGTGCGTAAAGTCCGCCAACCAGCACTAGGTCAGCATGGTGGACTAAATGGCCTTACTACTCTCAATCGAATTCTTGATAGTAGACTAAGGCCGTGCCCTGTAGTTCGACGTATATGGGCTGATACAGGAGATGCTGAAAACAAGCGTAGCTCGATCCTTATGTCCCGGCTGAGCTGCGCCACTTCCTTTTGCCTCCAACAAAGTATAAGAATATGAATTTGTATTTGTATATTGGTGATGTAAGAAAGCATTTGATTTTTATTTTATTTTTTCATTTCACACAGTTTAATTCTAAATAAATTTACAAAATTCTATGTTTGTTAGATTTAACATATGGTTAGCTTTTGATAAATACAATAAAATGGAATCTAATACTCCATTAAAAACAGTGACAGATTTTAAAAGGGATTTATTTTTATCTCGACTATTTAACCATAGGATGGATATCCCATGGTTGCCTGTAAGAAATTACCTAGTGTGATAAGGCCGTCTCTTGTACTATTATTATTAATTATTTCTTTGTTATTTCTCTGTACAGTGCAAAAAAGGATTAAATAAATGAATATATATTTCAAATATTGAAGTTTTCGATATGAGCGTTGAATAAACGCGAGTGTCTACTAGAATAAATTATGTAAGTGTAACAATATCACTGGACGTTCCCAAGCTTCGAGTATCGCGAGACACGGCAAATATACGTCATTTGGTCCACGACAAACTAACGCAATGGCTATATGCACCACTACCATAGGTCTATTCGGTAGTGGAGATTTGAGAATAGTTATGATTTAACTAGATTTCTAGGCGTTTATAGTTGGTGGTTCAAATATTTTGTGAAACAGGTGGAACAAACTAACCTCCCAAATCTCATCAAATAAGCTTGATGACTCTTTTGTGGTTCTATTATCCTGCCAGTCCGTTTCAAATAAGTATTCGTAAACATGTATTCGCTTTATATGAATATATTAGCGGCCCGGCCCAGCTTCGCCCGGGTGCATATAGATTTCTCTACAATAATTTGCACGTATTATACACATAAACCTTCCTCTTGAATTACTCTATCTATTAAAAAAAACCGCATCAAAATCCGTTGCGTAATTTTAAAGATTTAAGCATACAAATGGACATAGGAACAGAGACTTTGTTTTATACTATGTAGTGATGCCAGACCAGCCGAATTGTGGTGGTGGAAAATAAAAATTGAAATTATCATTTTTTCAGTTAACTAACCTCTCCAAAGGTATTTAGAATCGTCAATTATCGCTATGTATTATCGTTTTGAAAAATAAATAGTGAAATAAAGTTACTCATTATTCTTATTAAGTTTATTTTTATTCCCTTATTACTTACTTATGTCAGCTCTCAGAATCTATTTATATTTTTGTAAAGCATACCGGATGAGTGACAAAATAACCAGGTTATTTTTTACACAACGCGACGTTTAATGTAAAAATAATACCAGAAGACATTATAAGTTATAATAAGTTATCCTAGAAAGCATTCCTCATTAACTTACAAGTTGTGCATAAGTTACGTCAGTTTGTTGCGCCTGTTATAGAGGCAAATTAAGTTATAAGATAATCTACATGCGTCATCGACTTAGTTTAAACTAGCTTAATCCCGAGGGTTCACTCTTGTTTCAAATATATTACAGGCGTAGTATATTTCTAGAAATAAAATCAACGAAGCTCATTGCACATAAATTGGTATTGTCCATTATTAATTAATTTTTTGCTCAGTTTATAGCCTTGGAGCAGTTCCTTAGACGCCGGCTGTGGAAACGAGAGTCCGTGGGTTCGATTCTCGCATCAAAACAAATATTTGTGACACTCACAAGGCTTCGACTCGGGTCTAGGTGTTTGTGAGACTGAAAAGTCTCTCATAGATATTAGTCCCCACCCACGGTCGCAACTAGGTATGCGACGGTTGGGTGATTTATTTAATTGCTATGTAAAGAAAGACGTCAATAAACAAATGTGAAATGTGGGTATCCTGATTGTACCTCTGCCTACCCCTTCTGGGAAAAAAGCGCGAATTTACGAATGTATGTTCATTTTGTTTTTATGTTAATTTAACACATGGAAAAGTTACAGCTAATAATTATACTAGAAATACCAACAGTTTAGGTATCAAAAAGCCAAGAACAAATTGTTATAGAAAATGAAATTTAAAAATTTATAAAATTTCTCTATTGCAGTTAACTACACCGATCCAATAGTACAATAAGGTAGTAATGTATCACCCAAAGTTTTCGTAACTACGTGAAATTCGCGAAAATAGTGCCATGTTTCGTGACATGCTGCGAACAGATGTGATCTTTCAAATGTGGCCGACCGTTTCCCTTTTTGAGTAATTATTATCTTGTCGACCATATGTTTGGGAATTGCGTCATATTGTTTTTTAGCTAACTGTGACTGATGAGTAAGCATTTGTTGTGATAGGTCATTATTGTTCAATGAAAGGTGTTTACCTAATTTGGGGAATCGAAGTTGTCTTGGTTTTGACTATGAAAGATTAAATAGGTGGGGATAATTGGGTTTCTCCGAATTTAAGTAAATCTTTGCGAGGAGAGCTCACACAAACCATTGTTTTATCATTAAGTGTACTATTATTTCAAAAGATCAAGTGATTTTACGTGTACTTAATTAAGCCAGTATCAGACAGTCTCAGTCCCTTCTAATAAAGACTCTCTACGTATGACCTAAAAACATTGATACTTACTAAGTCTATTGGTCTTAACTGGTATCCTGACCTCTTTTATATTAATTGAACACATTTAACTGCAACTCTACAATCCACATCTTTTTAGGTCAATATTAATCCTAAGTAAAAAATGCCAACACGCACTAGGCCAGCGTGGTGGACTGTAAGGCTTAACCACTCATAATCACACTCTCGATTGTAGAGGAGGCCCGTGCCCTGCAGTGGGACGCATATGGGCTGATACGGAAAAAATGATACCCTATAAAGATCTGATTTTAAATCTATCGGCCTTCAACTCAGCAACAATTCTGACCCCATAGACAAACATTGGCCACCAACATCGTGGGACCTTCTTCGTGAGAAAAGGACACTCCGCACTATGTTAAGTTATTAAAAAAACCACAAAAAACCAAAAAATAATAAAATAATAACTACCACTCCAAAGCAAAAGAATAATATTTATTTCATGGAGCTCGTGCATGTTGATTAATTTGCTTAATGACTTGACTAGCCAACAAATCAAAATATATGCGTAACATATTGAAGGCGGGTCGCCCAGTACCAAACATATAGATATTTAAATTAATATAAGGCATAGGTCCTATATGTTTGGTACTGGGCGGCCCGCCTTCAATATGTTACGCATATATTTTGATTTGTTGGCTAGTCAAGTCATTAAGCAAATTAATCAACATGCACGAGCTCCATGAAATAAATATTATTCTTTTGCTTTGGAGTGGTAGTTATTATTTTATTATTTTTTGGTTTTTTGTGGTTTTTTTTTGAAGTCGGTTTTTATTTTTTTATTAAAAATTTTAGTTATTTTTATCTTTTTAGTGTTGATAGGCATTTAAATGAAGAAGATTTGGTCTCCACAAGAAATATGTTCTTTCCGATGACAATGAAATCGCTAAAATCGGCTAAAAGCTGCCAAAGATATTGGAATATTCACATGTTTATTATTTTTTCTCCCCCGCCCCTCCCTTCGCGCCTACCCCTTTTTCCCTCAACCACTGTAGCCTAGCTTTTATACTGAACTCAATGCAAAAAGAACCGTTGAAATCCTATTAAATTTTGAGGAGTTCTACTCTCCAGGTCTGAACATGATAATCAGATCTTAATGTTGTGTTCCTGGGATCAACCTGTTAATTAAGTTCTTTCCAATGAAAAAGAAATCACTAAAATCGGTTAAAAGCTACTGAAGATTTTAGTATTTACGTGTATTTTAATTTTATCACCCCCTCCCCCTCCCCTACCCCTTTTTCCCTCCCTCAATGTAGCTTAACTTTTATAATGAACTTAATGCAAAAAGAACCATTGGAATCCTACTAAATTTTGAAGAGTTCTATTCTCCAGGTCCGAACATAATCATCATATCTTCATGTCGTATTCCTGGGATCAACCTGTCAATACGTTTTTTCCAATGAAAAGGAAATCACTAAAATCGGTTAAAAGCTGCCGAAGATATTAGAATTTACGTGTATTTTAATTTTATCACCCACCCCCCCTCATCCCCACCCCTTTTTCCCTCTCTCACTGTATCTTAACTTTTCTAATGAACGTAATGCAAAAAGAACCATTGCAATTCTCCTTAATTTTAAGGAGTTCCCCTCTCCAGGTCCGAAGATATTCATTAGATCTTCACCATATTTTTATGGGACCAAACGACAAGCACCAGCTTTCAATCAAAGAAAGAATGATCGAAATCGGTTCACACAGTACAGAGAAACGAGGTAACAAACATAAAAAAAAAAAAAAAAAAGCAACATACAGTCGAATTGAGAACCTCCTCCTTTTTTTGAAGTCGGTTAACAAAACCGCCACTCATTGACCGATGACCGGCAACATCAACACAGCCCGCATAACACCATTACAAGTGGCTATTTCCGTGACGGCAGACGGCGACAATTTATACTCTGTACTTACATTATAACCAACCAAAAATTAACTTTATCGTCCAAGCTTCAAAGTCCAAATTCAAGAGGCAAATTTCAAAAAAATCAAGTATGTGTAGCAAGGAAATTTGGGCTTTATTGCTAAGAGTGATGGTGTAGATTTGAAGTATGTGTCGAACATAATTAAAGTATTAGTAAGGGGTGAACTGATTAGGGTTAATTCCCTTGTACTTAGAAGATTGATGGAAAGTACCTAGAGTACTGTCATTGTTAGCAATTTTTCTGTCACTCGATATATGGATTTTTAAATGGTTCCTTTGTGTCCCTCTTGATTTCAAGATATCCCTCTTCAATTCAAATTGTCACAACTTGTGCTATTTTTGTTGAATAATGAATATAATTAATGCATAGTATGCCTTATCTGGTGTTGGGTCATTGTCGTTCTCGATTCATCTCTACAAGAATCGAAGATGCGTTACTAGTATCTCGAAATGGAAGACAATAATGAGGGATCTTGATACATAATTACGGATCGATTACAAATTGTACAACCCACACTTCGCCAAGCTTACTTAAAAGCCTCACAAACCAACGATAATAACGCGGAATTCAATTACAACTGTATTGTATAATCACGCAGAATTTTACATTAAATTGAATATAATAATCTAGTATACGCAATAGGTCACTCCAGCGCCCCTGACACGTCTAGCCAAGGTAACACAGCAGATAAAATATGGACAACAAAGGAATCACGCGTCAAATAATGATATCGTATAAATTATCATAACAGCTTTTGTGGCACAGTTGGTTAAGAAGCAGACTGTGACAGTGGAGGCAATGGTTTTTGTAAAAGGCATAAAACTGCTTTTTGGGTCCGAACGTAGTGGGACCAAATTGTCTGGTAATTGTTTGTTTGTATTTGGGTGTTTGTGATATCGAAATGTCTCGTAGTTCCTGATACCCACGACACAAGACTCAATCGTGGTGTGGGGTCAGGACTATGTATGTTACTGTTGGGTGTATTTAGAAACCAAACCCAATATTTATTATTCAATTATTCAGCCTGTGTTTGTGGCTTATATTTTTTAAAAGACGATGGTATTTCTACCCCGATAGAAGAGAGCTTGAAGATATGACAGATTTGACTACTTCAGCAGAAAATTAACAACAGTGGCAATGGAATGGCAATAGCAATAGCTGGAAGGCATTTAGGGCTACCTATACCAATGAGACAAAGAAACTAGCGTAAAAAATTGCTCCTTGCTATTGTCATCTTAACTTATCATCTTTAGTCACTGAAAATAAGTTACTGACCTTAGAGTATACTACATCCTGTTAAGAAAACTTCACATGCATTCAATACAGAGTTTTTGCCTAATACAGTTTCTGTTACAAATGAATGCTGCCCTTCACGAGCTTGTCCCTATTCGACACAGTAATGCTGACTTATATCACCTACCCGACCCGGTATCGTCCAGTATATACTCGTAGTTTGGTAAATAACAACCTATGTATTTTTCTGATACATAATCTAAAAAACCATAAAGTTTCATCAAAATTCATGCAATAGTTTGAACCAGAGTAACAAACATCTTCTACAAAATCACTAGAATTCCACTTACTTCAAAATCCTGCCAGCTTCAGGGTTCCTGTAGATGTCGCACTTGTGTAAGGGCCGGGATGGGTCGCCCGGGATAAACTGGCCGGTCCTCTCGCACAGACCTCGGTAGATTTGGAACTGCAGGACAGTGCTCACGAAATATCTGCGAAAAAGAAATTCGACTATTCAAAAAAGTATTTGAGTTTGGGTCTGGGTATTGCGAGATGGAAAACTCTTCCCATATTTTTTGGTATTCTCGACTACCTGTGCAACTATCGGCTGGACTTTTAAACAATTGTGTCATTTCAAAAGTAGCAAATATAAACAAAATGATGTTTTTCTCCTAGATCCAAATCTAAAAAAATATTTTCAAGTCACTCATGCATTGAGCAAAGAGCGGTATAATTACAATTTTTGAGTAATACATAACGTAGATAACACCACTACTACAAAATGTTGCTACAAAATGCATTATTAGCTTACTATGCGCCTACAAAAAGAAGATACATTTATCAAATGAATTTAATAACTAAACCCAAGTCTATACAATGAAATTTCCCAATACGATATTTACCCAGTGGTACATTGCTATCAGATTAATTATAGGCTAGTAACTGCTATAAGCTATATTATATGATTTATTAGACAGCATCAGAGGAAGGTGTACATCAACTAAAATATATTTAGTTGTTGCTGGTAATTACTGTTGCAAAATTTAATGCATTGTTCCGTTCAGATTTTTAAACAAAATATGTTATTTCAGTTGCGTTTGTAAAGGTAATGTCATTTGGTCAGCAAAAGTACAGGAACGCATGAGTTAGATAGACATCCAAGATTAAATTTCCGGAACAAAATGGTTGTTACAGAACATAATACTTTCCGACTTTTGTTTTCAGAAATAAATCTTTGTTTTGGGATCCAACGCTCCAATTCATCAATAGAAATAGATCATGAAAATATGATCTACTTTCGAAACTCCTTGCCTATTTATTTTATCCTATTACGCGTGTTATATCGGTTTAATCCACTTTGCTAAAGGAATTCGATTATTATTTAACAACCGGCCTGTTAGCCGATATTTAATCCAAGCCAAACAATATCTTATGAATCTAAAAACTCACAAACCGGCACGGCTTGTACTGACAATCGAGTTCAAGAAGTAACTGTTCTAGTAATAAATAATAAACTTCTACGTTTTAATAACCCATTAATTCTACTCTACGGTACAAATCTATGCTACTTAAAATCGGAATGATAATTCCCATAAATTCGCTAAACAACTAGTTGATAATTGCAACAGGTTGTGGCTTGATTTCCTAATAAACCGTGTAATTAACGTCCAGATCAAATGATACACTGAAACACAGCTTTCCCCCACATTTCTAATGCTAAATCTGTTGCGACAGTCTACCCGTTTCATGTTTTGGTGTGACTAAATAATGTACCCAAAGTAATGTTAGGTTGTTCTTCTAAATATCGATATCGATCAGATAACCGTTGGAGTAAGCAGGTTTTGGAGTGGAGACCACGAATTGACAAACGTAGCGTGGGTCGTCCTCTGGCCAGATGGCGGAAAGACTTGCACGTGAGGGCCGGCAGCGGATGGATGCATAAAGCATCAGACTGGGCTCTGTAACGTGCCTATCGAAAATGATATAAGACTGGACTATTTTACCATCTCGGCATGTCAATTATCCCTTCCGGGAATTGTAGCAAGGACCTCAAGGCTGCTACTATACACTCAGCTAAATTATTCCGGTGATGAAAGCATACCTTATGTTGGAATTGCATCTGTGTACTGAAACAATACATCTGATTGGATTCATTTATAGCCTTACTTTCGTAGTTGGATTACTGTATGATTGCAAAGCTAAGGTTTTGGGTTCGAATTTTGAGTCAGGCACATGTATATTGGTTTTGTTCTATTTATTATCACCCCGGTATCCGAAATTTCGTTCTACTCGCCACCTATCAGATTGTGGGAAGGAACATACATGGCGAAATGTGGGTGTCTTGGCACCTCTGCCTACCCCTAATTCTGGGATATAGGCGTGAGTTTATGCATGTGTGTATATTACTGGAGGTAAAAAAAACGAATCATCCCTTGACAAATTTTAATAAACTACCCAATTTATCTAGATATATTTCTAGGTAATATAGAACAGAAGTTAAGTTCGCTTATTATAGTTGCGTGATGAATGCGTAATGGCTACGTTATTAGATATTTTATTTATAAAAAATCTTATAAGCTGCTAATAGAAAAATAATGATCGCGTGTTATATATCAGTGTGAATGATGTACAAACGTGTTTATCGCATAAAAGCCATTAATAATATTGAACAATGGCTCGGAATTTAGGCAGGCCATTATTTCATAATACGTAATGCATCGTAACGCGTCAATCATTGTATTAAATTATCCAACAGTCTGGTAAATATTCAGTGCGAACGCTAAATCAATGATATTGCAAGTATTCGATACGATTGGGTTGGGTTTGTGTGCGAGCGACTAGATAGAGCGGGAAGATTAGTCATTTTAGACAAATAAGATTACGTATTTTGTTTTCCATTCCTTTGGTGAGTCTTCTTTGTATTTAATTGCGTTTACAAATACAAGTTTTACTAACAAAAACACTGAAACTGGATAAATAGTGTGCAGACAAATCCTTGTTTGTTAAATACTCGTACACAATTTATAATTAATATTTTTATGAAAGAATTATATGCAATTTTGGCATTTAATTTCGTTTATAATAACGAGATATCACAAATGTCCACAATAAATCAATACACACTCAACGGTCACATAGTCCTGACCCCAAACTAAGATCGACTCTAATAACGTGGGTATCAGAAGCTTCGAGAGATTTTTTTGTCTCACACGCACCAAGAACCGAAATGAATACTTGTGGTTTCCACAAATACTTGTTTTGGTGCGGGGATCGAACCCGTGGCCTCTCGTTTCACAGGCGGCGTCTAACCAACTGCGCCACGGAGGCTGTCAATGTAATACTATTTAGCCCACTGAACTTCAAATCTAACGTCATCCAAGTTAAAAATAGTGAGGTCAAAGACTTAACGACCTTGTAATATTATCTGCCATTACCACAAAATTATTAAAAAACATGCTTAGCTTAAAACAATAAAATTTGTGACCTGGTTAACAATTGGAGTAAATTCATCACCGACTTAAGAAATGAAGAAAATGAAGACTCAAAAATATGTTCCATTGTATACTGATATTTTGTCGAAACTTTCTTTCGTAATGTAATTTTCGCAGTGACGATTCTGTAATGTGCAACAAAGAGAAGATATTCGGTTAATTACATTCTACTTGTGCGTTGAGAATTAAAACTGGAACACGTGTTGTCATTTACATTTTTATGAAATTCTGAAAATTTATATTACAAGAAAATGTACATGCAATTGTTGGAAATGAAGTTTTATTTCTTGTTGTAATAGTTTGGTTTTTTTTTCTCAATTGACTAATATATAATAATTAACATTCACTTAATTGGCCAAATAATTTAAAATTTAAAAATGCAGACATACCTAACTTTCAAATTAGCAGTCGAGACTTTAAAACGATGAAGGTTATTCGTTATTTTAAATGATTTTCAGGATTTTTGACTAAACTTGGTACATATTGATCTATAGTCTTATAAATGTGAAGTAGACATTCACACCATAGTATATTGAATGGCTCCCATTGATTTTTGTATTGACAAAGTTATTATTCGACTGCATAATAATAACTTTGCCAATACACTTTCTACTCTAGGTCACGTGGCTTTCTCTTTAATTAAGTAGTCCAGTAAGTCCAGAGTAACTATTGGACATAATGATCGTGATGTGGCGGAGCGCAGTGGCGTGCGATTCCATGTTTGTTCAGTGCAATAGTGCCGTCATGTGCAAATAATAAGACTTAACATCTTATGACTTAGGATGATGAGCGCAGTGGAATGCCAAGTATTGCTTTGTAATTCATGGTCTTGTTTTGTTACCTACCATATATAAGCACTCGTATCGCTTACCACGATAGTATGCTCGGCATTTGTCGCAATAAAAAAAGGAAATATAGTAAAATCGCTTGCACTGGAAACCAACTTCGAATGTTTTGACCCAGCAGCGGCGATGTAATTTGTTGACATGACCGCCCGAAATGCGGTTATGCAGGATACGTCAAGCTTACTTGATGAATATCGCTATTGTGCCAAGTCATGACTCACTGAATATACTTATATCAATTTGTGAAATTATTTGTAGTGGCTAGTTTGTTCCTGTTACTATTGCTTTGGGTAGGTAGAGACTTCGTACCGTAGTTGTTTTTTTTTAAATATATATCTGCTTTTTTTTTATCTAGCCCATCAAATGGCCAATAATTTGCTTATTGGTGCAAATGGAGAATCCACCGGCGAAAAATAATTATATTCGTGGGTCGCCATGCTTATGTCCGTCTGGTTAAAATCAGAAACATAAAGATTGATTACGAAAAATGTCACGTTTTCATGTATAACAATTATGGGGTTATTACCACCTGTACAGTGCTTACTTTACGGGTGGATATAATTATTTCAACACTAACTAAGGTAAGCAAAGCTGTTACTCTATGTAGGTGTTCTCTGTTATTGATATCAAACAAATAGAGACCATATTTTTGTAAAGTAACTTACACTTTATAGGAGGGCTCTACCAGTAACAATTAGAGAAAGAATTTAACAAAATTCTGGAATATTTGAATTTAAAAGGTTACAGTTCAAAAGCTAAGTCTTCCCATACGGAAATTGATCGTGGGACGTACAAGGTTCAAGATGGGTTAAAAAGCCACCTGGTGGGTGCATTCACTGCACTTTCGTTTATTGTCAATTCCGCAAATGCTAAAGGTGCCGAAACCGGATATTCTAATACGGAAAGGGAATTATGCATTAGTTGTATTTTTGTTGTTTATTACACGAAACGTGTATATAGGCTATGGAACGTGAGAATCTAGGGTCATTGATGTATCAGGAAATCTACAGGGTATTAAGAAAAGTGTCGGATTGTGTATTTTTCTAAAATGATTGCAAGGTGCCAGTAGAAAAATGATACGAAAGCCAAATCATTTATCAACATCTATGTATACATATACTTTTTAATCCAACCAGGAAATGTGAGATTTGGCCCAGAAGAACAATTAGTTATTTTTTGTCTCATTAATGTTACATGCTTTCATGTATCAGGACGGAAAATAAGTTGAGTGAACCATGGGTGAAACTATAACACATTATGATCTGAGGGATACCGGAATGAGATTATGTAAGCTACTAGGGTACCATAACATAAAGGATGGAGAAAAGTTACTTTTTTTATCGCATAAGCCTTTGATGGATAAGACGGTAAGAGTAATTGAAATGACGGAAGTATAGACATGTTGTTTTATAGGACAACTTCAATGCGGACTGCCGTCTTGTCGAGTCAGAAAAACTAGGAATGGAAAAAGTTGGAAACCCGGTATCAAGAATTTTCGTTATGTAACTTATTGATGCGTTTGGAGGCTAAATATTTATAAAATGAATCCCAATCCCAATATTTTTCCGGTCATAACTTAGCATTTTGTACATACTTTTATGCTTTTAATATATTAAGAAGAAACTTATGAGGCAGGACGCCTGATGAAGACATATTCAGACTTTACATCTTATGTCTCAGGATAGCGAGGGCAGTGAAATGTCAAGCATTGCATTGTAATTCAACATGTTGTTTGGTTTTGCTACTGTTCATAGGCGGTCGTTTCGCTTACCATTAGGCGATCGGCATGCTCGTCTCAATTCATTACAATAAAAAAAATCAACGGCGCTTTAAAACACCCACACCAGGAAAATCGTGAGTAAAATCGGCCTTGAAAGAGTGAATGAGAAAGAGAGATGAGTGAATGAGTGAGTGAGTGAGAAAGAGTGCATTGAATAATCCTCTTCAACGAATGTGTCGAATATATGACTATGTTGACAACACGGAACTCGATATCTTTCATCACAACTATAATAGTTTCTAGAAGATTATTTTTGATGAATGTATTAAAATTATAAAGCATCGATTAACTATTAAAATCATATCATTAATAACTTGTTTATGTAAATAACTTTGTTTAAATAATGTTGTGTACATTATTTTGTTTAAAAAATACATTTTACTTCTATCTTCGTACAAGTTTTTATTTTTTAGTTATATAAGTTGTAATTTGTTAAATGTTTTTGTACCCAAGACAAATAAAAAAAAAAAACAATAAGTAAAATTCTTGAATGTGATGAATGTGATGATGATAATATCGATCTGAAGATGGAATCAATTTAGATAAGGATTTTACGCATTCTACGCAGTTGCATTTCATGTCACTAGATGTCGCTACCCTTTTAAAACTAGAACCAGAGCGAAATGTGTCCTCTAATGAATGCTCTAATTTATACATTGTAACAAAATCATATGTACGTACAGCGAGAGGCAAGCTCGTGTTACTCGAAAGGGTCCACAAGGACAGCTTTGCATGTCCATACTACATTATTTCAATCCTAATTATCGTTGCTGTACTGTCTCGGTGGCTTAGATGTAGAACGGTACGATTACAAAGCTAAGGTCTTGGGTTTGAATTCCGGGTCAGGCAAAGTGATATTGGAATTTTCTATTTATTATCAGCCCGGCACCAAAAATTTGTGCCCGATATGGCGTTGTGAGACGGACACATAGGGCGAAACGTGCCTACCATTTCTGATAAGAAGGCGTGAGTTTAAACATGCATGTATGTAATTATCGCTATAATATACCTCTAGGAAAATATCAAGCCATCCGAAAAAAAAAAGCTGTGTGAAGTCTCAATGTTATGGTATGCTGGATGTGTTGGATTAAATATTTTATTGGAAGAAGAGAAAGCTTTCAGACTCTCCTTTTGGTATCTAAGGGAAGGCTGAAACATCTATCCTGGTTTTAACGGTTTTTCAGCCTGGCACGCTGGTGGTTATTATGCCTGGGCTAGATCCTAACTATTCATGAAATATTCAAGACTGACAATAGCAAGGCTACAAAAAATAAAGCTAGATCAGTTAATTAGTTATTATGATACTCAATTTCCAATCATAGTAAATGGGTTAAACAGCCTGCGAGTTAATACTCGTTACTAATTATGTGAGAAAATGTTTTTTACTGCTCGTATATAAATTGCTTCGGGTAATTGAGTTAACACATTCCGATTATATTACGCAGAGTGGGTTCGAACGTTTCTTATACAATTACGTCACAAATGGTGAACTAATAAAGATATTTTTATATTTAAAACAATTGTGAAATAAAATGTTACGGGTTCGATAGTTGCCTGAGGCAAATAAATACACCCAATATTTACATACCTAGTTCTGACCCCAAATTAGTATCAATTGATACTTGTCTTGAGTTGAGTCTTGTATCGTAGGTATTAAGAACTACGAGAGACTTTTCGGCCACATAAACAAAACCCAAAGCAAATATACAGGGTATATCAAGACTGCTACCGAAAACGAAGCCGGGTGGCAGTTTAAGCGACTTCAGACACAATGCAACAGAAAAAGTTGAAAAAAAAAGCGACAATTTTTTTTGTTATTTTTTTCCTATGGCCATATTTGGGTGGTAAAGACATTTTTTTCTAAAATAATAGTGTATACCCTTTTATTTATAAAAACTCTAAGGTATAAAAGAGTTTACATTATTATTTTAGCAAAAACTATGGATTTACCACCCAAAAATGACGATATTTAAAAAATCATAAAAAATAATTGTCGCGTTTCTTTGCGAAATTAACTAAATTCACTAAAACTACCACCCGGCTTCGTTTTCGGTAGCAGTCTTGAGATACCCGGTATATGGATCGCACAAACATCTGTCTGGGTTAGATCCCGCGTCCCCTCAATTCGCAATTGGCGCCTAGCCAACTGTGCGACGGAGGCTGTCAAATGTTTGTGTGGTCCATATTGTTTTCGGTCTCGGGCCATATTTTTTCACGGTCTGGGGGTTGTGTCGTGTTTTTCTGTATTATAATAATTTAAAATACCTATATAAATATTATTTCCGCCAAATCCACACAATTATGCCGGCCCAATTATTCACGCTTCGTTTTAAACGTGATCTCGATATCGCAACCGCAATCAGAACAAGTGAGTAATTAAACAATAATTAATTATTGGACGCGAAATGTTACGTTAACCGACGAACGGCAAGTGAACCAGAAACGTAATAAAATACGCACATCTGTACCGATCCGATACTTGTTTATGTAATGTAACAAGTAATACTAGAAGGTGCTTTTACAATATACGATAATGTAGTAGACGTTACATTTTCGGCCGCATTCAGAGGCGGTTAATGTCGATTGAATTGTTCCTTGGTAAAGTTTATTTTCATGAAATCTACACTAAGTACGGTAGTAACACATTTACTATAGCTATCAAGTTTTTTTTTCTCTTTATTTTTGGTACTAAAGAACATCGGTCACGTCCATACATTTTGGGACCTGACAAAGAAATATATTGTACACAGCTGGGATATAGTTTATTGTGTTGTATAGTGCATGAGGAGTGATGTCCAGTTACAAAAAGATTTCTGCAAAGCCGGAGATTTTAGAATTATTCATAAAAAATAGCACATTATAATGTCATTGTCATTGTCAAATATACTTAATGTAGGGTGATCTTATGGTTATCAGGTACCTAGGAAGAAAAGTGTACTAAATCATAATGATGGCTTAGTAATTACTATGCTCTATAATTTCCCTTGTCATAAAACTAATTAGCCGTTGAATATGGTGTACACCATACCTGTGTTACCTTAAGGTAATGAGAGAAAATGTAGTATTTTGCTGTCTTTATTTCGCAGAATTTTATCAGAATTTATTAGACTGTTTTGAGTATTTTTCGCTATGGCGAGACGAGCATGCCGTTCGCCTGATGGTAAGCGATGCGACCGCTCATGAACAGTAGCAAAACCAAACACCTTGAATTGCAAAGCAATGCTTGGCATTCCACTGCGCTCGCCATCCTGAGACATAAGATGTTAAGTCTCAATATGTCCAGTAGTTACGCTGGCTACAATGTCCTTCAATCCGAAACACAACAGTGCATTTAAACTGCTGTTTGACGGGAGAAATAGACATTGCGGTGGTACCCACCCAGGTAGCCTTTCACATATGAGAGACCTACCACCAGTAAAATATTCTTCATAGTTTCGTATTTGGCCATCCACACACACTTGAAAAATCCCCCATATGTATGTATAGGAATATAATAAGCAGTGGTCACAAAAATAAAACACAAAATAAAATAAAACACAGAAAATATTTTTTAAATGTATTATTTCTCATCTTCTCTTTTTACAATAGAATCTAAGAACTGCAGGGGCAGCAACATCAAAGTCATGACGTGGGCACAGCAACAGTACTGTGCGACGTCCTACTACACAATTACAACAATACTTAGTTATTCCGTCTCTCCTTGATTTGGAAGTTTGGCATCCATCGTTGGCATCATTGTTTTTCATCAAAACACACACACTTTTCCTGTGGGAACTCCAGGTTACTAAACCATATTGACTAAATGGTAAATAGACCCACTCACTGATTACAGAAATGAGTATAATAAGACGGGTATTGCATTGAACACAATGCACAAATTGTTGAGGAGCGCACTGTTGTTCCGAATTCATGTTGGAAATATGGTAATACTTCACACTTTAAATGAAATCACAAAGCGTTATCGTTATACAATGGTTAATCTTACAAAGTGGTCAGAAATACAAGGGTATATCGGAGTCCGTGATTAAAGCCAAGTCACAAATATAAACAGAGAATTAACAGTAGTCGTAAATCGGAAATCAAAAGAAAGCAAAATGACAACGCAAAGAAAAGTCATGTGTCATAGAAATTACTTACACTTTTTTTTAATTTAGTAACTACCTTCAACGTTGTAGTTAAAACCTTATTTTAAAACAAAGTATGACTGATGGAACGCACTCATATGCGTTCAATTTTATTAAAAACACTAAGTTTTTTCTTTTTTATCCGGGTTTTTTAAAATAAATTGAAATATGCATTTTGACTCTAATAAATTATGAAAATTTTTGATGTACCATTCATAACTGGTCCCGTTCATGGTCCATTTTCGCCGATGTTCTTTGTAACCATCAAATATAGCGACATAGACGTTGGGATAACTAAAAACGGTAATTGAAGTACCTTTGTCCACCACTTCGTGGACATTGCCTTGAAGTATTATTTTGGAAAATGAATAATTTAAGGAATCTTCTTTTCCGTTCCACTTGAAACTTATAAGTGAGTAAACGACACAAAATGGATTTCTCGATCAGGAAACCAAATCTAGTTTCAATTTAGAGTCACTATGTAATACCGCTTGATCAACAAGCAGATTTTTAACAGATCTTATCATAATGGTGGGTCTACTAGCACCAAATGTATGTAAAAATCGTGTCGTAGTCGTATCTTATAAATCCATCAAAGTAGTCTTGCCTAATATTATGAAGTAATTTGAATAAAAAAGATGAAATACTAAGGCGAAGGTCGGCGAAATTTAAACACACTGACACAGATTTAAAATGTTACGAGCTTACACGCGGTAGAAGTTACAAAATTGTAATGACGATTAACACTCATAACTTGTGACATTGACAGTCATATAACTGAATCAAATAATTTAGCAAATAGCCCACTTAGGCCTGCGTGGCAGACTATGGTCCAAGCCCACTCGATGGAACTCCCGGCAGTACTGCAATACCGTGATTCTGTTCTTGGATTTCTATGAAGGACGAGAGAGCATATTAATCTCCTGATGGTAAGCGATACGACCGCTCATGGACAGTATAAGTTATAACCAAACATACCCCATTAATCACAAAGCAATCCTTGGTATTCTACTTACTATTCTACTACGCTCGCCATCCAGAGACATAAGACGTTAAGTCTCATTATTTTCAGCAATGACTGAACTTATTGAGAAACTATGTTATGTGCATCTATTGGATTATGGATTTAGGTCCACTCTTAATTGTAGAGGAGGTTAAATGTCCTGCAGTAGAAAGTGTATGAGCCACTGTATTACTCACCTCGAAACACAAGCCCTAAGTCTTATAATAAATAAATACACCCAACAGTCACATACATAGTCCTGGCCCGACACTGAGATCGAATCTTGTGTCGAGGAACTCAGAAACAACGAGAGACTCTTCGGTGTCACAAACATCCAGACCCGAAATAAATACATGTGGATCATACAGACATTAGTCTCGGTATGGGAATTGAACCCACGGCCTCAAGTTTCACAGGTGGCGTCTGACCAAATGCGCCACGGAGGCTGACAATACTCAATTATGAACACATGAAATTACCTAAGCTGTCTTGATTGCAACAGAATTGTTAATAATTATTATTATTCATGTTTCAAGCTTATTAACCAAATATAATTCAAAAATTTATAAAATACTAGCGGTCCGGCCCGGTTCCGCCCGGGTGCATATACGTTTTAAAATGGCGGTCAAAATGTTTAATTGTGACTATCAATTTAGAATATCGACCAATCGGACCACGAAAAACGAACAAAATTTCCTCGTATTTGCTAGAAATATCACTATTGCTTTCCTCCTATAGGTTATAGCGTGATAATATATAGCCAATAGCCTTCCTCGATAAATGGACTACCCAACACTGAAAGAATCATTCAAATCGGACCAGTAGTTCCAGAGATTAGCGCGTTCAAACAAACAAACAAACTCTGCAGCTTTATAATATTAGTATAGATAATTCTTAGTAAGAATTCATAAATTTGTTATACATTAATACAAGTATTACTCCATATTACAAGGTCATAGTGGAAGGTCAGACTTAACATCTTGACCTGATGTTATAAATTTTATAATCACCATTTGGTAATAGCTGACGTATTAATTTATGTTTTGTTTTGATGGCAGTCTGATTTCGACTGACCTTCAAATTATCTAATTAAAAATCAGAACATTCTTTATTCATAAGTCTTTCACAAGCTTTTTTGAGTCATCATTTGGCTAATACGGTCCGTGCTCATGATTGTTTCAGCAATAAACTCCATTAGAGACATAAACATATTTTTATATACCTACAATTACATGGTATATCAAGACTGCTACCGAAAACGACGCCGGTTGGTAATTTTAGTGACTACAAACACAATGCAACTAAAAATGTCGCAAAGAAAAGCATAATTTTTTTGTGATGTTTTAAATATCATTATGATTGCGTGATAAATCTAAATTTTTGATAAAATTATAATTGAAACCCTAGCGCACCAAAGCGTCTTAAAAATAAATGGGATTACACTATTATTCTAGAAAAAACTATGTATTTACCACAATACGATAAGCACAGAAATAACAAAATGCAAAATTTTTAGTTGCTTTATGTCTGATGTCTCTAAAACTACCACTCAGCTTTGGTTTCGGTAGCAGTATGGATATACCCTGTATAAATAGCAAAGAAGTAGACTGGCTACCGAATGATAAGTGGTCAATTCCTCCCATGAATATTCTAACACCAGATGATATTATTGGTGCGTTGCTGACCTTAAGCAATTAAATAAATTAAATTTCATAATGAGGTCTATGTTTAGCATTTGAATTGTTTTTATTCTAATATTTTATTATTAATGTTATTAGTAATTTTGCAATATCACTGACCTAGCGCAACGCCACAGAAAACCTGTTGTCTCATATCGGTTTCCTTTGAGATAGTGGTACGCAGATGGAGTTGTTTTTATCACAATAAAAATCTCTTTTTAATCGACTTCAAGAAAAGGAGATTATGTATTCGATGTGTATGTATGTAATTATGACAGAAATGCACAGTTTTCGGATATTTTTGTCTATACCAGCGTCTGAACACGAATTTCTAACCAAAAAATGTATGTATGTTTGTTCACTCATATCTCAAAAAGTATAAGTTGGATTTAGAAAATTATTTTTGGGTTCGATTAGATATAATCCAACTTAGGAGCTGTATAAGTTTCATTAAAATCGGTTTCGTAGTTTTTGAGATAGAGCAGGGGTGTTACCGCTACGAACTATGCAAGTAAAACCGCGGGGCACAGCTGATCTCAAACATTAAGGCAAGCACCGACCTCAAAAAAATATTACCCTCGTTAGGTATTTTAGATCTATTGAAAAAAATAATATTTCTCTCTTTTTATACCAGTTTGAAGTCGGTTAATTTTTTTTAAATTACTATTTGTATAACTTGAAATATTAGAGTAGATTATTTTGTTTATAGGGTATGAAGGAATACGTATTTTTCTAGTCGGATAAATTTATAATTATGGGAGAGCTAAAGGGTTGAATTCGGTGATGCAGTACTCAAGCAAAATAACACTTTTGTAAAATCATTGTCATTAGGTGGTCAGTGATTTAGTCACAAAAATAAAACATAAATTGAATTGAAATAAAACTATTATTTACACATTTTATCACATGTTAAACCAAAGCCACGTTTGGGGGAGGCCTATGTTCAGCAGTGGACTTCCTGTGGCTGAGATGATGATGATAAACCAAAGCCGCGGTAAAATCCGTAAATGATAGTTTTATTTCAATGTGTAACATTCGCGTATTTAATAAACCATTAAGAATTGAATTATTGTGTAAATCAAGTCCAAATGCTTTTTTCATTTGAAACTTTCTCGGTACGAGGAATGGAAATGAATAAATGCCTCCTATAAAGAATTGTAGGAAGCATCTAGATGCTAGTCATAGGCATGGAAGGCTTATTTTCAGAACTTCCTTTGGTTGGGGATGATAATGACGATTGCCCCAAATTATTGATGGCTTCAAGAAAAAACACGAAAGCATTAAATAAATAAATGAATACACCGTAATGCTATGAAATAGAACATAAGTAACGTTAAAATTTAAGGCCTATTTCGTGTCCAATTGCCATTGTATTACCCACGCCAAAATAAGTATCTTGCTGGGTCACAGTTATAAATATGACTATTGTTCTAAGATCTAATGCTAATTTTGATAAAACTCCCACAATTTAGTCCCAAATTATCTTAGGTTAAGACAATATGTGACATTTTGAAGGCGTGTCTACCTTGATCCTTGGCATTACGCGATTGTAATAGGTCGTTGACATTTACACTCTTTACTGGGTCATTGTTGACAAAATGATTTTAAATTGGCGATATTGGTACTTCCTTTACCGCTAGTGCGCTGTGGCGAAGTAATTCTAGAGTAGTTGGATTTGATCTGAATGAATTATCTGTAATGGGTTGTGTATTGTATTCTATTTTTGGGTTTCCTTTTCTAACGAATGAGGAAGAAATTCTAGAATTGTCACGGGTTCATGCTCTATTTTATTAAAAGAAAAACGATTTGTTAGTCACAGTACACAACATAGTTCAGCATAGTTCACTCATATATATATTATGGTAGCAAGTTTTCTATACAACACACCAAGTATTTTTAATATGAAGTCATTCACCCTACAAATCTTTGTCGGGAGGCATATGCTCAGCAGAAGGCATATTATGTAATATCTTCGAGGAAATACACGAATACATTTTTAGGCTTGAAAATTCTGAATCGTGAGCACTAACCAAACTTAATGTTTCAGTAAGTAATGACTCATAAGTTACTTGAGAAATAATAATGTTAGAAACATAGCCGCTACCTTATCTTAGATTCTAAATACCTTTTACTCATGCCTGAAATTGCGTAACAATTGCTTTTGTTGTGATCAATGTATTCCTATTTTAATCGATCCAAACATAGACGCAAATCCCCGGCATTTTGTTTTTTGGCCAACTCCAATTTTAACGAAAATAATAAAGATTAAGTTCTAACAGTGATCTAAAAATGTTTATTTAAAATAATTTTATACGTCGCCTTGCTCTATTTTATAAGGACTCTCCATATTTAGGTGTTTTCGTTCATTGCACATTTTAGAAACTTACCTTCAGAATGCTTTGTGTGATAACAATATTCGAATCATTGGAAATATGGGTTATTATTCAAGCTTCAGACTTCTTTTGATCAGCTAAATCAACATAAATGACTTCTCTTTTCAGCAACTATCAGGATGAATATTTAGAATTGATATAAATTATTGAGGTTATATTTCACATTAAATAGTGCCTACTCAAATATAACCTCCAAATACTTCAATTTTCGGAAGTTACAATTTGAGATCATGGGATATTAATGTTGCTGCTTCTTGATATTTGTTATGCTGATTTGTATCCGTTTCCATCGCTGTAATCACATCAAGTTCCTTGTAGTTTTATTGCGCCAATATTTAAAACCCTAGAATGACTTGTCAAACGGTTCATTATTTACAATCCCTTACCTAAACGTGAATACATAATAAAAAGGTCGTAAAAATATACGACCGCGCAGCCAAGGCAACCGATTGAGAATTATTTTAAAAAAGTCGTGCCCGCTTCGAATTAAATAACGATATATCATTAATATCTTTAGATTATCTGTATGTGAATGAGTTTTAATTACTTTAGGTATTGCAATGTGTCATATTGACTGCGATGTGGTAAGTAACTTTGTTAGTAATGGAGAAGGCATTGTGCAACATACTTTGTAGAAAATGATTTGGTTTGTAATTTCTGCGTCAATGACATTAACCCTTTCGGAAACTTTACATATCTTCGCTAATCTTAAGTAGATAAAACATGAAATAATTACCTATCATTAATTTTAAATTTTAATCGAAGCTGCTGTTGTATAAGGAATGCCAATCTGGTTCATAACTTCTAATAATTCTTCGAAATTAACGAACAGACTTACGCTTCTTTAAGTTAAGCGATCACCACCAAATAAGCACATGAAAAACAAAAAAAAAAGGACTTATTGAATATAAATTAAAAGTAATAATGATTACTATAACTCCGAAGGAATAACTATTAAACGTAAAATAAACACTGTATGGACATTGTTTTATCATCACAACATCCTTTTAACATCGACTTATATTTAGCGATCGTCACTTGTATCAGTTGGATGGGTTGGTCAACGAAAATCTACAGCCCAGTTATCTCCTCACAAATAAAATAAATAAATATGTGCACAAACTGCCGTATCTAAATATCAGCGTTCTTAGTCGCCAGCACTACCGGAACCAAAAGCCGGACTCTGCGAAGGGCGCGCGGCCGCCTCTCTCTAGCCACGGTTGTTATTTGCGTTGTTTTCGTCAACTCCGTGACGCGGGTCAAAGGTACCTTTGTATGCATTTCCGTAAATTATTTGATTTTCATAAGACGTTATTTCTCTGTTAAATTTTATGAGAATTATAAAAATATTAAATTGAATATACGAATTGTAAATCGTATCGTCCTGAAATAACCGGATCTCCTTAATTGATGTATGGTTGGATTAAAGGCACATTAACAACGGTTTTCTGCAAGAATATCGTAGGCAATCCATATGGAAAACAGGTGGTAATGTCTAATGACTTGTTTCGTTTTTATTTTTTATTATTTTTATATATTATTTTAGCAATATACGAAAGTAAGTGTGGGTGTAGTCAGTAATCATTTAAGACATGCTACAGCAAAATAAAAACAATATTCTTACATAGCAAATGTTTTTAAGTCTCCCAAATCAATTGAAAACACAAAACCAATTGCTTAACAACCATCGTAACCCTTAATCCAACAACTAGACCAACAAGGCGATTAGAACTCATAAGCTCAAGTTCCCGCAAATTTGCAACAATTTACATAACACGCGCGAATGGACGTGCGTTTCAAAACGTAAAAAACTAGTGTAAACTTAATGACAGATGTCATAATGTAGTGACACCGGCGATGTGCGTGCGAGTAATGCTGTGGCGCAAGCCGGCACCACTGGAAACTGCGCGTTAAAACTGTTTCGAAACTGTGACACTGATTGGAATGCTGGCTTTGGTTTTTGCAGTCCTTGGGTTTGAGCTTTGGGTCTGAATAGTTTGGTTCCCCTTTTCTTTGTACTTTGAGGTTTACCATCAGACTTTGCACTTAAAATAAATAAACACACCCAACAGTCACATACAGTCCTGGTCCAGTAAGATCGAGTCTTGTGTCGTGGATATCAGGAACTACAAGAGACTTTTCGGTCTCACAAACATCCAGACCCGAAACTAATATTTGTGGGCCGCACAAAAATTTCTCTCGGTGCAGGGATCGAACCAACGGCTTCTGGTTTCACGGGCGGCGGCTAGCCAACTGCGCCACAGAGGCTGTAAAAATAGTTTGGTTCTCCTCTCTTTTCTTTTGTACCTTCATTTACCTTCAAGGATCTATACAGCTAATACAAGGCTATAAAGCTAAAAAATAAAATGAATGGCGAGAATAGCACGTCATTCGCCTGATGATAAACAAGATGGAAGCTCATGGACAGTAGCAAAATCAAAGAACACCATGAGTTACATCCTAAGACATAAGATGTTAATTCTGAATATGTCCAGCAGTTATTCTGGCGACAATGTCTTTTGAACCGGAACACAATCGTGCATTTAAACTGCTGTTTGGCGGGAGAAATAAACATAACGTTGGTACCAATTATTAAGATGTAATATATTTTAAGAACGCAATGTCGGACCACCTTTAAGCTATAGATATCGACGTATCTTTAGAGTAGTTGGGAATGGAAGATAGAACCTCATTATCATATTCAGCTGCGGGCATTTGACCATTAGAGGTTTGTTCCAGGCTAATTTTGATAATGATGGTAATTTTCTATGTTTTCTAAATAAAAGCTTTATGAATCGGTACTACCAATATGTAAGTAAAATAAAAATCAGGTCCTATTGTTATGGTTAAAAGAGATATACAACTTTCAGATAACTTTTGCATTGCTAAATATTACAAAACATCGAGAATGTCACAAACACATCAATGTAATAAAAACACCGGCAGTAAAATCGATACATATATTTACGAAATTATTTGAGGCAATGTTACCGACCTCCTTGCTGGTGCAAACGAGACCCCCTCTACTGGTGTCTGATTGTCATACCGTATCATTACGCATTTCGCTGTAATTGGATCTGAGTTGTTTGTAATTAAGGCGATTTTTTGTTATTATTTTTTAAAACTGCTTCTTTAGCAGGTGTACTACGGTTTGGTTAAAAAGCTGTGGTCTCGGGTTCGAATCTCAGGTCGGGCAAAATGATATTGGATTTTCTATTTCGTGTCAGCCTGGAGTCAGTATTGTCCCCGATATGACGATAAGAGAGCTTATCTCATCGTGGGATGGAACATACAAGGCGAAATATGGGTGCCACTTTTGCCCACTCTTTCTGGGAAAAAGCGTGAGTTATGTATGTATGTTTCTGATACCCGACACATGAATTTATTATATTGCGGGGTCAAACACAGTAGATATGTTAACGCTGGTGGTAGTTCTCCCATATGTGAGAGGCTGCCTGGATGGGTACCACCGCAATGTCGGTTTCTCCGTCCAAACAGATGTGTAAATGCTCTGTTGTGTTTCAGGTTGGAGGACATAACAAGATAATAACATTCTTCAAATTATATAATATAAATAAAAAGGTCTAACCATTTGATTAGTGAAGCGATGGTAACCCAGTTCGGAGTAACGATTTGATTGGACATTGAAATGTTTTTACCGTGCAGGATATTATGATTAAAGTCACTCGTGTTTACTGCACTGCGAGCCATAGATTTTGGGTGTTTTTTTTTTCAATTTCGTCACATTCATGGATTACGAATGTTCCTGTTTTTGGCGCTGCTCGCTGAAAAGTATTATTTAAATAAATAAATAAATAAATAACACCCAACAGTCACATACATAGTCCTGACCCCACACTAAGATCGAGTCTTGTGTCGTGGGTATCAGGAACTACGAGAGACTTTTCGGTCTCACAAACACCCAGACCCGAAAGAAATATTTGTGGGCTGCACAAACATTTCTCTCGGTGCGGGGATCGAACCCGCGGCCTCTCGTTTCACAGGCGGTGTCTAACCGCCAGCGCCACGGAGGCTGTCATTTCAGGGAAAATACTGTCTTACAATCACACCGCACTTATCTAGTTACGTAAAATACAAATGTATTAACCACAATATAATAATATAACATAATAAGTAAGAAAAAACTATTGTGGTTTACATTACTATGTAAGAATGTGTACTTTATCGTATTCATAGAGCAATTTGCTAATTTTTATTACTGCTGTGAATGGCGAAACGAGCATGCTATTCGTATAATGGTAAACGATACGGCCGCTCATGGACAGTAGCAAAAAAAGCAACACCATGAATTACATAGCGATGTTTGGCATTCCACTGCGCTCGCCATCCAGAAATATAATATGTTAAGTCTCATTATCTCCAGTAGTTACCTCGGCTACAAATTCCATCAATCCGTAACACAACATTGTATTTATACCACTGTTTGGCTGGACAAACACACATTGCGTTGGTACCTAGGCGGCCCCTCACATATAAGCGACCTACCATCAGTGAAGCAATTCGTAGGCGAGCGTCTTATCTATGAATAAGGCGGTATAAAAACATACATACATGATACATAATACATAACACCCAACAATCACATACATAGTCCTGACCCCACACTAAGGTCGAGTCTTGTGTCGTGGGTATCAGGAACTACGAGAGACTTTTCGGTGCCACAAACACCTAGACCTGAAAGAAATATTTGTGGGCCGCACAAACATTTATCTCGCAGTGAGGACCGAACCGGCGGCGTATCGTTTCACATGCGGCGTCAAACCGCCTGCGCCATTGAGGCTGTCTAAAAATAAGAAAAATACATTCAAATTATTCTCATGCCCAACACTGTACGCAGTTAATTCACAAATCTCACGATACGTGCAAGTAAAAGTATGAATGAAGGACACATCCCGGGCCGGATGTTGCGCCACCGCCTGCTCTGTGTACTGTCCGCCATTCAGACACTAATACCTCGTTTCCTACCGCAATAGTCTTTTAATTGGGACTGCTAGGGTGATATTTAGTCAGTTTGCCTTAATATTTATAGGAAAAACTGATTTATGTTTATTAAAATCCAATTCTACTGGTGGTAGGTCTCATATCTGAGAGGTCGCCTGGAAAAGTACCACCGCAATGTCTATTTTTTTATTGTAAATGCACTATTTTGTTTCGGATTGAAGGAAATTGTAGCCAGAGTAACTACTGGACACATTGAGACTTAACATCTTATATCTCAGGATGGCGAGCGCAGTGGAATACCAAGCATTGTTTTGTATTTCAAGGTGTTGTATGGTTTTGCTATGGTTCATGAGCAGTCGTATCGCTTACGATAAGACGAACGGCTGGGCCGTCTCACCATTCAATGCAAAAAAAGAAGCTCGACATGGCGATAGGCTTGCCCTCTATCACATCGTGAGATAGATCACATTATGCTAAACATGGATGCTTACGTTTGCCTACCCCTTCTGGGCAAAACGCGTGAGTTTAATTTAATGTGCTTCAATGCCCGCTCTCCTTTAATTGCGTTCACTGATCCTGCCTTATATAACAGTAGTGGTTTTATATAAGGAGTAAAAAAAAATTATATTCCTATCTATTCTGGGTCAGCCGGTACCTAATATATATAAAAACAAAGTCTCTAAAAATAGGATATTAATACGAAAAGTCAATATAAACGATCATTAGAAGTGCCATTTTCCTCTGGGCTGGTTGCGCCAGGCCGGACGCGCAGCGACCTCCCTTCCGCCCGACGATTTATTACCGCTACGTTTTGTAACAACTTTAATATCCACTGTATTTTTAAAGAGGATGTGATTTTAGCAATATTTCATGGGTAAAATATCACCTGCCTATATAAAACGGTGTTAATTTAGGTAAAATATGGCGTAGTGATTCAAGGCAGTATTGATGTAATTTTGTGAATGTAATTTAATATCATATTTTTTTATGTTTGATACTACGATTTATTTAATCATTAATACTGCACTACGCATGTACACTACGTACGTACACTAATCAAAATAGCAAAATAAAGAGATAAGAAAAAAAAAAATACCAAATGCGGTTTAATCACTGAGCGATCTCTGTCATATAACCTTAGAATGGAACTTTTTAAATTATGAACACGTTTCTGAAACATTATATAGTTTGTAAAAACAGTTATAATGTGGGTTATCTTTATAATTTTTTAATAAAAACAGCTCTTTTAAGTTATATTCGTGTGCACGATACTCCTCAAAGATGACTAAGAATTAGCTAATAGCCCCCGCGGCATACGGCATAGGTGTTTGTGAGACCGTATAATCTCTCGCAGTTCCTGCTACCTACGATACAAGAGACGATCTTAGTGTCAGGACAACCTATGAATGTGATTGTTGGGTGTTTATTTTATGTTATTTATTTATATATTATATAGTGCGTGGTGGCCTGTTGGTAAACGGACTAGACGCGGCTGCCAACATGTTCACGGTGGTCGCGGGTTCGAATCCCAGGGCACACCTCTGACTTTTCGGAGTCATGTGTGTATTGATAGTCAATCACCACGCACTAAAACGGTGAAGGAAAACATCGTGAGGAAACCTGCATACCATAGCGATTCATAAGAATCTCTATGGTATGTAAGTCTGCCAACCCGCACTAGGCCAGCGTGGTGGACTATATGGCCTAACCACTCTCAATCGTATTCTCGATTGTAGAGTAGGCCCGTGCCCTGCAGTGGGACGTATATGGGCTGATACAGATTTATATATTACACTGTAGTTAAAACTATACTTCATATTCTATTTTTTTAATCTTTCAACTTTTAGTTATTAAGTATTTTTTCTTCCTCACTCAAAATGAATTCAAAAGTCGTTCAAAAGTGACAAAACATTCGATAGCTAAAAAAGGTTTAAAAATGTATATGAATACCGTTAGTCTACATGTTTTTATTGCCATAATATTTTTTTATACTTTTAGAGGTAAAAGTCTTTAAATTTTATTATGATGAGTCAAAGATATAGTCTTTGGGCATAAAGGACAAAACTTTAAAGTACTAGGTATATCATACAACAATTTTATTAAAGGTCTTCCATGCTTTACTTTCAATACATTTTCATACGTCATCAAAGAACTTATAACATGAGTAATAGAACAGGTAAAACTGCTTTACAATATAGAGTGTTTTATATTTACAAACATAAATATGTTATAATTATAACATGTATATGCATTTAATGGCGTATTAAATACGTATATTTCAATTAATTCTGATTTTGAATAAAGGACCTTATTCTGGCACAGTAGACTTTTGATGTATACAAAATATTTGGTCGAATAAACACTTGCAAATTGTGTTATAATCATTCGACGGGAGGCCGCGTATTCAGTTCACACTCTGAGCCAAATATTTGATCCACAAGAATTTGATAGTTTAATCGGGTCTGGGTGCTTGTGAAACCGAACAAGTATCTTGTAGTGTCTCATACTCATGACACAAGACTCGATATTAATGTGGGGTGTGGACTATGGGCGTATTATTGTTTTATTTCGATTGTTTATTATAATATTTTTATTTAGATAGTTTCCTCTCATATTCATCATTTTATCTTCGTTTCTGTTAAAAGGAAAACAATAATAATTATTATCATCTTCAGCAGCAGGATGCCTGTTGATGAACAAAGGCCTCTCCCAATGGCAATTTTAAAGGTTACTAGTTACTACCTTCTTGAATTGATAACGCTACTTTCAGTCATCACCCTCCCATTCAGCTATAAAATAAAAAAACAAGCTTATCGATAAAGTCCGACTTGCATATCGAATGATCGATAATTGTAACACTTAGAGAGCGAACGCGGAAATGTAACGGTTTGCCTTGGATATATCCTTATATGACTACTTATTTTATTAAACTGTCAAACATCTGCGTTAGTCAATTAAGGCATAACTCATGAAGAATTCACACCGTCCATATTTTTTTCGGTAGGGAAGTAAAACTTTTAAATAGCAGAATTAATAATAGAAGAGTTGGTAAGAGGTAGAGCACCATTTTTTATAATTGGGAAAATCGTCACAGAAGCCTGCCTTAAAACTGACCGCCTCAGTGGCGCGGTTGTAGTAGGTACGGAAGTTGAGTTATTGGGTTCGAATCCCGGATCGTGCAAAGTGATATTGGATTTTTCTATTCATTGTCGAGATGAGTCAGGAATTTATACATAAATCGATATGCTACTTATCATATCGTGGTAAGAACACACAAGGCGAAACGTGGGTGACCAGGTACTATCTTAGCTTACCCCTTTTGAGAAAAAAGAGTATGTTTATGAATGTACGTATGCCCGCTTTAAAAATACTGTATTGGCTTATTATCACCCACCACATAAATGGGAACCGCTTTGCAGACTATAACCAAATAATAAAGAGGAGTACGCCTTATCTCACAGGAGATCGGCGTGAAGCAGCAGCTTGTAATCGCGTTTCGTTCAGTCAGTAAGATTGCCCGATGGCCAATTTCCCTTCCCTCTTTCAATCCTTTTTCTTCCTGCTCCCATCACACTTGGGCCAGTAATACTAACTTTATGTATTACTGGTCCAAGTGCAACAATGCATGCTACTTGATCCTGGCTTACAGGAGTTTCCTGGAGGTCTTGACACACTCAAAACTATGAAAATTATAAAAATATATATTTAAGAATAACAAGATTACGACACCTATTTATGACTATGCTATAGCATGATACCTCTTTATGCAAGAATTTTAATATTTTATTATAAAGCTTTAAATGCAAATTCTATATTAAGCACAAAATTATAAGTCCAGACAGGTTAAGACTAAACGGGTTTCCTTAATTTATTCAAAGAACAAAAAAGTGGTGGTCATAAATTTCCTAGTATTATACTGTGACTAATTCAATTAGAGCAGTTCTCGTGTAACGATCCAATTAGTATTTTTTATCTTCATTATTATGTACTGATTGATAAACGAAGATCCAGTCTAACAACTGGTATAGATGTTTTTAATGGTAGTGAAAATTAGCAATTTCAGACCTTGTTTCGGGATTCAATCAAAATCAATATATTCTCTATTCAAATAGTCTTTCACAAGATCTTTTGAATCTTTAATTACTTCTACCAACGCTTTGGAACTCGTTGCAGTGAAGAAAAAACGGTGCCATAAACTTCCTCAGCAACACGAACTGTCTTCTGATAATTTTATTTTTTGTTGATCTTTTTTTTAAATTCATATAAAGTTACAAAGATTCTTAGGCCACAATCATGTCGGTATATTCGCACTTTAATTGTGCCGATAGGCAAAGGAAAATCTTTTGCTAAGTGACCCTCATGTTCTTGAAGGAACTTCTTTCGCTGTTTCAACTCAGCGGTAACACATTCTAAAGCGGCTGTAATATTATTTAACCAAAGATCGAAAATATTTTGTTAATTACTAATTGATGTACGTTATGAAAAGTAAACTGCTCTTTCGCTTGTATTTAGTGTTTAATTTATTAACGTTTCGAAATTAATTAAGAGTTAATTTAAGAACTCATGCAGCAAATGAACCTGTTTCATTTCATGGTTCAGGAAAGGTTTAAAAACTTAACTTTATAGTTTTAAGGTAAAGGTTAGTAAGCTTATGAAAATGCACTTAATACTAATGTATTACAAGTTTTATTTAAAATTTGCAGTGCCGTGTCACGTACGCCCGCAGTTTTAAATATAATTTGTTCAATTCCTGTCACTCCAAATATGTATAATACGTTAATAAAGTTGACTTTTTTAATTGCCACTTTTATTTCACAGTTCCAGTTTTTGAAGGTCGTTTCAGTGTCATAATAATGTACGTAATTTTGTAATCAAACGTATTTCCGTTGCTAAAATATTATTGTAAGGATGTAGTATATTTTTTGCCTTTCCGTTACATTAGCCAATTTGTATATGCTTTGGTAATAAACGTAACCTCTTTATCGTTGATCGTAGATTATAGGTACCTACATAGTGTTGCTTTTTTATGAATAGTAACTTAATTTGCCAATTTATGCGATGAAACTTATTGGAGGAAAGAAAACATGGTTATTTATCACAACTTATACTTATACATATTCAGGTATTTTAAATTAGTTTTGTTTATTGCGATGAATGCCGAGATAAGCATGATATTCTCTTGAGATGATAACCAATCATTGACAGTAACAAAACCAAACAACACCTTGAATTACAAAGCAATGCTTGTCATTGTACTGCGTTCGCCTTTTTAAGACATAAGAAGTTAAATCTCGATGTATCCATTAGTTACTCTGGCTTCAATATCCTTTAAACCGGAACACAACATTGCGTTTACACTACAGCTTGGCGGGAGAAATAGACATTCCGATGATACCTACCCAGGTGGCCTCTTACATATGCGAGTACACCAGTAACCATGATGAAGAGATAATATGTAATCGGTATGACCGTTTTTCTAATTCTATTCGATTTAGACAGCCTCCTTGGCGCAGTTGATTAGACGCCAGCTTTGAAACGAGAGATCGTAGACTCGATCCGTGCACTGAGACAAATATTTCAAATATTTGTGTGATCCATAGGTAGATATTTATTTCAGGCCTGAGTGCTTGTGAGACTGAAAAGTCTCTCGTATTTTCTGATACTCACAACACAAGACTGGATTTTAGTGTGGAATCGTTTTCTGTCATAGGATTTGATAAGGGGTGTTTTTATTGCAATGCCAAATCCATTTCGACACATATACGATCTCATTGATATATTTTATGTTTACACAACAAAATGTTTAAGTAACTTGCCCCCCAAAAAACTGTATGCGTTACAAAATTGCCAAACCATTTGCAATGATGAATGATGGTTCGATATAACGACTTGAAATATTAGATACCAATATTAGCTAATATTGATATCGTGATTTGATATTTTGCTTGCTTGTAAATGGACATCGGTGATCTGGTTTTTGAATGTGTCGTCATCTTGGCAATATGTGTCTTGTATATTTTATTTATGCTGAAACGTATGTCTTTTTGTTTGATATAAAGAGCTCTAGAAATTGATAATTTAATAGTCTGGTTAAGATATTATGATAACATACATACATACATAAACTCACGCCTTGTTCCCAGAAGGGGTAGGCAGAGGTGCCAGGGCACCCACATTTCGCCTTGTATGTTCCGTCCCACAATGTGATAGGTGGCGAGCCTATCGCCATATCGGGCACAAATTCCTGACTCTGGGCTGATACTGAATAGAAAAATCCAATATCACTTTGCCCAACCCGGGATTCGAACCCGAGACCTCAGCTTTGTAACCGTACCGTAGACCGACTACCTCGGTGGCGTAGTTGTAAAGCTTACTTCTTAAAGGTTAATGTATAGGTGGACGCGACAATAATGTATCAAAAAGTGCTGAGGTCAAATTGATGATATATCAAACATGATAGTTTTAATTGCTCCCACTTGGCCTACTTTCGGTAGAACAATGCCCAGTCAAATTTCCTTTGTTCTATACAAAGATTTTCTCATACAGACCGCGAATTGTTCCAAATTTTGATTGATCTGTAGCTATGTGTTTGTGCATGTAGTATAAAAATCTGCGTTTGTATTGAATGCGGAGCTTTACATCAACTCATGCCTTTTTTTCCCAGAAGAGATAGGCAGAAGTGCCAGGACAGCCATATTTCCACTTGTATGTTCCATCCCAGGATGTGATAGGCAACCATATCGCCATATTCTTAACATATACAAATTTCTCATTCCAAGTTGATAATGAATAGAAAAATCCAATATCACTTTGCCCGAACCTTAGCCTCGTGACCGTATCGTAGTACAAATAAGCAAGCGAGGCAGTCAAAGGAACAGTCTTTCTCCTTTCATATTTTATTATATTAGACACATTAATACTATTAGATTACGAGTGTACATGCTTGTTGTTTATATAATGAAAATATATCCCAAACAATGAATTAAATATAATATATTTTTCTCAATGTTATATGTAGTTCAAAATTTCGCACCACGCTAATATATTTTGGATGATCTATATTTCTAATAGCACAACTTGATAAATTATTTTATACGAGTAATTGTAATGGACCTTAAGAACGGAGGTCATAACACTTCGCTAATTGTTATCTGTCTTTCCGACTTTATCTCAAATCTTTTTATTAATTACTAAGATTAATCTATGAACTATTTTTGTTAAGGTAGTTAAGTTTTAAATTTAAAAATAGATGATTATTTAATATTGACTTCATTATTAATTTCATCACATTTTTTGGTTGCTGTCGATAGTAATATGATTTCAATATTCGATTCAGGTACTACTTAGAAAACTCGATAGTTATAATAAATAAGGATACCATAAAAATATAAAATACTAATTTCAGTTATTTCTATCCAGTGTCCAACAATAAAAATGTTACAAATAGAAAGAAAGAAAAAACTTTTACTATCGAATGACCAACACATAACCAAAACAATAATATAAAAATACAAGGCGATAATCAATCAATGCAATTCTCACAGAACCCTCATACTCTAGGTGCAGATCTAATTAATATTTTGGTTATGATATTGTAACTCGACCCAGCCGTCTAAATTCTACGTTATCATATTTCGGGGTCACGAAATGACAGTTTCGTAAATAAATCACATAGTATTATCTATCGGATTAAAATAGAAATGGTTGACATTCACCCCGATACAGTGAAGGGCGTAGAGCACTTATCAGCCCAATCTGACTTCAGAGAGGTGGCTTAACTTATACTTAAAAATTAACAATTAACTAAGTTAGAAAAAGGCAGCAATCGTGACTAAGTTGATAAGACGGCTGTGAATTCAGAGGCAGTACGGTGGCTTGAATTCCGAAGACAAATGTATGTCTGATCTTCAAATGTTTGCTTCTGATTTCATTGTTTGTGAGGCCAATCTTACGTAGTTTCGTATATCTATAAGAAGACTTGATTGATCTTGGTGATTGATCATAATTTTAGTTGGTTTAGTAGTATACCTTCTTTATCTCTCTTTCTCTCAAGTCCACTGCTGAACATAGGCATCCCCCTTAGTTCACCACAGAGGTTCGTTGGAAGCGGCCTGCATCCAGCTACTTCCTGCGACATTAACCAGGTCGTCCGTCTACCTTGTAGGACGAAAAGTATACTAAAAAACAAAACTATAATATATACTCAACCGAATATAACTATGTTCAAATAATCCAATATAATTGTATCATTCAACGAGAGATGATTATCTCCATTAGTATTTAGCTCAGTTCAGATTAAATATCTGCAGTGCTGTGCCAGACTTTCATATGCTGTATATTGTTCGGGAATCCAAGTTATAGCTAAGACGATGGGAGGGATTACATCTGATGCTGAAACGTGGGACAGGGTCTAAGTTAGGTAATGCGCTGTCCTAGAAAATGGGATTTATATCTAGGTTATCTATAAATAGTCTACTGACGTGGAAGCTTTTTTATACTGGCCCGGCATAATAGCTGCAATGCACCTGATGGTAAGCGTAAATGCCGTCCATGTTGAGTATCGAATGGCATCAGACGCCAGTCCCATGCCATTTGATATTATTATTTCTGCCTGCTAATCTAAGATGTCTCTTCACATGACGGCGGAAGGGCCCAGGATTATAGGAAGGAGGGAACACGCGTGACAACAAACAATTCCACTTGATGGTGCGGCACAAAGAGAAAAAAATAATAATACAAAACAGCTAATGTTAGAAAGGTGTGTACACTTCACGGTTGATTCAAGTTCAAGACATAATTTTTAACTGGTCGACCTTGAGGTGTGTTGTGGCCGAGTAACTGTTACGTTAAATGTCACAGTTAACGATCTTTTTTACGGTGAAAATGCAAAATATTTTAATACAAGTCCGTTTATACTTATATGGTTAATTGGGAGATTTATATTAATTTTGCTGGTTGTTGTTTTTTTATCATGTCTGTTATGAGTTGGTTGAAAGGAGTACGTGAAGTTTACTGGACTTTACTTCTTCCAAGAAACTTGTAATTAAAGCGCTATGGTTCCTGCTCGTAATTACTGAGAATGATAGTATTTGCTTAAGTAGAAACGTTTATAGTGAATGTAAGGTCTACGAAATATTATTCCTATATACTACATATATACGTATAGGTTTATTCAACGCCAAATAGGTTTGCAAAACTTTTACGTGCTCTCTTATTTCAGTATTAGAGGTTACTATTTTTTTATTATACGTTTTATATCCAGACTATGTGCGATTAAGAACTATGTGTATATAGAAAAGAAACTCTTCCCATTTTTTACGAATTTTTTAGTTGCAGTGTATCTGTAGTCACTGAAACTACCAGCCGCCTTCGTTTGCGGTCGCAGTCTTGATATACTATACCCTGTACAGTAACTCACATCCTTCGGCAAGGCTCTTGCGTCGTACACAAATAAAAAGGTTTCAGTCCACCTCACTAATACTAATTACCCAAATTTATGTCCTTAATATACTTTTATTTGTTTGTGGAGAACCCTAAAACACGATTGTTTGCTGATGTTTTCTTCTTAAATTTTTATAACATTCCACCTTCCGCAATACCCTAATAATATTCAGTTCCTAATCAGTTATGTACATATTGATGCTATATCATTTACATGTTACATTTTAGTTGGTTTGGTTACATTCAGATGTGAAACGGAAACATACCAGCCTTTTGGTAAAAAGTATACTCTTTCATATGGACATCATTCAAACAAATGTCATGGTTAGTCATTCAAGTGAGTTTAAATTTTGTGGAGACTGACGAGAATTTTGGAAAATTAAGATCCATTAATACGGACTTAGCTAACTTAGAAGGTCCTATTCCCATCAACGTGTTGAAATATTAGCAATAACTTAAACGTAGTTCCGATAATACTATTTTCCTATTTTCAATAAATACTTATATCTAAGTCAGCACCATACTAATATTACAAATAAGGTAACACAAAATCTTGAAATAGATGCGAAAGAAAAACCCAATGATAAACTTAGATATACCGACCCAGAACAATGAATAGCTATGGTTTTTCAACTTCCAACTAATGGTATTAGAATTGGAATGTTATTTGCGTTCAGTGCACCCATTTTAGGGTAAAGCCACTACAAAGTTCAAGGTTGCTGGTGACCGGAACCGGTCGACCGATTAGTCTAGAAGCTTGAGTTATTGTGAACGGCAGTATCTTTGTTAGATTTGTTACTAAATACTTGGTTTAAGGTACTTTCACCTAATGAACATCCTGTTTTTATAGTTCCAATGCAAGACAATTTTATTCCTGATAAATTTAGCTTATTTGTAAGTTTACAATAAATAAACAAAGTAGTAAACTAAGTGATAAATACATAAGCCTAACCAGTCAAGTTGTATCAAAACTCAGTTTCGCTAACCATGAATTAGAGTAGCATATATTTTAGGTAGGATAGATGAAGGAAAGACAATCAATAAAAAAGGAAAGGCGTGACAATGATTATTAAAATCGTAACCCATAATTGAAGGCCATCTTGCGGTCATAACTACATTTATTGAAGCTCTAGAACCCTATATCCCTATATAAAGAGTCGTGTAGACCTTCGGTTCTCAATTTACATAGCCCGTCAGTTTTTCCTGCTCTCTTAGTCAAACTTGTTTTACCTTCGATTGCAACGGTACTTGACGTGACCTCAATGCCATAAGTAAATGAAGGTGCTCTACAAGATTTGCCCTGGCTACTATAAAGCACGATTGAGTGATTTACGTAAATCAAGAGCCCTTGAATTCCTAATTGATATAAAAATACGATATACACTTTCGTTTACTTTTCTGTCATTACTTCCCAGAATTTGATCCTGATTGGTAACATTATCAAATGGTGAAATAATACAGCCTGTTTTTTTTAAAGTAATCATGTTCAATTCCTTGGTGAGCATCAGTATGCTTTATAAATCAATATTTATAATTGAATGATGTCAGTATGCAATTTCAGATGTCTTTAAAATCAGGCTCAGGACTCATTTAAGCATTTTTCACCACTCCACTTGAAAAATTCACTTTGTATAATATTCTTATGAGCTTGCATGATAACATATTTGATAATTTGGATCTTTGTAAAGGCGCTAAAAATCAATAGATAAGTGAATCAACTGAAGGTTAGTGATCACTGCAACTTACGAGAGGTCCTCAAAATGTAAAAACGCTTTGCTGACTTTTATAAATTGGCAAGAAAAAGGAGAAAAGGGGAAATAATATGAATTTTATAAGTACTAAGTATCAAAATTTACATTAACGAATTTCATATTAATCACAACTTCGATCAGAATTTCAAAAAACAAGTCAAAATTGAGAGCAAGGAGGATCAGTGTGTTGAGAAACCAACAATTATACAGATACGGTATGAAAAAGCGGAATTCATATAAATAATAAAAATTGATTCGCTTAATTAACATGCAATGTTTATGATTTCGCAGACCTTGATTCCATTATCACGTTATATATAATGTTTACATAATTTAAGTAAATGTATTCAATGCACTTTGTTTAGCTGAAGTATTGCTGTTAGGTTTTTTGATCCGGTAATATGCAACTGCGCAATTTTGCCTAGAATTTTTATTGGCTGCGTTAATTGCATGGTCGGAATTTGTTATTGGTGTAATTAGTTCTTCCCTTTCTTTCAAATTTAATTACTTTATACACTGTATGGATTTAAAACTTAACATATATTTGCTTAATTTGGTAGGTGTCAATATTATTTGATCTGATGACTGTTTAAGGACTGCAATTCGATTGATACTCAATCAATTATTATCATTTTAAGCCACAGGATATTACTGATGAGCAGAGGCCTCCACCAAAGATAGCTACTTGGAGACTGTTTCATCCGGTAGGCTATTGAAGATGCGACCTCTACTTGCATCAACATACAAAATAATTTTATTTCATACCAAAGGCAAATATTTAAGAAAAAGTCAGAAACGTACTTATAGTGTTGTAAAACTAGGAATTGACTAATGTTTTTAGATGCATGTAAATTATTTTTTTATAAATATTTATAATGCATCCATTTCTAGTTTACACGAGTAAAGATTGATGAGTTTGTTTTTTAACTTTTTATAATAAAAGTAACTTCATAAAACATCCAGTAACCTTTCGTTAACTATGCTTAAATGCATTTTGTTTTATCTTTGTATATTATTATCGTATCGTGCGTGGTGGCCTGTTGGTAAACGGACTAGACGCGACTGCCAACATGTTCACGGTGGTCGCGGGTTCGAATCCCAGGGCACACCTCTGACTTTTCGGAGTCATGTGTGTATTGATAGTCAATCACCACGCACTAAAATGGTGAAGGAAAACATCGTGAGGAAACCTGCATACCATAGCGATTTATAAAAAAATTCTATGGTATGTAAGTCCGCTAACCCGCACTAGGCCAGGGTGGTGGACTATATGGCCTAACCACTCTCAATCGTACTGTCGATTGTAGAGGAGGCCCGTGCCCTGCAGTGGGACGTATATGGGCTGATACAGATTATTATCGTTAATATATTTTTTAAATTGTTATATATATTTGCCTTGCATTTATTACATGGAAAATACTTTTTGATTATTATAATTTGTACGTATGTACATGCGTAGTTATGATAATGATCGAGATTTATATGTTGAGTTTTAACAATGACCTTATTTTTGGTATATTTGGTTAAAACTATACAATATAAGATTTATATTATCCCGTTTACAGAGTGTGGATTTGATCTTAGTCCTCAATATAGTGCACACAGTATGTGGAAACATAAATGATTCTATTAATTCTAGGTCTTCTTGGTCTTCACTTCTCAGGATAGGAGTCTACTGCTGAACATTGGCCTCTCCTAAAGATTTCCTCATCGACTTGTTGGAAGCGGCTTGCATCCACTTCCTGCAACTCCGACTTCCTGCAATTGTAACTATCTTCTTTCAAGATACTCATATTTGAAATATACTCAATTTGCAATTTATTGAGTTTCAGATGTATTTGATATCGTTTATTATATTATGATGCGTTGTTTTGTCGTGCGGTCGGGCTGTGCGACAACAACGGGTCTGATTCGCACGGCACGCTTCATCGACCCGGTCTCCTTTCCATTCCGTGTGGTAATACACACGTAATTATACACAAAAGTACTTCATTACCTTAATGCTGATATAGGTTTGTATTGGTTGGATTGGTTGGAAATAGATTCCAAACGCTGTTGGTAAATACTGCATTACGTCTGCGGGATTATCCTACTGTCATGGTCATGGGTTGTACAAAGTTAAACCGCGGGATCCTCTGGACCAAGCTAGCAAGTAGTAGAAAAATCTGGAGTAGGCCTATGTTCAGCAGTGGGTGGACACAGGCTGAAAATTATGATGATAATTTCAATCCATTGTAGCAGATAATCTGTATACTTGTGTCAAATTACTAAATAAATAAATAACACTTAACAGTCACATACATAGTCCTGACCCCACACTAAGATCGAGTCTTGTGTCGTGGGTGTCAGGAACTACGAGAGACTTTTCGGTCTCACAAACACTCACTAACTATTTGCTGGTGGTAGGTATATGTTATGAGAGGCCGCCTGGATAGGTAACACCGCAATGTCTATTTCTCCCCCCAAACAGCAGTTTAAATTAACTGTTGTGTTTCGGTTAGAAGGACATTGTGGCCAGAGTACCTTCTGGACATATTGAGACTTAACTTCTTATGTCTTAGGATGGCGAGCGCAGTGGAATGCCAAGCATTGCTTTGTAATTTATGGTGTTGATAGTTTTGCTACTGTCCATGAGCTGTCGTATCGCTTACCATCAGGTGAATGGCACGTTCGTCTCGCCATTCATTGAAATAAAGGGAAGGTTACGGCCGAAAGTTATTATGAAAATCTTGAGAGTGGATCCCGAAAAATTACTAAAATAATCTAATGTACGGGAGTCGATACTACTTATCTGAATATCGATTCTTAAACAGTTGTTAATATCGTTAATAATGATCGAAGATCTCGATTCTTACTTACCATATTAATGTCTGATTATTTTAAGGAAACTAAGTCATCTTAATCCGCAACAAAATTATTAACAGTTCTGTATCGACCTCAAATCGTATTGTATCATATTTTTAATGCCTGAGACAACGAAACCATAGGTTTTCTCAGCAGTTTTTTTGCATCTTTTTCTGGCATGTAATAAAATGTAGTATGCGACGAGCTTACCGTTTGATGGTAAACTATACGGACGCTCATGAATAGTAGCAATACCAAACAACACCTTGAATTACAAATCAATGCTTGGCATTCTTCTGCGCTTGCTATCCTGAGACACAAGGTGTAAAGTCTCAATATGTCCAGTAGTTACTCTGGCTACAATTTCATTCAATCCGACTCGCAAATGTGTATTTAAACTGCTGTTTGGTGGGAGAAATAGACATTGCGATGGTATCCATGTAGGCAGCCTCTCTCGTATACATTTTTCATGGTATCCGAAAACATATTATATATGAACCTACATATCAACCAGGTATTGTAACTACGGTTGCAATCTTACCATGCAGTAGCAACCATGGTTGCAACTAGGTATGTATCTATCGCTTTATTATTATTTTTTGCTAATATAAAATTGATTTCGTTGTTTTAGTAAACCTGTCACTTGCACACGCCTCTGGGTGTCGCGGAAATTAATTGAAAATATAACGTCAATACTACGTTTTAAGTATTCTATTGACGTCATAACGTACATCCTTGACGGGGCAGTTAGACGTGTTTCAACGTCATTAAATAAATTAATGATTTTATTTATACTTTCTTAGAGCGAGGACAAACATTCTCTGATAAAAAAAAAAGACGGGTTGCACTCCGGGAGTGCCGGCAGAAGTGAAAACTTGATTATTAACGTTGAGCATGTTTGATATTTTGGAATGGTTAGGGAATAATTTTGCACCAATTGCTTTATCAGTATAAAAGTACTATCATTTATGTGGTAGAATACAATATTCATTTATTGCGCTATCGTACACAAACATGACAATTTATATTACATTAAAAATTTAACACTTTAAAACTATTACAATTATTTTACATTAAAAAGTTTATCTCTCCGAAAAATCAACTTTCATCCATAATTTCAACGACTTTTTCACCATCATCATTACCAGAACTATCATCGCCAATCTCTAAAACTGATACGATAGGTTTATGGTAGCTGAAGTAAGAAACGAACAGTTTTGATTCGAACCTATTTAAATGTCTAATAAAGACCGCATCAATAGTAGTTTTGTATTTCGTTGTGCTAAGATTGCGATCATTCGACATAGTTAAACCAAATTCATTATTTAAAAATTCAATTAATAGTTGATTTTTATCGTCTGCGAAGTTTATGTTGAAATCTCCACTCAAAATCATTGGCAATTCATCAAAGCTTTATAAACTGACAGCTAACTGACAGCTGTCTACTCTCCATCCGTCTTACGCTTTTTCGATCAGGTCACGTGTCCTGACGCGAGTTTAAGATTTTATACCCATTACAGAAAAAGTGCTCAACGCCGCTAAAGAAGTTTTCACTTCAAAAATACCGGGGGAAGACCGTTGGAAGGTTTCGTGGGGAGGCTAACTTAAATTAATTTTTTGGAGGTAAAATATATTTTTTTGGGGGGTAATTTTTTGCGGAATTTGGGATTTCTGGCGGGGTCAATTTGTAGCCCTCACCAAGACGGTTCCGAGGATACCAAACTCGGTGGGTCTACGACCTATGTTGGCCGAGATAGGATTGGGGGGGTGAGGTAAATTTTCGGGGTGGGGGTAGGGGAGGGGGGGTAGGTTTCGTGGGGAGGCTAATAGGCACTATTTCGGAATAAGGGTGGGGGAAGGCAGGGGGGGGGGGCTATGGGACAATTTTGGAAAAAGTGGGTGAAACTGAAAAAAAAAACGAAACAGTAGGCCCAGGCATACATTTTCGCCGCGCTGTAGAGAGGGGATAGCTGTCTACTCTCCATCCGTCCTACTAAGATGACGTCATTGCCGTCCTACGCTTTTTCGATCAGGTCACGTGTCCTGACGCGAGTTTAAGATTTTATACCCATTACAGAAAAGTGCTCAACGCCGCTAAAGAAGTTTTCACTTCAAAAATATTTTAGACGTTAATTTTTAGTTCGATTCTCGGAATATTAATTTATTTACATAAGATGAAGACTGTCTCGCCCTTATACTCACCAATGCAATATCTATGTAAACAGAGGCGAATATAATAATAGACACCAAGTACTGAAATTTAGGGAATCAGCTATACGGGAATGTCCAACTTATCTACGAGTATAACCCGGAATGACAAATTAATCAAATCATAAAATTAATGGTGCCTTGGTGGCGTAGTTGTACTACGGTTTGATGGCTAAGGTGAGGTCTAGGGTTCAAGTTACAGGTCGGGAAAAGTAATATTGGATTTTCTATTCATTCAGTCACGGAATTGTGCGTGATATTATGGTAATAGGCCCGCCTCCGATACTATCGCGCGATGGATAATACAAGACGAACATAGGTGACCTGGTTGCAACTCTAGCTACCCCTTCTGGGAAAAAGGCATGGGTTTACGTATGTATGTAAAATTAATAAGAATTTAATGTGTATTAGACCGAAAAATCACATGTCTACTAGGTCAATTTGGTGACAGGACTATTAAGATTTATTTAAACTTAAATCCAGAATGTAAATATTATGATATACAAATTATGTACAAACTCGTACATATTAGAAGGAAACTAACGTGAAGTATGATGATTATATACCCGTGTACACGCAATACATTATTGCTTATGTTTTAAGTCTACGAGTATATCTCATTGACAGGTTTCCTTCGAATTGTTTTATGAGTTTGAATTCCGGTGACAATCCAACGCAATTTCCTTCATTCACACATATGGTATCACTATTGAAATAATATTATGTATCAATAGATATGTATAATCATATTTAAAGACAAAGATGAAAAATCTTCATACTGAAAAATACAAATATGCCGACAATCTACAATCATTGATTGTGCCTCCGTGGCGCAGTTGTAAGATCCTGCCCGTAAAACGAGAGGCCGCGGGTTCGATCCTTGCACCGAAACAAAGTAGTTTGTGTGATCCAAAGGCATTTGTTGTTCGGGTCTGGGTGTTTGTGAGACAGAAAATTCTCTCGTAGTTCCTGATACCCACGACACAAGACTCAATTTTAGTGTGGGGGCAGGACTATGTATGTGACTGTGTAGTGAATTTATTTGTTATCATTATTAATGATAGTTGCTTATATCACTGGGCAGTCGCGCCTGCAATTAATTATCGAGAGGTACATACCTTTCTAAGGGAACTTCACGTGTACGTTGGTATACGAAAGAATAATAATACCCCACCACCACATTTGGGCTCGGGAACTAACTGACTCGGCTTATTTACTGGTCTCTCATATGTTAGAGAGGGGTGGGTACCACCGCAATGTTTATTTCTCCCGTCAAACAGTAGTTTAAATGCACTGTTATGTTTCGGATTGAAGGAAATTATACCCACAGTAACTACTGGACATATTAAGACTTTCACCTTATTTCTCTGAATGGCGGGCGCAGTGGAATGCCAAGCATTGCTTTGTAATTCAAGATGTTTGGTTTTGCTACTGTTAATGAGTGGTCGTATCACGTACCATCAGGCAAACGGCATGCTCGCTGGCCATTCAATGCAATAAACAAAAAGGGAAATTAAATTAAAATGTAAGTACGGATAGATGTAAATTGTAAAGTGAATGATGCGGATCGTACATCTCTACCTGCCCCTATGGGATATAGGCGTGACGACATATAAGTATGTATATTTCAATCTGATAATACTACCGAACTTTCTCTCTCTCTCTCTATCAGCCCATATACGTCCCACTGCAGGGCACGGGCCTACTCTACAATCGAGAATACGATTAAGAGTGGTTAGGCCATATAGTCCACCACGCTGGCCCAGTGCGGGTAGGCTATACTACCAAACTACGAGTGTTGATTACATGGTCAATAATATAAATATAGAAGTGTTACAGTTTTGATATTATATAATTGTCGACATCGTGTACACCTTGACATTTTTTTCACGGAGTTAAAAATGTTGCATTAACAAAGCCGTCCAAGTGTAATAGTAGTTTTACGTACTCGTTTTTTTTCTCGTTTTATTTGGATAATTAGCTTGTTAAGTAATTTTGAGGCACGCGCCGGTTTTGATATCGAAATATTATTTTCGATTAATTTATGTCGTCATTGCAATTATTCGGGGAATATTTGGTTAAAAATAAATCGAAATGACATGCCACGATCGCTATCTCTGCATGAACCTATAATTGTTTCTTCCATGGACAATAACAAAATTAACCAACAACATGAATTACAAATATATCCATGAAATTCCTGTGCTCTCGTCATCTTGACACATAAGATGTTAACTCTCATTATGTCCAGTTTTATTTGTTTTGTTGCATTGGCTACATAGTCCTTTAAAGTGGAAAACAACAGTGCATTTTCACTGCTGTTTGGCGGGTAAAATAGACATTGCAAAGACACCAGTAAAATGAGATCGTATCTCGTATATTTTTTGTGCCTAATGGATATTCATATAAGAAAATATTAACAAAATGTTTGACAAGCTTTATCCTGGGATAGTGAATAGGTACTGTTCACAATACGATTTCTATACTATGTTGTAAGCACAACTATATAACAATAACTAATTATTTTTTGTATATAACATCATCTTTTGGTTATTGAACCTATCGTTAAACTTATTATAAATGTATCTACATCATTAAAATTGACCCTCCGGCAACATGGAGACAGAGCCTCCTATTATGGACACAATATATCACGCAAGCCATTACCATATCGGGTGAACAGTTAATCTATCGAAATAAACGTTGAGAAAAAGAGAATGTTTGTAAAACAAATAAAATCAGTTTCACAGGTCCAAGGAATTGATAGTACGACAAAATTCAGATGTATTTCATATCCTCAGTGCGGAAATCAAAATCGAAGCCTCTTATTTGACAAAAGATTTTAAACAGACGTACATATCAACTCATCCTTTTTTCCCAGAAGACAGGCTGAGATGCCAGGACACCCACATGTCGCCATATATGTTCCATCTCACGATGTGTTAGGGAGCAAGTCTATCGCCAAATCAGACACAAATTCCTGACTCCTGATCCTTGATAATGAATAGAAAAATCTAATATCACTTTGCCCGACCCGGGACTTGAACCCAAGATCTCTGCTTCGTAACCGTACCGTGGAATAACTACGCCACCGAAGCAGAATTTTTAAACACATTTTAAAAATACAAAAATTATTTTTGTACACCGCCTCTGTACCCTAAACTTTACGTGTCCATTAAAATACTGACCATAAAATCAATTTCCGCCTCATTGACTCCGATTTTATCGCGCCAACAAGGACCGAAACCTTTTGAATGGCGTTCAATGAAAAAACGACATTTCCGTGAGTGATTATCTTTAGATTGAAAACTATTGTTTAAAAATAAACACTGGTTTAGTGAAGGCTAAGCTTTGAATTGCGACGTCTTCAGATCAATTTCTAATTTTAACATACCTATTTAATTCTGTTATCATATGGTTATCATCTTTAGTTTAATAAAGCCTTGCTGAACATTACCTTCACAAATGACTTCAAAAGAGACCGAATAGAATTAAGAACTGGCATTTTTATATTTTTAATTAAATAGAGATTTGAAATACTTAGATACTCATTACTCAGACAAAATCATAAAACCTTTAATATCATCTTTAAAAAGTATTATTCTAAGTTTTTTTTTTCATTTTTATTAATATTAGACCTTCCTTCCGTCAATAAGTAATCAAAGTTCACTGACAAACTCCAAATTTACACAAGCGCAAGCTCGGGTAATTCCAGTAATATATTATTAGTGCAATGGCCTTGTACTACATACAAAGATGATTAAGGCACGCCAGCGGAAATTAATATCTAACAATAGAAAAACAAACAGAGTCAATAATAGACCCATAATGTAATAATAATAAAGGCGGCATTATGTCGAATGCTGAGAAATAATCATATATCTCCACACTCGCCATCAGAAGCAATGAAGTCAAATTGCTGTGTATAAGGTCTTAATATACCGTCTCGATGGCGCAGTTGCACTACGGTATAATTATAAAGCTATGCTGGGTTCGAATCCCAGGTAGGGCAAAGGGGTATTGGATTTTCCCATTAATTTAGATGGAGTCAAGAAATTGTGCTCGGGTAGGCTCGTCCCCTATCACATGGTGTGGGAACGTACAAGGCGAAACGTCCTGGTACCATCTGTGCCTACCCCTTCTGGGAAAAAGGTATGAATTTATGTTTATGTATGTTACTAATAAAAATTCCAAAGTTGTTTGTTTGTTTCGCTTTTAAAAGAGTATCTAAACTACTTACCGATCATTGAAAAAAATAGTATACATGTTATTACTAGCACAGAAAATGGCATAGGTACTTTTTATCTAGAATTTATGTAATGTGCCTAAGGGATATTAAACGGGATAAATATTTGAATGCTTGAATGACAAAAAAGAGGTCTTTGGTTCAACGATCATCAAGAAAAAAAAACAGTTTATATTTATGTATTAACACTAGGATAAGTTAATGATCTCCTGTAGTTTCCTGCAAAACTATACAAACAGTTTGTCTACAGGATCAGCTCTTACAATAATTATTTAAATATTTTAGGGCCAGTTGGCCAATTAATGCCTTTTAAGCTTAGACTTAAATATGGTTTTAGCAGACTTCTGCCTTAGGTACTCGTGCAGTCTGTTGCTCCCAAGTAATTTCAATCACGTGAGCAAAGCCCTGGGAAAATTATTAATATTCTTATATCCATTTACTTATTTATCTGTGATATTACGGTCAGTCTATATCGTGGCTATAAGTAATAATTTATTGGTAATTTATAATACATTTAGGATTGGAATTATCTGCGGATATTGTAGTTGCTGTCTCCGAGTTTAAGTAATGCTGTATTTTAGTACTTTTGAAATTGATAGCCCCTGAGGCGCAGTGGACTAGGATATGGGAAATGGAGTTTTGGGTTCCATGTTTGTGTGGTAATGAAAAATGTATGTAGGATTGTTGTCTTGTGTATTTTGCATATGCATTTATGTAAATGTAGGGTGCATATAAGTAAGTGGATTTATATAATATCTGAAATTACACGTTTTTATAAAATATTTCCCTTTAAAATCCATCTTGTATGAAAAGTAGTGTACCAGTTTAATTGATTTTTTGTATATCCTTAAAAAAAAAACCATGGGTACGAATGATTAACTTATGTACATATGTTCAGCAGTTGACTCCCGGAAGGTAAGATAGTTAATGTAATTTTTAAACAACTATAAATAAATCCAATTGTTGTATGTAAGACATTACCTGTGAGCGATAAGACGGCCAATTGTACTTTAATAAATTGATTTTCGTTTTACTTGATTTTTGTGTGCAATAAAGTGTATAAATAAGTAACTGACATATGTAATATTCTACCCAAAATAGAAACAAAACAGGACAATAAAGTAATAAAGGACCGTATCTCAAATAACCTTCCCACAGTAAATAAACAATAAACAACACCTAACACGAAACACTGCGTTTCGTAACAAAGACGCACACGTGAAATATGTTACACGTTGTAATTGCACCGAAAATTATAACAATAAATTAACCTGACGTCGTTTCCTTCGAAATCAACTAATTATATTGCGCAGTACAATGTTTTAATACATATTATTGATTGATGTGTACTAAATTAGGCCCTACACGCAAGAAATTTTACAACCTAGTGCCTACAGTCCATACTGGTCTAGTACAGGTTGGTAAACTTATCATACCAAGTAAAATGTTATAAAAATCTCTATTACGAAGATGTCTCCAAATGTTTTCTTTTATATTTCAATTACTTGAATTGATTATCAATACACACATGACTCCGAAAAGTCAGAGGCGGCCAAGGCATTGATTGATGTGTATTTTGGAAGTCTATCCTAATAAGGTGAAGGAAAATATCGATAGGAAATCTATATAGCACAGATATACTCAAGAATTTCTATAATATGTAAATCCGGCAACCTGCATTATGCCACTATGATCGAGTGAATAATTAGCGGACGCTTGTGTTCAGCATTGGAACGAATCTGGACTAAAACATTATTATTAATGTGATTTCTTATGTATTTATTTACTACTTCATTGTACATCAAATAAATTAGTTCAGTATAACGGAAAAAAAAAGAATTTACAAGTGGCGGTCTTGTTGCCTATTTTTAAACGTTGCTTAATTTCTGCCAAATAATACATGGGATGGATATACGCGAAAGAAAGAAAGTTGAGGCAGCTTTAAGTGTACGAATAATGATGTATGTTTTTATAACGGGTACGTCTTAAATAAGACAAGGACATCTTAAATAAAGTAATTTTAACCCTATCCCTGTGTACCCGAGGGTGTGGGCAGATGTTATTATTGTTAATCATATTAATCGAATTAATTTCCGTCACAAGATGTATGTAACAAGGGCGAGGCTACTTATATTTGATAAACAGTGAACCTCGAGGTTCGTGGTTCAATTTCCGGGTTGTGCAATCCAATATGTAAGTTTTTAGGTTTGTGAGCTACCAGGTAACAAGTTAAGTTCTAGATGATTCGCACGAGATTTTCCAATTTTTTTTTCTCATAATTGATTATTAATCTCATCACGACAAATACTTAAAATAAAATATTTCGTTGTTATTGAACAATAACTTAGGTGTTTTTGTTTTAAACAAATGAATTTGATATGTTTGGTTTTATTTGCATTATCATTCGGTACTTTTAAGTTTTCTTATATTTTGTATAACTAAATACGAAGTAATGCTTCACAGTTCGATACAAAATTATATTATTATTTGAGAATCATCCAACTTTTGTTTATCAGTTACCTAATTACACGCAATGCAAACAATTTATAATTGCGTTAATTAAACTTCAAAGTAAGTGTAATTATCTGAAGTATTTATTGGGATAAAGATATAACTAGTTTGAGCAAAACAATTTAAGAATCTATTTTGTTTGTTCTAATTTATTACACGATTAATTAATGATTTATGGAAAGTCATAAAAATACCACAAAATGATATAAATAGAAGATGTGTGTATTTTATAAGTCTTTTAGTGTTTACCTAACACTTTGGTTTCATTAAATATGCAAATGATGTACATATGTAATTATAAGCGACAGATTGTAATCAAAATAAGCTAGAAACTTAATATGATGTTTTTATTGACAACTTTAAATAATGAAGCTTTTAATTTTATCGGAGCCGAATCTGGTATTAAAATGTTATTATTTTTTTTTTATACAAAAATAAGCAAATTAATAAAAATTTTACCATTAAAATGTTTATATGTCACATCCAAAAATTGCAATTATGTTTAAACATCCACCAATTTTTTTTTTTAATAATTTATTAAAATAAATAGTAACACTATTATTTATAATTGTCAGCCGATACTTAGATGTTTAGATTGCGAACCGGAAACACTATAATTGAATATGTAAATTTAAGTAGTGTGATAGCGCGAATAAAATAAATTGTAAATATGGACGCGATACGTCCGCCTCCCGCCCAGCGATCGAACGAATACGAAGGACTCGTTACGAAGTGTCCAAGCCTAATCCAGCCACTAGGGGGGCAGTGGCGAAAGTGCAACCACATAACCACCTATAAATACACACAACGCGCTCCAAGTGGTATCCAGTTCGAATCCCGGCCCCGAGAACCGTTGAAGAGGCATAATGAAAACAACGGTGAGTGGTGTGTTAAGTTAAGTGAAGTGAAGTGACGTGCGAGTAGTGACTTCAAAAAATAACATCAAATGCAGATATCGTCGCGTGTCCCGTGCTGTGTTGTGATTGTGATATACGGGATGTGTTATGTTGTTGTTTTTTGAAGTCAATACTTTGCTACACGTGGTTTTTACGATAGGTTTTAATCGGAGTTATTTTTTTTTTAGGGAAACGTAATTTTGATTCTATTTATCATGAATCTTATCAAAAAGGAGCTATATTGATTACTTTGATTAATTTAAAAGTGAAAGAAAAACAAATATTTGGGGTAATTTAATAATTGACATTAGGAACCATTTAAAAGAGCCAATATTAATTTAAAGACGAAAAGGGATAATTTTCTTCTTTTATCAAAACTATAAAAATCTAATTTCATGATTTACACACACATTATTACATTAGTACATTTATTGTACCATAATTATCCAGTAAACAAAAATGCCTCAATTCCCAGTTATCAATACGAAAACTAAATCGACCACGATAATAATTGCAAAGAAAAATTGTCCAATTAAAAGAAAGCGAATGATCAACGATGTTAGGCAGCTGAACCGTAACAGCAACGCGTCAATCAGTCCCCTTACGTCACAATGGACATTGCCTCGAACAGGTTTCGAACTGGCACCGAACTAGGAAGCGTGGCCGGCCACATATCTACAAGTTTCGTAATGTTTACAAAATAATCGAATATGATTTCACTTGTTTTTGTTATATTAGAAATTAGTGTCGGCAAATATTTAGGAGTCTATTAATTAATTGTATACCTTACATCAATATGGCTAACAACAAAATTGGCTACATGGCCTAAGAACTCTCTATTTTTTGTCAAGGAGGTCCGTGCCTTGCAGTGGGACGTATTTTGGCTCAAAATTTGGGCGCAAAAATTGTCTAACTAATCTATTTTTATATATTTTTCAAAGTAATTAGCAATGTTTGATTTTACAGGACTTCTGAACGAAAAGAACAAAAAAACTTATCTTTAGTTCCCGCGATTTCGACTTAGCGGTGTTTGTTAGTTTTAATTCCCATTTTCATAATCACTGAAAATTATTGATCAATTTGTTAACGTTAAAAATAGGGATAAGGTTAAATTAATAGTAGATTTTATAGTAAGTTAATAAAATTAGGATGATATTATCCTGGTAAGCAAAACAATAGATGTACGCGTATTCGATAGAGTCAAAATAAAATTTACCTGGAAAATGTTATTTATTAATATTTCACAAAATATTAATTTATTTGTCATCCTTGCTAAAATATATGACATTCATCATACTGGTATAGCCAATGCATGAGTAAATATGTATATTCGCGTTAATTAAAATTGCACATGAAATATGCATAAAAAATCAGTTTATATCAATGTCGAACAGCAATAGTCTTACTCTACTGTGCACATAATATTAAAAGTTGAAAACGTTGAAAAGTGCATTAAAGCGGAGGTCAGAACAAAAGACTATAATATTCCGTTCATTTACAAGGTAAAATCCTAGTAACTGCTCCTAAGAAAAGCTTTGAGGTCGAATATTATGCAGGTTATATTATTTTTGTGAATAAAGGGGCAATTAAGGCTACAAAAATATATTATATATTCGGATAGATCTAGTAGTAAATAGCAACTAAATGTTATAAATAGTCAAGTAGACGGATTTCAGTAAAATCAAATATCGATCTCAGTAAAACAAGTATAATGAAGTTTATTCCCGGGTAACTTTATGATAGGAGAAAAGTAAAAAAATATAGAATTGACTATATAAGTTGTAGGGAATTTTACGAAGAACAAAATGTACAAAGTACAAGTAACATGCAATACCATACAATATTAGTAAAACTCCTTAATTTAAAAAGCAGAAATAGCTAAGATACTTAAGTATAGCTATTCTTGAAGGTTCCATTCAAAAACTTATGAATGCCACTTTTCCTACCAACCCTAATGAATTTAAAAGCGATAAACACAAACTTCCAGGTGAAGGCTAGTTTAATTAAGCAGTGGAAGTTGGGTAAGGGGTATTGCGACAGCACCATAAGAACGCACTCCCACGAGTCCAGCTAACGACCTCGACAGCCCCAATTAGCGTGGACCGAACTGAATGCTTTGTCTTCCATTGTTATGCATTCTACACCATAGAACACAAAGTAAATACGAAGGTACAATAATATTACAATGCTGATATAGATTTTAAACCTTAATAAACGGAATGTAACAAGAGGCTAGTTAATAGATTGGGATGGTAGTATAAAAAAAATCAGTAGTATTCGGCTTGGTAATGATGTAAATATCGAAGAAATTCAATAGTATTGAGCTTCGTAATGTTACAAATATCGACGACAACGCAATTGGCTACAAACTAGCTTCAATAAGATAAATGGTAAATTACTCCAAATTAGGTGGGTAGGAATATTACTTACATCAGTTTTTTAATAAATGTATTTGATAAATTAAAGCACTAGGACATGAGTAAAATTATAAAAACTACGTAGTCCAAATTCATGGCGATGAGCCAATCCTTATTAAGGAAAACATCCAATCTCAGGCAAATGCTAAAATTCACATGTTATGAGCACTTTAAAATATTTTTAGGCCGTCTACTTAAGACCAAATGCCTTGAGATCAAAACCGATACCAATCACCGTATAAAGAAAATGTAACACATTTCAAATCTTCGTAACGACTTGTTGACACATTACATAACGTTTAAGTTCAAACAACATGCAAGTATTAGTAAGTTTGTAACACCACGTACCACCATTAAAATTTAACTAAATATTTTACATTTGTGCATTTTAATGATCATAATTTCGCAATCAAAATGTCTTCATCGTTTTACTTATTCGTAGTTAAAGTAGTGAGCTAGAAGTCGCTGTATATGTCGACTTGTTTAATAATATAACTGCCTTGTAAGTTAAATCTAGATCAAGTTCTACGTTGAGTCGCTTTCTGCAAATGATTTTTGATTGATTTCATTTCCACGTCATGATGCTTGTAACTTTCAGACATCAAGTTTTTAACCCGATTCGAAATTTCCCGCCGTTTTCAATGTATGTGAACACACCGGTTTTGGCTAGAAAAATATAAAATGCAAGCTGTAAATTTGTTAAAAGGTAAATTATAGCAGGCGAGGTTATAAAACTGTCATCATGAACTCGAAATATTAACAAAATAATATTGTAATGAACCACACCCAAACAGGCGTTACACAAAAAGTTTAAGGACCGCATATTGATGTATACACGGAAAGTAAAATTTTCGCAAACAACGAAAAATAAGGATTTGGAGTAATTGATTCAATACAAATTCGACCAGGTGGCTGGCAACCTTCCAAACACACTTTCTGATTTTTTATCCTTATTTCCTGTATTGTGTTACGCCTCGTTTATTAATTATTGGTTTTAGAACTTATTTGCCTCAGCAGATTCATGTAATGATTTGGTGTGATCCAAATGATCTTATTACTCAATCTATAATTATAGCAGATTAATGTCATCTTCACAATTTTTCCCAAGAGAATGAGACAAAATTTGAATATATCGTCAATATTTGCCAAAGAAATCGTTCCACACAGAACCACACCTTATTACATAATATGGGTTTTGCAAATCTGGCATAAAATGCAATGTTGCCAAAAAATGTGCAGGAAATTCAACCGTGGAAAGTATCTTGGTCTGGTTTTCAAATGAGCGCGTGATGGAACTGTAGATTATAAAACTGCATCGCATTGTGATCTCATATTGTGAAATTGTGCATAAGTTTACACCATAATACTGCATATTGTGTTGTCAGATTAAATTATATAATTTTAGTAGGTTGTTGCCTATTTACATCCCATTAAAGTAATGCAAGTTCATACACAATTACCAAATCGACAATTAAAAATGCTATTAAATATATTATGTAAAATATTATCCCTACCAGCTAATTGATAAAAGTTTTTAAAACCAGAGCAATATGAAGCAGCCTTATGAATACTATACCAAAAACTAATGTAAATAGTAAATTATATTGCATTCAATACAGACGCGCTAATTAAAACATGCCTGACGGAAGCAAACATAGAACATCTTAAAATTCATTCATATATGGAACTGTTAATTGGTACGATGTTTTTCAGAAAAAGAATACATCATGTCTCGATCCAATTATTAAAGATTTGTAGATACTATACGAAAGTGTAACAAGATAGGCATATAGCACCGGGCTTAGGCTACAAAAAATATGGGAAATTTCGCACAAAGAGCGTCGTGCTCGACCGGGATTATTGCATCACAACAGACGGATTTAATGCCCTATAATGCCCCTAATGCCTAACAATTTAGGCTTCGGTTTAACTACCCGGCACTGTGCGGTTCTGCGTCATATTCTAAACGATGTTCGATTGCTCAAACATTCTAAGCGAGGCTAATTGGACGTTGGAAAACTAAAATCTATTTGTGTAACTTGTGGGTGGTACGGTGGCGAAATGATGAAGGAGATATTAGTAATTAGAAATGTAATAGTTGTGTATGTTGCTTTTACTTAATTGCTCGATGATACAACTGTTAAATGAAATGTTGAGGCTAGAATTTCAATTTTTCCAGTATCTTCGGTACTGTTTTTTTTTTATTGCATTGAATGACGAGACGAGCAAGCCGTTCGCCTGATGGTAAGCGATACGAACGGTCATGAACAGTAGCAACATTCCACTGCGCTCGCCATCCTGAGACATAAGATATTAAGTCTGAATATGTCCAGTAGTTGCTCTGGCTACAATGTCCTTCAATCCAAAACACAACAGTGCATTTAAGCAGTGTTGTTTCACGGGAGAAATAGACATTGCGGTGGTACCTACCCAGATGGCCTCTCACATATGAGAGACATACCACCAGTAAAGTTGTTGAGTTTAATTCTGTTTACTTTAAAAAATAAGTCAGCTATAGATAATTGTTAAAACTATTCTAATTTACTAATCACTTTTAAAAATAATTTACGTATTAAATTCCGTTTGCAATAGTATTGAAAATATAATCTCAAATCAGAAACAGTTTTTTAAAATATAAAATGATAAACGACGCATAACATAATAAATAATGGATCTAACATTGCCACATTAACTCATCAATTGCGACATATAATTATAATCCTCATAAATGTCGCATTTTAAAATTTAAATTATGTAGGTTATTGTCAATATATCTCAAGGTCGGATTGTTGCTTGCCTTCACAGCGCTAAGTTGAATAGCTCCATAATATTTACACTGTGAAATGAAACTGGGGCTTTTTCGCGCGGTCGTGTTAATTTGGACGTTGGTGTGAGTTTCCAAATGTTTGTACAACTCTGACAATTGGATCAAGTTTTGCAAGTATGTGACTACGTACTGACATAACGATGCCAATGCACTCAGATTTCGTAGTGGGCTTATTCATATTGATTATGGCGATTTAATTACTCATGAGGTATAGTTTTGAGTGACTATATAAAAGCTCCCTTTACTACACTTGAAAGTTATCACCAATCCGTTAGGCGTTTTAATTCTCTGTATTATAAATTTAATTCATATTTCACATTACACTTTCTGTAAACTGGAAGTGGTACTTATTTTATTTCTTTGACTATATGGATTTTTTTTTTCAAAATTTACATTGACATTGCCTTACGTCTGCTGTTTTGCAGTAGTAATTATTTTTAGGTGGACATAAATTAACTTGTAATATTGCATTTAGTGAAAATTAAACATGTAAAGTTGAGTCATCTGTAGCCATAACTTTTGATCATTTATGTCTTGTGCCAAATATTTCTATGGCGTTATTAACATCTTAAATTGATGTAACACATAAAATGCCACAGGCCATTTCAATATGGCTATTATTCATTTTAATCGCTATTTCATTCACTATCGATTAATTTTTTGTGATTGATACAGGTTGTAAACTGGCGTACGCGTAATAAATTGTTGTCAGGTGATTCATCATTCTCTTCTTTAAGAAATACTATGGTTTACGCATATGTTATTATGTGTGAAGTAACACTAACAATCATAATTTTGATCAAGTATTGAGAAAACTTTGTGACCTTGCTATTGTGTAGATTGAATAGACTCATCAATTTCAGCCTTTTAGTGTTATTAAAAAAGCTTTTGAAACCTTCAAAATTATAATTGCCGTATAATATGCAATACCCGATTTTTGCCAACCCAAATATTTTATAAATTGGTGTTTAATACCTTTGATCCATTTGCCACTCTGATAATATTAAATAAACATTATAGACCTCTGATATGATGATTATTTGAAACTGTTTATAAAAAGTCACAACCTCTTGAAATTCTAAAATTACCCTTGCAATTTATCTTTAATCATGACCCGAAGCAAAGTCATGAGCAATGAGCCAATGGCGGTCACTATATTGATGCCAATAGAGCAACGTACCAAGTATTAGATAATACTGATAACTATCGGTAAATACATGCAGCCATTCATCACGATTGCACACACGTGCTCACGAGGAAACTCTAACGCAATACTCACGTCATACCCCCGAGACATATTATATTTGTTCCTGTATTACGATATAATTTCCTTGATATTATTCACATTTTTATTCGGTCCACGGGTATAGTTACATTTCTTGTTTGGATTAACTGCATAGGTCCAACAAGCGAGCAAGTGATCACCAACAATACTGGTTGTGTTGTCATTGAACATGAATGGAGAAAAGAAGGAAAGAAACAATGGATGCAAAAGAATTATTAAATCACCCACAATTAGTATTACTACTTATTACATATCACATTTCGTATTGAAACCTGTAAACACATAAGTAAGTCGTGTCTTGATTCGGTCATACACGACTGGTTTAATTATCTAAGCCTTATTTGCATCATTACCGAATTAAACTCACCAAGTATTCTTGATTATGGTACTCAGGTACTAAGGAGTTATTATTATGTCGCAGATTTGCTTGGTTTTCCTGCTGGTAGCAGCAGCGGCTGCCAGCGAGAAGAAGACGCAGAGCAAAGCAGAACCCCTAGAGAAGAAGTTGGACAAACGCGGACTCCTTGACCTCGGCTATGGCTACGGCATCCACGGTTTAGACGTCGGCTACATCGGCAGCGGACATGGCTTCGGCGGCGCCTACAACCTCGTCGACGGAGGAATCGGCGCTGGCTACGGAATCAACCTCGGTGGACACACTGACGTCACCAGAACCGTCACCCTAGTCAAAGGCGTCCCTGTGCCAGTCACCGTAGACAGACCCGTGCCGTACCCAGTAGAGAAACACGTTCCCTACCCCGTCAAGGTGCCAGTACCACAGCCTTATGAGGTCGTCAAACACGTGCCATATGCCGTGAAGGAGTACGTGAAGGTCCCAGTCCATGTCCCCGCTCCATACCCCGTAGAGAAGAAGGTGCCTTACCCCGTACACGTACCAGTCGACAGGCCCTACCCCGTCAAAGTGCTTGTGCCCCAGCCTTACCCGGTGGAGAAGCACATTCCCTACCCCGTCAAGGTTCCCGTGCCCCAGCCCTACCCCGTGGAGAAACACGTGCCATACCCCGTGGAAGTCAAAGTACCCGTGCCCCAGCCCTACCCCGTTGTGAAGCATGTCGGAGTTCCCGTCAAGGTGCCCGTTGACAGGCCTTACCCCGTGCACGTGCCAGCTCCCTACCCCGTCGAGAAGCCCGTCCCAGTCGCCGTCCCCGTTGACAAGCCTGTGCCCTACCCAGTGCACGTTCCCGTCGACAGGCCTTACCCCGTCCACGTCGAGAAGCCCGTAGCTTATCCCGTCAAAGTGCCCGTGCCAGAGCCTTACCCCGTGTACAAGCACGTCCCAGTAGCGGTCGAGAAGCCTTACCCCGTGCCCGTCAAGGTCCCAGTGGACAGGCCCTACCCCGTGCACGTTGATAGACCCGTCCCCATCGCGGTCGAGAAACCTTACCCAGTGCCCGTCAAGGTCCCAGTCCTCATCAAGGACCACGACTACAGCCACCTCAGCCTCGGCGGCTCCTACTACCACCACTAGAATAATGTAGCTTAGTCCCAAATTATCATTGGTAAAATGATTCATTCGAAATTATTTATAAAATCTCGCCTGTCGACGGCCGGGACACCAGCAAAAGGATAATCATGAATTTCTCTTTGTATATTTATGTAATGTATGTATGAGCGTACGTGTACGTAGTGATATAAAGTTACCATTTTCTAGGTTAAGTCGAATGTAAAAAGCTATCGATAAATAAAATAAAAATAATTCTTTTTTTCAACGTTTCGTTTTATTTCCTACTTTTGTTTGTTGAGGAAGAGATAGTAAGCTGTGTATAATAGCAACAATGGTTGACCTTCACGCTGGTTACCGTTGTGGTCGCTTGTATAATAAATATTTTGATTTACGTGAATGCAAGCGCTTGTTAAACTACCCAAACTGTGAAGCTAATTCGTGAGCGTTGCAAATTGATTCGACCTGTTTGTTTTTTATGAATTTAGTAGGTTATTTTCAAGATAATTTATTTTAATCTATATCAATTCCTTTTTATTTTTTTCTAACATAATAAAAACGAATTAGTGTAAATTCCCAACGCACCTAAAATGAGCGGAAAAAAAACTAGTAGCAACAACAAAAAACAAGGATCTAAATTTCACATGTTCATAAAATGAATTAATTTTATGACATTAAGAAACGTTGAACCCAAATTTTGGTGATAAAACGCTTAATGTATTATATCTAATCTCTTTATATGCAAATTTTAAAACTAGATTGTTCAATAGACATCAAAATGGTTTAAACAGAATATGTTTCAAGATTACATCATAGTTACATAACAATGGCGTTTTTGAGTTTAAAATTGAGTTACAAGCCTATTTTTGATCGAATTTATTTTCATTCATTTTAAAACGTTTTGGTTATTTTTTTCATTTTTCTATTTCCATTTTTCGTCCTATTGGCACCCAGTTCGCTAAACTTGTTTTATGAATCTCAGACTGATATGTAGATCAACACATTGTGTTAAGTATTCAATACAATACAATAAGATTTTATCCGGATATTTGATAGATACGAAATACGATGCGATATCAATTTTATTTTTCTGGGATTAACAATTTATTCATTTCTCCTAAAGATATTTTAACTGTGTTCCATTTTTTAGTTCAAATTCGAGTTGACCAAAGTAATAATTTATTCAGCAATTAATTTTAAAACACTAATATAACGCAATATATAATAAAAAGCTCAATTCTGTATCAACATGTTGATAAATTTTGATTCACAGATCGTACTTCTTATTAAAATATTTCATCACATCTATTACGTATCTTAAAAAATCAGCCTATAATAACATATCGGATACAGTTTTGTTTATCTAGATCGCCTAGATCTAATTCACTATGTATACTTTCTCCATCGCACTAAATTATCACCACGGAATTCCTTATTACGTAACTCAGATATGAAGACATTGCAACATAATCTGGGGACTCTTAAGATTGGTGACAATCTCGTATTGATGTAATAATGATCGTATAATCACGTAGCTCGATATTGCGTTAATTAATATATATTGAATGTGGTTTTAATGGTACGGTAATCGTAATATCAGTTCCAAGTAATGTCCCTACCCCACACTTAGTTGAGGTCGACGCAATATGTATTTAGTGTTTATGTTGGAGAATGGTTTTGCTTACGATATTGCTTTGATGGTGTGATATATTATACATAGTATAGTATTATGCGGTGTACATTATGCTTGAAAATCATTGACAATGAAAAACACAATACGCCTTTCGACACCAACTTGTGTTAATCTGTTTTGAAACAGGCGCTATAGTTATGCCATGAAATGGCTATTTTTTGTAATTGGATACTTTATTTGAACTGTACCCGTACCGTCAGGTCTGTAGGTCTCTTCAATGTGCCAGTAAACAAAAAACGATTTAAGTCAATAATCAATTTTTTAGTTATTGAGATTCAAATAAAAATAACTCGCACAGAAAGTATTTACCAGCACTTTTTCATGAAGGTGTAAAAATATTTTAAAAGGGACATAAACTTACGCCTTTTTCTAAGAAGGTATAGGCAGAGGTTATACCAGGACAACCACATTTTGCCTTGTATTTCCCATCCCACGATGTGATAGGGGGTGAGCCTATCGCCATATCGAGAACAAATTCATGACTTCAGACTGACAATGAATAGAAAAATACATTATTCTTTGCCCGACCCGGGATTCGAACCCGAGACCTCACCTTTGTAATCATACCGTTGAATAACTACGCCACCGAGGCAGTCTGAAAGAGCCATCTCAAATAAGCAAAGGAACAATGGTTTAATATACCCAAGTCCATAGCATTAGTTGTTTAAAGTTACGCTGTACTTTACGTAATGCGTCTAAGGTTATTTTAAGTGGAGTAGGTTACATCTCGCTGTTTATATTATTATCTCAATTCGACGTAGCAAATATGATGGATCGACGAGGGCTTTGTAAAGCCATAGCATCATTTGTATACTAGGTGTATGTATTGCTTACAAAAACCCTAACTTACCGTAAACTAGCTAACAAAGTGATTGTTGATGTCCCTTTCGATTTGAATGAGTAGTTAGTAAGTCTGGCATTATTGTTTCAAATAGTATTATAGCTTAGCAAAAAATAGTCTGTTTTTAATGCGGGTGCTAATATCAAATATAATGTTAATTTGGCAACCCGACAATAACCATCCATTAATGTTTGACATAATGATGACTGTTTTTGTACGCAGTGCCAGGGATCTAGTATAACCTGGGATAGGCAGAGACTACATAATATCATTTCCACATGTAAAAAAGCCTACTACCTAAAGCGACTGCCTCGGTGGCGTAGTTGTACTAGGGTACGGTTACAAAGCTGAGGTCTCAGTCATTGGATTTTTCGATTCAGTATCAGCCCAGAGTCAAGAATTTGTGCCCGATATGGCTCGCCACCTATCACGTTGTGGGAACCAACATAAAAGGTAAAATGTGGGTGTCGTGGCACCTCTGCCTATCCCTTCTGGGAAAAAAGGCGTGAGTTTATGTATGTATGTATGTAAACAGTCAAAGAAAGTATTTTCTTTCGCAAACAGATGTGACACTTGCTAGGAACAACTATACGTACAAACAAAGCTACCATTGTGTCATTGTATAAGTTTTCACACGCAGCGTACACTGCGGGACAAAAAGTTAATATATAATTAAGTTATTAGGAAGGAGGTCGGTTATTAAACAAGTCGGTCGACTGTACAGTTATTAAGGTATATTAAGATATTTGATTGAGTAGTCTAATTGAGTTTTTATGAACGGCGATTTTGTGCTGAAATTTGTAATAATACATATAAATAATTTCAAACGGATCCTTTATAGAGGCAATAGATTTTCAACTGAAGATGAAGTTGATAGCATATTCTATATGCGATGGTGTCTTGGCGTGACAAAAGGTTCATTTTTGCATTATTTACAGTATACACGAGTATTTATAAATTGTATGTTTCGTCCTACGATGTGAGAGGTGAGCCTATCACCATATCGGGCACAAATTCCTGACTGGGCAGATAATGAATGGAAAAATTCAATGTCACTTTGCCCAACCCGGGATTGGAACCCGAGACCTCAGCTTTGTAACCGTACCGGAATACAACTACGCCACTGAGGCAGTCATACAAGGCGAAATGTGGGTGCCCTGGCACCTCTGCCTACCCCTTCTGGAAAAAAGGCGTGAGTTTATGTATGTATAATTTTATAGTCCGATGAAATAATATAGTAACAAGCTGAACAAAGCTGTTTAATTATAAAACACGTATACTAAAAATACTTGAAACCATAAAAATCAACATTATGTCTGCACAAAAAAATAAAACTTAACTCAAGGACACATTAAATGTAACAGTGAAATTACTCGGCCGTTCAAATTGTCCGCGAGTGTATCATAGCAAGCCTGAGAAAAATTGCTGTTTTTCGTTACGAAATGTGAAGTATTTGGTCATGTATGTAAATATAACGTATGGGATAGAAATTAGAAGAGTGCAATGTTTTTATGGAACGGGAAATGAGCAAGTAGGTTGCATGGTAGTTATACTGGGTATCTCAAGACTGCTACCGAAAACGAAGCCGGATGGTAGTTTTAGTGGCTACAAATACAATGCAATTAAAAATTTCGCATAGAAACGCGACAATTATTTTTTATGATTTTTTAAATATCGTCATTTTTGGGTGGTAAATCCATAGTTTTTGCTAAAATAATCATTTAAATTCTTTTATACCTTAGAGAATGTATAAATAAAAGGGCATACACTATTATTTTAGGAAAAAATGTATTTACCACCCAAATATGGCCATAGGAAAAAAATAACAAAAAAAAATTGACGCTTTTTTTGCAACTTTTTCTGTTGCATTGTGTCTGAAGTCGCTTAAACTACCACCCGGCTTCGTTTTCGGTAGCAGTCTTGATATACCCTGTATATCACTGATTTTAAATGCACGAGGAACGTAGATGTTTTGATGCCTATATTATATTTAGATGAATAAGGGATAGAAATAAGGAGGAAGGAGTTACAGCAATCTTACTAATATATTGAAAAACAACAGCATCGACAGATTTGGTAAGTGTATGTGTTAGTGGTGGCCTTTTGGTAAACGGACCAGACCGGTGGACGCGGGTTCAAATACCAGGGCACACTTCTGACTTTTCAGAGTAATGTGTGTAATGATAGTCAATCACTACACTATAACGTTGATAGAAAATATCGTGAGGAACCTGCATACCATAGCGATGTTAATAACTTCTATTGTTTGTAAAGCCCGTCAAACCGCACTAGGTCAGTGTGGTGGACTATATTGCCTAACCACTCTCAATCGTACCCTCGATTGTAGAGTAGGCCCGTGCCCTGCAGTGGGACGTATATGGGCTGTTACAGACAGATAGATACTTTAAAGTACCGAAAATTAAAAATATCAGGAACTAAAAGAGACTTTTCCGTCTCACAAACACCCAGATTTATAAGAAGTATTTGTGGGCCACACAAACAATTCCCTCAGTGCCGGGCTCGAACCCACGGCTTCTCTTTTCACAAGCGGCCAGCTGCGCCACGAAGGTTATTTAAAAAAATATTTTAATGTACAAGTCAGTATGAAAAGTCCAAGATGTGGTTTGGGCTCGAACTTGCCACCTCCGTATAAACGATCCGGTTCGCTCTCAACTGTCACAAATCACAGCGACAAACACACTAACGCCATCTATTAGTCGTGTATAAACAATAGCTGGACGTGGTAATACATTTCCGATGTGTTGCATGCGTGCTTAATGTAGCGGCTTTATCTGATTTAACATGTACTTGTGTGTAGTTCCGCTGATTGCCGATAGAGGGATTATACAATGCGTGCATGCTTTACATTCCTATTGAGTGTCGAGTGATTCGCATGTAACACATACATTATGCGTGTTGGTGAAAAGATATTTGTTTATGATAGTAATAGGAATATAAAGATATTAATAGGAAATAAGACTGTCCTAGGCAGATATTTTAAATCATAATGGCATACAAATTACCTCTAGGAATATATTCATAGAGTCCTTCAATTCACAGTCAATTCGTTTACTGAACTGAAACAATTGTAAGCATTTGGTAGTAGTGATATATATATTTATGTTTATTTATCTATATAATATTCACGTATGTATATATGTTACTTACGTTTTCTCATATGTATTTATGTATATAAATTGTATTATTTATTTGAGCTCTTATTTTTTTTATCTTTATTTATTTTAGAATTCCCTGTCTTTCTCTTATACCCATCCAACAGTTGTCTAGTAGAGATTGCCTTAGTGTGATGTTACCGACACTTGTATTTTGTTATTTTATCATCTCTATATACCGTTTATTTATGTACAATCCTTACTAATATTATAAAGGTGAAAGTTTGTATGTATGTATGTATGGATGTTTGTTACTCTTTCATGAAAAAACGGCTCAACAGATTTTGATGAAATTTGGTATAGTGATAGCTGACACCCTGGATTAACACATAGGCTACTTTTTATCCCGAAAAATGTAGTGTTCCCGTGGGATGAGTCAGGAAACCAAATATACATATTTTCTACTCTTTCAAATTCAAATTGTTGGCACGGGATGTCCTCTCCTACGGAAGGGAAATATAGTCGACGGCACGCGGGAAATATAGTTAGTAGACACGCGAAATAATATGTTCTTGATGTGGATTGGACTCAAAAACTATCTGCACCCGGGCGAAGCCGGGCCCGACAGCTAGTAGTAAATAAATAAATAACGTATGAACCCGTATTGCTCAGACCGGATTTAATTCTACCTACTATGGGAAGATTAGGTTAGTGCAGTTTGAGGTATATTATATATGTACCTTTCATTTTATGAGTGAATTGTAAGCTATATTGGATATATCCTTTCACCTTAAAAGTGACAGCCAGTAACTTGAATACACGCAATATCGGAAAACTTGAAAGGTTTATTCCGCGGAATCGAACCTGAGGGCTATTATGGCGCTCAATTTTACACTCAGTTTGTCCCGGTTATTTGGTTCTTGCAAATTTATTTTGTGGTATAAAATATATTTTGCATATTAATTTAACCGATTCTATTTGTGGTCAGATATTTTGGTTCATTCTTGAATAAATTAATAATTAGATGATGATAATAGTCTCAAATCATTAGCTTTTATAATTAATTATGAATGCTGCTTACTGGGCGAAAAACCGGTTTCTAAGCGATGATCTTTAGGTGGTGCTGCGACAGTACGTCAGCCAGTTTTTTAATTTTAACGGTCGGGCGGATGAGCAAGCAAGCAACGGCCGTTCTCTATATCCTATCTATCTTTAACAAGAGGTTAAAATAGCTACCATTTATTATGACTATGCCAGTACAATTGTACGCTTCATTAAACAAATATAGAAATACATATTTATCTTACCTAGCTATAAATAAATATATGCACCATATCCTTACCTCTCTATCTTTGTTAACTGACACATAAAATGCGTTCAAATATCTAATGAATTCTCTTGTTAAAGATAGATAGATTATTGAGATCGGCTGTAAGTGATCATAGCCGCCCATGGACATCAACAACGGTTGAATTGTGGATGTGTTGCCGGCTCATCAAATAAGGAAGAGAGTGGGATGGAAAATGGGTGGGAAGAACAGAAGGGGTTTGGTATTGGGCATGTGACAATCTTTATCACCGGTATAACAACGGTTTTTGAAATTGTGTTAATTAAGGGTAATTCTGTCGCCAATTGATATTCTGTTTGAATGACAGTGCATTGTAATCTATTTCGTGCTAGTATAAAATTAAGGCCCCATTTAAATGTAACAATGATATGATCCGTGGTGTTTTACAGCTGGCTTCTCCGGCTGTAAAAGTCTTTTACGAGGTTATTTACCTGTTTGGTTCATTGTTTTGTCGCCCGCTTTGCACGAAGGGAAGTGGACAATAATTTATTTCCAACTCCTCCTATTAATTTCACTTTCTGATTAATTTCGTTGCGGGTTAAAGACAAGTTAGCATTCCCGGAGACTCGCCGAGCTTCAATGTTCGGTGTCATTACATTGCGTGCCACTTTTAATCCTGGCTCACAGGAGTTACACTGGTGGGTGTGAGGGTGGGACAGTCTCCATAGTATAAAATTAAAAATCTTTTCGCCATTAAATATGTGAACATTTTAATACTTATTATGGAAATTCCATCGGATCTTTATGGATATATGAAACCACGTTTCTAAGAAGTATGACGTCAATCCAGGCCAGTGACTATTATTTAAGATTTACAACACACCAAAAAGAGTTAAATATTTTTTGACCCGACTGCGGTTAAATGGCGAACCGAAGGGCGGTGCTTTTAGCCACATTTAGCAATCAAAACATTCGCTCAATATTTGGATTTATGTATGTTTCAATGTTGTCTCCAAACTATCAACCCAACTTGATGCATGAGCTCTTAAACCCAAACGATACATTATTATTATGCTATAGTATTATTATTATTTTCCGGGTGCAACGAAGATTTTTTACAATTACATATTTACTGTTTTTTCTCAAAATTTTAAGTCTTTGCACCCTTTACTTGTAAAAATCGGAGGTGTATGTCCTGTATTACGTGCTGGACTTAGTACTAAACAGACTGTTCCTCTTGTAAATAGGCCATCAAAGCCTATTTAGGCCGGACTAAACTAATCTGAATAAAGAGTAAAATAATTTTGTAACATTACGTATGCTGAGTTATTTCCTTAGAATAAAGTAGACTATTATCTGCTTATAATTCATCTGCCGTATCGGGCGGCTGTCGCTGTTCGTGAGTAGACCATAAAGTTATTTCACCAACATTTTGACCACAATTAGGAGTTGTTACTTCACATTAGAGTGCGGAAATGGTCATTCTTTGAATCGCTTTGAATTAAAGAGTTTATGGTATGATTAAATCTAGTGCAATGTTGTTTTAGTTACTCTAAGGGCAGGCGTACTTCGGGTCGGCATGGAAAAGGATTTAATTTTTTATCAAAGGATATTGAAACTTATCCGGTGAGAATACAACGTAAAATCATATGTTTTATGTTGATGTCACGGCATCAGAAATGCCTTTTGATACCACGACGTAAAAGAAAATGCCCATTCATATTAACACTGTAGGTAATGTCATAAGGAACAATGGGATGGATATTAGATTTAACAAAAGAAGAAAGAGACGAGAAAATAGAGCAAAATCAACTAACGTAGTTAAATTACACAACGTATATATTAATTGCTGATTAGTTGTATTGTTTTTATTTCGTCTGTCATGTGTTGCGAAGCACCTTTCACAAAGTACAGGCGCGGTCGCAAGTCTTGTACCTTGTACCTATTAAATATAATATACTTTTTTCGTCGAAGCACTATTAAAAAAAATGTTATCATTATTGCACGAAAATATATATCTCTACACCATAGAAACCATACGTACTAGAACCAACCATATTTTTGTTATTCATATCTATAACCAAGCAAGATACAAAGAAAAGAACAAGCTTTTGTGGATGGCGAGCTTTTCGTAAGGAGAAAATTGTACTTATATTTTTTTGTTATTATTTTATAATAATAACTCTTTATTTAAAACACCATAAAAATATTACAAGAATAAAAATAAAAAAAAAAAAACAAAAAACGCTGTTATTATTTTATCTTACGAAACAAAAAATATACTACAAAGCAATTCACATATAAATTGATTTTATGCATGATACGAAACGAACTAGTGTCTCAACACCTTTGTTTATAATTGTACCCTCACCAAATTGGGTTTTGCGCATGACGAATATTCGGAGCGGCTTTATGCATCGCGTTTCATCGAATTATATTTTAAACTAGTTTCTGCCTACTACACGCATAAAAAACGCAGTTTTTTAATAGTAATGTAAGGCGAGACGAGCATGCCGTTCGCCTGATGGTAAGAAAATAGCCACTCATGGACAGTAGCAAAACCAAGCAACATTGATTACAAATCAATGCTTGGAATTTCATTGCGCGTGCCATCCCGAGAAATAAGATGTTAATTTTATAAAGTCCTTCAATCAGTAACACCACAGTGCATTTACACTGCTATTAGGAGAATACACAGAATATATATTTTTATATATCATACTCTAGGAATTAGGATAAATCTGATATTTTTCGGATATTTTTATGATAGGGATTACAACATGTGATGTAGATTTTCGATACCGAAAAAATCCTTTTCTTCACCCGCGATAATTTTCCAAAAGCGTTTCAAGCTTTCTACGACATAGCAAACACATACAGGGTTTGAAATCATTTAATTACATCATAATTATAATATTGTATGTATCTATAACATTTATGCCAACCCGCACTAGGCCAGCGTGGTGGACTATATGGCCTAACCACTCTCAATCGTATTCTCGATTGTAGAGTAGGCCCGTGCCCTGCAGTGGGACGTATATGGGCTGATACAGATACAGATACAGATAACATTTATATCGGACAGAATACCCATTTCTGTAATAGTCCTTACCAAACATTTCGAGCCACCTGTTAGAAGTGGCCTGAATCAATAGACATAGCTGTGCCTGTACTGGCCTTTATCAAATCGTCTATCCATCTTTTAGGTGAATGTTGGACTGCGCGTGCAGCTATATAGTTATGTAAAATGTAACTAGACTTATCGATTAATTAGTAACCGAATAATAAATGAAGTGTTTTTAGAGCGCATTGAATAGCCGTATCTTAATGAGAACTTGATGCCAAAACGTCTTTAAAATGAAATAAACTGGACCAGTTTATTTTAGCTTCAATGTGTTTTATTATAGGTATTAAAATTTATATAAGTTGCTCAAAAGGTAGACTGATTGGGAAAGCTCACTATTATAAACTTGATGAAGACTTGTCTAAAGCCCTTAAGACTTGTAAAAAGCTATGGGATTAATTAGTAAACCAATAACGTATCAGCATAAGATGAATCTTATGAATGATCTTACATATAAAGCAATTAATTAAATATTATAAATCTTTAAACAATATTAAATAACATAATATGAATGTACAGTCTATGACAGAATGAAATATAATGCAAAATTTAAAAAGGACTAAGTCATTTTGGGAACCTATATCCAGAATTGGACTTTCTGTGGTTGAGAAAGTTTTCTTTTTTATTGCAATGAATGTCGAAAGGAGCAAGCCATTTGCCTGATGGTAAAATGGTGCTTATAAACAGTAGCAAAATTCCACTGCACTCACCATCCTTACATATAAGATGTTAAGTCTCAATGTGTCCAGTAGTTACTCTGGGTGCAATGTCAAGATGTTTAAATAAATCGCTATTAACCAACTAGTTTTTCTCCTCATTTATTTTCCTTAGTTAAAATAAGCGATGCAATGCGTCACAGGTTGTATCTTGCCATTAAGCTGAATTTGTTCGTACCTAGCATCTTAAGTGGGTGTGACGACCCACTATTTCAAAGTCCGTTAAAAATCTACTTTCATTGGAAATTGATTTGGACCAAGGCCACGTACGTCTTTCTATTACTGTCTGTCTAGTACCGTCTTTTACATAATAAATTTATACCACTCAACTCTTAGATCAATGCGGATCTGGACACACTTCTTTATACTAGACTAGCCGTCCAACCTGGCTCCGCTTGGGTACAGAAACACTTTTCAACATGGCGGATTAAATAAATTCCGATTATCAATTTAGAATACCGACAATTGAAAACCGAATAAAATTTCCTCGTATGTATTTTTCACTACTGTTTCCCTCATGCAGGTCAAAGCGTGCTGCCTATAACATTCCTCGAAAAATTACCTATCCATCAGACAATGAACCTGCATGAACACGGGTCGCGTATCGCGGAGTCCCACGTTGTGGAAACAGTACCCGGGCGTGAGTCTTCTGGATGTGGTCTATTCATGCGACCCGTAAAGACAGTCTCGATCCTTGGTGAAGTCCGAAACGAGGCCGGCCTTTAATTTTTTTCCTTGAATTGAGATTCCAGGATCTACAGACGGTCCATCCGTCATGGGAGGGCTGACTGGCGGGGAGGTAAACTCTATCCAACACAAAAATATTTTTCTATTTAAACCAGTAGTTCCTACGATTACAGGTAACAAAAAAACTCTTCAGCTTTATATGTATAGAAGTATATATTTGGAGAGATAATTAATGGATATTATTTACTAATCAAAACAACTGATTCGCCACAGTGAGTAGGAGTTTCGGTTTTAATATAAATATTGCGTCTTAATGCTAATATTAATTATGTTAAACAGTTTCTGTAAATTATGTGTGCACCTTTTATTGGCGCGCATTTCAGATTTTAAATAATAATATAAAGCGCTGTTGGCGGACCTATTAAATATTATCTTTAGTCTCAGAGTAAATATTGACTATTTTCCCATCACCGTTTTTAATTGAAGTCGATTCTTTGGCAGTTCAAAACGTGTCCGATTGACTTAAAATTTTGCATACTTATCCAGGACCGATGACAATACAATAATTTAAATAATATATGACATTATCTTATCTAGAATTATCAGAAATTAAACAATTTTGAAAAACAAAACTGGTGGTAGGTCTCTCATATGTGAGAGGCCATCTGGGTAGGTACCACCGCAATGTCTATTTCTCCCGTGAAACAACACTGCTTAAATGCGCTGTTGTGTTTCGGATTGAAGGACATTGTAGCCAGAGCAACTACTGGACATATTGAGACTTAACATCTTATGTCTCAGGATGGCGAGCGCAGTGGAATGTTGCTACTGTTTATGAGCCGTCGTATCGCTTACCATCAGGCGAACGGCATGCTCGTCTCGCCATTCACTGCAATAAAAAAAAAAAAAAAAAAAAAAAAAACAAAATAGGTAATTTGCGCCCAATTATCTTCCTTTGATAAGACAGCCGTAATTAGATGTGTTTAAGTGCAAGGAATTAAATTATAGTTTAAAAAACTAAAAAAGTACGCTTCCATAAAAGATCTAACTCTTTTTTATTACTACCTTGAATGGCAGGACTAGCATATCGTTAACCTGATAGTAAGCGATTCGACTACTCGTGAACAGTAGCAAAACCTAATAAATCCTGAATTACAAAGCAATGCTTGGTATTCCACTGAACTCGCCTTCCTTACATAAGATTTTAATTCTCAATATGCCAGTAGTTACTCTGGATACAATGTCCTTCAACCCGAAACACTGCATTTAAAGCATTGGCGGGAGAAATAGACATTGCGGTGGTTCCCACCCAGACGGAGTCCCACATATGAGAGACCTACCACCAGTTATCTTTAACTTAACTTTTTATTTGGAAGCTATTACACTTTTATTTATAGCGATAGCTCCTAAAAATGTTCAATAATATTTTTTACACTAAACAAAATCTGACTACAGCACATCTAAATGTTAATTGAATATAAAAATATTTATGAAAAATAGAGCATGTTTTCTTCATAATATTCTACCGCCCCAATATAGAAATCAAGTTATGTTTTACATATTATATTTATATGACTATAAATATAGGATTATAGATATAAGCCTAGAATCAAATATCACTGATATATTAAAAATGACAAATTAATATTTATAAACGATTTGTTGCCAAAAATTAGACACAAGAATGTGTTTATAGCTATGCAGACGAATATGGTAATCTAAATTTATTTATGGCTCTTCCTACCAAAACTATAAATTATAATAAATATTACACAATATATAATAATTTATCATACAAAATGTTATCTACGTCTTATTTTATTTAACTATATTTTTATAACGCGAGAAAATCTTTATATAAGTTCGACAACGCATTTCTATGCCCTATGGTGTGGCAAATGCTCATGGGCGGCTGTGATCACTTACAATCAGATGAAACGTTTACTCTTTTTTTTAAAAAATAATTAATAAATGTGGCAATTTAAAGCCTCTGCCTATGGTTATGGGATACAGGCGTGACCATTATGTATGTAAAAATACAACAATAACACATCTAATGGTAAGTAAATTTGTTGTGGTCAAATATCTGGTAGAGATAATTATGTTCACTTATTCCAAACTAGATAAAACAAAAGAAACCCTAATCGTGACACACTACGGTAGCTACTACGGGTACATAGTGCGATAATCTTTTTTTTAAGTGGAGTGTCCACGGACGTGAGTTGGCTGTCCTTAGCCTTTCGACATAATTTTGCAAACTTAATTTTATCCGGATACACGACAAATAAAGTCCGCCAATCCACACTAGACCAGCGAGTACTATATGGCCTAACCACTCTCAATCGTACTCTCAATTGAAATATATGGGCCGATATAGACACAGACACACAAGATGTACTTAAGACGGAAAGAGTTAGAGGATGAATGATTAATATTTGAAGTACGGAAGGACGTAATAAGAGAGAACAGTCTGGAAGAGCTGAAGGACGACTGAGGAAGACATTTTTCAAAGACGAAATAAAAAGAATAATATATATCATAGATTTTACCAAAAATCTTTGTTTAATTTCACCCCGTACGGAACTATTCCCACAGATACGTAGGTCGATATGATAGGTCCTTATATGCTGTTAACGATACTCATTATTTGGGCGCATAACACCATCTACCGACCAATTTAAGGATCAGATAACACTTCCAATTAATCGGATTATAAATGATATGAATGGCCTTTTTGGTTCTACGAGTACATGAAGGCAATTCGTAATAAATCATAAGATTACCACATTGAAATTATAGTGTTAACTTATTGCTGTAAAAACAAAGCGGTGAATCTAATTTCTTGATGGGTTAATGTTGCTAAGGGTTTGCTTGTATAGGCCATACGGCTTGTGTATGTGTGCTTTTACACAAAGGCTCGATAACCTAATTCTATCACATTTCTCTTTCTTCTTATATTAATTCGGATCTAATTTGGCTGTTATAATTATAATGTCTTCCATCACATGTTTATGAATCCCCTGATGGATAGATGCGTTGTAGTGTTTGCCATAGCGGTATAAAAGCCAATATAAATGGCAACGATATTTGCGGTTTTGTCAATGGTTTTGTAATTGCGGATATTTTAGGATGGAGAATAAGGTTAAGGACGGAAAAGCTACGTAACTGTATAAACTTTTTACTTAAACTGTATTAAGTACTACTTTGGTTTAACTGGTTTACATCTTCTTAATTACTTAATAGGTACGAAATGCATATACGTAAAAGAAAAGTAATATACATTTAATCTAAAAGATATAAAACGACCAGCGTACTTTCACATTTCGATATATAGAGCTGTGGTGTAAATGTGATAGTTAAGAACAATTATGCAACATCAACTTGTTTGATGTATTGCGAGTACGTTCGAATTGCGTTTGAGGATAATATTGAGAGAAATGTTGACGTCCAAAAAAATCTTATAAAAATAAGTACACATAAGGTTACTTCGACGATCAAATACCCAATTTTTATAATGTGATTTAGCTTGTTCTTATGTCACTGATGAACCAAGGAATTAAATGTGCAATGACAAAGGAATATATGGCTTAATGAAAGAAAGAATTAGAAAGGAACAACTAAATCTAACCGTACATACCGATCAGAATCTTGGCAGAAAGAAGCTGGATAAAGTCTGCCCTGGACAGAACAATTTGGCGTGCATTCCAAGAGGCCTACACTCAGCATTAGGTAAATATATAGGCTGAAGAAGTACATAGGCCACCTATGAAATCTCCAAAACGATCTTTCAGAAGCAACCTGCAACTTTTAGTCGTATGTCCATATCTGAACACCCGATGCTGTACTTGCAAGTATCTGGCTCATCCGTAAGAACATTTAGCCCGCTTTGGCAATCCGGTTTCTGCGCTATTTACTCTGCCTAATATTTAATATAATACAATAGTGAATTCTAATAACAGCGTGTAAAGGACAGACAATCAGATACGGTAGTCCATTTTAGATTGATGGAATTCTCATACCATTGCAATTCTTGCTTAGGAATCTCAAATGTATTGCGTCGAAATTAAATTTCTGATAATTAAATGCAAATTCTCACATCGCTTCGATACCTTGGACTTGCGTTCTCTTATCTATCAATTCCGTCAATGTAGGATATTAGTTACTATTCAAAAAGCCATTATTGTTATTTGATTTCCTTTCTTTCCCAACATATTTAGGTATTGCCAATATTCGCAGCCTAGTTTAGAGAACGGATATTATGGTAGAGACATTAGCAGTTTTTGTCATAATCGGATACGTTCCGTACTTAGCGCCAAGGTTAATAATTTGATCGTTTAAGAAAGGAGGTTGGTTAGAAGTTATGTCCTTGTGTTTGTTGCGATTTCACGCGATCTATTACTGTTAGTTTAAGTAAATTAGAATGTAAGTATACTTTTTTATTGTAATATGCTGGCGTGAACATTTTCCTGTTTTGCAACATAAATATGTGTATTTTTTTATTAAACAAACACACATTTAAAGCCACTCTCACTTCTTCGTGAGGATAAGTATATACCACTTGTGCTCATTCCGCATATCCGATAGCGGTTGAGCTTAACTCTCTCTCTCTCTCTCTCTTTTAAGCTACAGGAATTCCATTACTGAACTTTGGCCTCCCTCAAGGATCTCCACAGTCCACACGGACCTGTTGAAAATACATCTATATCCCTACTAGACATAAAAATAATTAAGGTACTCATATTGTTCTTATTTCAAAATTTAGTTAATTTTGTGTCGCAGACCACACCCTGTTCTATGACTGAAGGGATGGAGAGCGACTTTCACTAATGTGTTTTAACGTTCAGTGTGTTTATTTTTCTTTAACTACTTATCACGTCTAAACACAGGCCTTCCCGTGAATTTGTCATACTAATATAAATAACCTTCGTGGAATTCCCTTATTAAGTACTTGCTTAAAATGCGGAAAATTATAAGTTGAGATCGGAATTTTGAAAGATATTGGTAAACACCTCATACCATTTATTCCGTACTCCAAATTGCGTTCGGCAAGGCTTTGTCGCTTTTTAATTTGTACAGCCGTGTTGTTAATTAACAATACTTACATCCAATTAAACCCCACTTGCCCAACGTGCAATTAACATTTTTCAATCAATGAACGTAACCGCTCCGTGCAAACAATAAAACGCTTTCATAATAGCCGAGTGATTCTGTACCAAATAATTTGTGTTGCGTTTACACGTTCATGTATGCGGTGTGATTTAGCGGATGTGGCGGGGTTATAAGAGGTTCGATTTCTGGAATGAGACATTATTTAGAAATACACAATTTGACAGACTGGTGGCGAAGTGGGTTGGTAGTTGGGGTTCTGTGTTTAAGTTTGCGGTTACAATCTCCGCGTGATGATCCACCAGTACTTAAACCATATTTGCCTATGTCTGTTTATATTTTAAAACTTATTTCAGCATATATTTTTTAACCTATTTACTCACTGTTGGACATAGGTCTTCCCAACTCCTCCAACTTACCCCTATCAGCTGCTGATAAAAACAATATTGCTTTGAATTTTGAGACAAGTATCCCGTTCGCCTGATGGAAAGCGATACGATCGCTCATGAACGGTAACAAAACCAAACAACACTTTGTATTACAAAGAAATTCCACTACGCTCGCCATCCTGAGACATAAGAAGGTAACTCCCAATATGTCCAATAGTTACTTTGGCTACAATGTCCTTTAAACGAAAACACTACAGTTCATTTACACTGCTGTTTGGCGGGAGAAATACGCATTGCGATGCTACCTACCTAGGTGGCCTCTCACATGTGCTGCTTATGATATTTAATTTATTGAAACCTTCCCTTGTTCATCTCCTATGAATCTCAAATTTTGTACATGCGTGTATCAGCATTACTTCTCTATCTTAAGCCAAGCTGAATTCAATCTCGGGACGTCACTCCGTTTTGCTCCACATACGCCGTGGACATCTCGAGACGCGACATTGCCACACACTCCAATTATTTACACCGTCGGCGTGAAGGTAACGTTGGGTAAGTTCCCCTAATAATCATCTGTGATTAGCTAACCATTAGACGGTGTGAGAGGGGGTACTGAACAAACAGATAAAAATGACGAGATGGAAAGATTCGTGGTTGTCAATTGGGTATTTGGACAATGTAGGGTGTTTTACCTTTGAGAGATGAAATACGTGACATATATTTGCCTTTTATATCTAATTATCTATGGATAGAGCTATATGTTTTATACAACTGCATAAAACAATGACCGATGACCGATTCAAACTGAGCAAATAACAATCACTTTGCAACTTATTTTACGAAACATATTGAGTATGTTATACCGGGTACATCAAGAGTGCTACCGAAAACGAAGCCGGGTGGTAGTTTTAGTGACTACAAACGTAAAGCAACTGAAAATTTTGCAAAAAACGCGGATTTTTTTTAAATATCGTCGAGTTTGGGTGGTAAATCCATAGTTCTTGAAAAAATAATAATTTAAAGCCTTGCGTACCATAGCGTCTTTAATAATAAAAGGGTGTACATTATGATTTAAGAAAAAACTATATATTTACCACCCTAATACGACGATACAAAAAAATAACAAAAAAAAATTCTTCACAAAACATAAAATAAAAATATGAAGCAGATGTATATTTGGTGAAACAATTGGGCGATGTATGCACTTAAGGAAGCGCTCTAGGCTATTATTAGAATGTATGTCAATTTATCTTTTGCGCCAGGAGGTTATGTAGCTCCTATACAATCAGTTTATATTTAGTCATCGGCATTACACCTAACTACTTATATAAGGCCCCTTATGATCAGGAAGCTGTATAGCAATTACTAATATTCAATGGGACTTGTAATTATTGTGCTGGCAAGATGGGATTACTTGTCGATGAGAATTTATTCAGTACATTTCAAACTATACTTCTTAGTTTTTTCACTTACTATATTATCTTATTACTGCTTAGCTATACTGCTCCTAATTGTACATGTAATGTTGTCTAGTGTGCAAGAACCGCGATACGTAATCTGTTTAATATATAATTGTACCGTCAATAGATCAGTTATTTTCGGTTCAGTTCGGAGTTCGATTTGGTTTAATGCCCTTACCGTCATTAGCTCTGGTTCACGTCAATTTGCTTACCTGAAAAAAAAAATATAATACGTTAAAATACCACATTAAAAACATTACATACAAAATATACTATAGGTGACAATAGTTTTTATTTTGTTGTGCAAAAAAGATCATATAAAACATTCCTGAATGTAAAATGCCCTCATATTCAAATGATAAGCCATGTGAGCTTCTTCGTCATAAATATTAGGAATTTAGTCATTCAAAAAAATCATTAGCATTTTATATTTTATTTATTCATTAAAATTTAATGGAATTTAAACTAGGAATTAATATTCATGCATCTTAAAAACCGTCTAATTGCGACGTTTGATCTTGTGGTGAAGCTCTGTTGTTGTAGCGTAGTTTGTCAAGCAGTAACTTAATAAATTCAGTATTGTCAATCACGATTTGTCCTATAAACCTGCTAAAATCTATTTAAGAAAGCCATTCATAATTTCATCAACTGGCTGGTTAAATTGTCTCGATTCAGCTTGAAGCGGTCACGTGTTCAGAAATTTTCTGGTATTTAACTATCATCTCACGGCGAAAAATCATTGAATTTTACGAACTGTGTAAAATACTTTATATACTTATAATTTGAAGACTGCCACACCCACCACTACAACTCCTGTAAGCCAGGATCAAAAGTGGCCCGCATTGTAATGATACCGACCATTGAAGCTCAGCGAGTCTCCGGGAATGTCTAACTTGTTTTAACCCTTTAATATATATGATTTGTTAAAACAAAGATATTATTATAAATATAATTCATTGCTTCCATTTTTTTCTAGCACGATATGGCTGCACTTCACCTGGTGGTAAACGCAAAGGCCGTCCAGACAGAAAATCGAATTTCATCAGACAGAAGTCCCATGACATTCGACATAATTATACCGGTGTGCTAAGATGCCTCTTCACACTACTACACACTGCCTAGGCACGTGGCTGAATCCGCGACCAAATCTAGTTACATAATAAACTTCTCTTGTAATTTAAACAGAGATACGTGAATAGCTTGTAAATGCAAATCGTGCTATTATTTCCTCGGTTCTTAAAGACTAGTCGAACCGCAAGCTTCTCTAAATGCCGATCGCTCTTTAATCGTTTCGAATCGCTAATTTATACGTTTAATAACACTAATGTTATCCGTTTGAATAATCTATGCTATAATAAAATTATAAATAGCCTGTGTTTGTTTATCGAATGTTTCAGGTGAATAATTTTACCTGACAATCCCAAAACGTTCGTATTATATTTCCTATCAATTTTTAGTCTATTTTTAGATTTTTAGTTACCTTATCTTGTAACCAAGGTAATAGTTCTGATGGATCTAAAGGCAGCGTCCATGGGTTGTTAAATGTGTCCAAGATATTGTTCCCAGTTCATGCAATCCTTTTTCAGTTGAATTCAGGTTCATAAAGTCTCTGAGTTACCCGGGGTTAGAACACTAAATCCCGGATAGGAATTTCTTCTACAAAGTTATGTTAAATAATGCGTTTTACAAGCCACAAGCCCTTAGAGCTACTTATCATTTAAATATTTCACAAACAAACTAAATGAAAAATAATTCTCTGTAATATTTACATCCCTGTGTATCAAATCGCATCAAATTGTTTTTGCAGTAATACCTATTTATATTTCATTTAATTACATTTAAATAATATGGCACCGTGAATAATACTTTACTAACATTTTATCACAAGAATATACTGCAACTAGATACACAACTAGATTTGAATCCACATTTAAAATGCAGTTTAATATTTTGTTATTTCTCTGCGTTTTTGTAATATCTGTGTATTCTCAGCAACCACAATTTTCTGCGGGAATCTTTAACAAATTTATTGAAGTAAGTCCGATCATTCTTAATAATATAATATTTATGCTTTAAAAAGGTAAAATAGTTTGATGTGTTTAGCATGCCAAAGGGTCGCTTTCTATTGCATCTAGGGTCGTTAATCAGTATATGTACCAGCCCATATACGTCTCACTGCAACCCACGGGCCTCCTCTACAATCGAGCATACGATTTATAGTATGGATTGCTCTGTAAAAGCTCTCTTGCTGAAGCCCGTCAAAGTACCTATGTACAGTCAGCAACATAAGTCGCTACATACTTCACATTTTTTGATAACCCTTTTATGAATTAAAATTTCTAATTACTAGACTGTAGTCGGAGAGTATAATTAAGTAATGTCTTCTTTGTCGATAAATGCTATACGATATTGGGAATTATTATTATTTTGGATGATAAGACCATTCGAAATTTCATAAATGTGTAGCGACTTATGTTGCTGACTGTACTAACCAGATAGTAACTAGGTACCTAGGTACTAGTATATAATGTTAAAGTTTTCCTATGTATTCAGGAGCTCCTAATCCATTTTATTTTATTATATTCTTTTATGTTCAACATTATCTTTATTTAATATTATCGACTGCTTCAGTGGCGTAGATGTATTACGTTACGGTTACAAATCTGAGGTCTCGGGTTAGAATCTTGGGTCGGGCAATGTGATATTGGATTTTTCTATTCATTATCAGCCCGAGGTCAGATATTTGTACCCAATATAGTGATAGGCTCGCCCCCTATCACGGGACAGAAAATTAAACGCGAAATGTGTGTATCCTGGAATCTCTGCCTACCCCTTCTAGGAAGAAGGCATAAGGTTATGTATGTATGTATACTTTAATATTATAAAGAGAAAGATTTGATTGTTTGTATTGAATAGGCTCCGAAAGTACTGATTTTAGAATTTTTTTCATCATATTATGATGCCATTTTATATTATGATGAACATAGGACGCAGAATATTTTCAATAAAGTATGTCTGCACCCGGGTGGAGCCGGACTGGGCCACTAGTTATTGATAATTACGTCGTAAAAATGATAAAACACATATAAGCATTAAGCGAATTAGTACATGCCATGAATAATTTCGATAAACATATTTAAATATAAATATTAATGCATTTTTTCTTTGATATGTTTGCAGTAATTTAATGAAATCTGTCAAGGTTTGCACAAACAACCACTCATATAAATCTTAGAAAAACTATGGACTAGTATTAAGCAAGACAAAGTATTGCATTCACTAGTATCTCTGCTCTGTATACATCCCACTGCAGGGCATGGGTCTCCTCTACAATCGAGAGTACGATTAAGAGTGGTTAAACCATATAGTCCACCACGCTGGCCTAGTGCGGGTTGGTGGACTTACATACCATAGAAATACTTATAAATCGCTGCGGTATGCAAGTTTCCTCACGATGTTTTCCTTCACCGTTTTAGTGCATGGTAATTAACTGTCAATACACGCATGAGTCCGAAAAGTCAGAGGTGTGCCTTGGTTTTCGAACCCGCGAGTACCGTGAACATGTTGGCAGCTGTGTCTAGTCCGTTTACCAACAGGCCACCACGCACTTCTACTATCTCCACTCACATTGTGTATGTTACCGTCGCCTTGTGAATATTGGAGGAGCTCCAATAATCATGTGTATCAGCATTATATTTAATAAATATTTCGGTATATTAACGCATATTTATTGTGTCTTTGTTAAATAAATAAATAAAAAACATTATAAGCATCTCAGCCACTAGAAGTTCACTGCTGAACATAGCTCATCCAAGGATCTCCACATTGACCTGTTATAAGCGTCCTGCTGTTATAAGTTTCCTGTATTATTGCACCTTTCTTTTTAATACTTCACTGGTGGTAGGTCTCTCATATGTGAGAGGCCATCAGGGTAGGTACCACCGCAATGTCTATTTCTCCCGTGAAACAACACTGCGTAAATGCACTGATGTGTTTCGGATTGAAGGACATTGTAGCCAGAGTAACTACTGGACATATTGAGACTTATCATCTTATGTCTCAGGATGGCGAGCGCAGTGGAATGTTGCTATGAGTGGTCGTATCGCTTACCATCAGGCGAACGTCTTGCTCGTCTCGTCATTCATTGCAATAAAAAAAGATAATCTAAGCATTTTCTATACAATCGGTTTAATTACACATATATTTATATTTCATTTCAGGAGCCCATGAGGAGAATTGTGGACCAATTGCCGTTTAAGAATGAAGTTCAAACACCCGGTTCTTCTTTCAAGCTTTAAATATGTTTCAATAAAATATTTTTCTTCTTTTTAATATCATTTACGTAACGTTATGTAGACATTGAGGAAAGGCTTTGTTGGTTTTAAAACGAATATTAAAATTCAAAATGTATTTTACCATTACAATCCTATAGAATATTTTCCCTGATGAAAATAGGCGATAGACTATAGTATAAAAAAGGGTATCTGCAGCTGGGCCGGGCCAGTAGTATAAACTAAGTATATATCAGCCAGGAAGAAAGTATGAAATTGTCGTTAAAAATATGATGTGTTTTATTTACAGTGTGAAGGATTGTGTGAAATGATTTTAAATTGAAGCATGAATGTATAATAAAAACGTTTTGCTTCATGTCGATCTTCTGTGAGATAGTGGTTTCGCCCCGGATGAGCCTGTCCATTAATGCTGTCATGACTGACAACAGCGTGGCTCTATCACTTTCAAAGTCAATATGTCATCAAAAGGAAGACTGTCGAGTTGTCCGGTACTTTCTGTTTCGGAAACCGAATATAAGATTGCCTTATTTCCAGTTGGAATACGCTTCCACAATTAGCTGGAAAAATCAATACAAATTCCGCAATGTATTTTAATCGAGCAAGGATATAATAAAAATATCGACCCATATGCGATTGGGAGCACAAAATCGGAGCAAGCTACCGACTAACTGGTTACAAATTGGACGCACATAATGAACGTGACTGACGATTTTTCACGCATAGTAACAATCCACATTGATGTTAGAAATATAAGAGTCGCTCCGTCTGTTTGTATATTTGTTATTTTATAAGCAAAATCTGAATCCTGTGGATATTGGCTCTCGTTAAATTTCAAGTCAATAAGAAAATGAAATTAAGAAAAATGGAGTGCATGATGTACATATGCACGTTGATTGAATTTGTTTAATAATAATAACGGCTCCTTGTATGCTTGCAAATTAAAAGGGATCAGAGTCCATGAAATTGATCGAATATAACAATATTATCAGCCATAACAAATTGTACAAAAGCATAATTATCCGGTTAGTAAATATACATTATTAAATTCATAAAACACAAAATATCAATGTCTTTACAATTAAATTATGCATAAAAATTACATGAAGATTAAATCGCGCCCAACAACTAGTGAAGAATAATAATTACAGTAATCGCTTTAATGGTCAAATGAAGCGCCCGCTGACTCGGTGTAAACGTTCTGCGGCACGTGAAATCGCGGGTTTGATACCCAGCTCTAATATTTTTAATTTGAGTTGTGTAATATAATTTGCTATGGATGGTTTAATACTTAATACTTAACTATGATTATTGGTAGAGTTATCCTGATATTCAATTACTGATAATCAATTCGACTTACCTCAGTGGGTTATTTGTAATACAGTACAGTCAGAAAGCTAAGGTCTCGGATTCGAATTCTGGGTAGTATCGTACGATGGTATAATACTGTTTTTTTTTTTTAGCAAATTGTGCCCGATATTGCGATACAAGGTGAAATGTGGGTAACCTGATTGCTACCAGGGGGACCTTTGACTTCCTATTCTGGGAAAAAGCCATGGGTTTATACATGTATGATAATCAATTATTACTCTTCAACGATAAAGATTACTATCAGACGAAAAACACGCTCTTCTCGCCATACAGTGCAATAAAAATAAAATAAAAACAACTGGCAACTTGCAATAGGCCAGCGAGTAGACTATGGTCAACGGTTAACGGCCGATTTCTATAATCAATCTATCTTTAACAAGAGATTTCTCTCGAAATTTCGATACATTTTTTGCTTGAGTAAAGAAATACAGAGATATTTAGATAAGGTGCATATATTTGTATATATCTAGACAAGATAATATTATATGTCTATCTCTGTTTATTGAAGCATACAATGGTATCGATATAGTAACGATATCCATTTTAACCTCTTCTTAAAGATAGATAGGATATAGAGAACGGTCGTAAAATTCTCTCGATCGAACTGTTGATTGTTACAGAATACGTACATACTTTGACTAGGGGATAATGTAACTACGGATTATTAGACTTGCGACCCAACTTTAGTCTAATTAACAATGTAATGGTATTTCTACGAACAAGGTTCAATTTATGCAATTGGGACTTTTAGTTTTGGCAAGACTAGAATTACATTATGCTTACATAAGCATTTATCTGAAAGTTCCCTTACCAAATAAAGATAATAAGCGGTTATTTTTATTGTGGTCATGTAGAGGCGTAATTAATGCATTCCATTTCACGTGATCGGAATATCCGTATCCTCATTGGAATAGCGGTCTTGCATATTCTATGTGCTTTAGAATCTCCGGTTTTATTTCTTAGTTCAGGCACTCAATTTTGTGCGGAATTACGTTTCGAAAATACTTTTGAAGTTGTTTTTAGACTTCAATATATATTTTATTGCAATTAATGGCGAGACGAGCATTCCACTCGCCTGATCTAAAGCGATACGACCGCTTATGAACAGTAACAGAAACAAACAATACCTTGAATCACATAGCAATGCCTATTCCACTGCGCTTGCCATCCTGAGACATAAGATGTTAAGTCTCATTATTTCCGGTAGTTCCTGTGGCTACAATGTCGTTCAAACCGGAACACAACAGTGCATTTACGCTACAATTTTTTTTGCTGTTTTTTAGTGCTCAGCATAGGCTAGTAAGTAATGGTAAGCGAAATGTTGGAATCCCACCTTCAAGGTGAGGCTGAAAGGAAAGGGAGACAGAAAGAGAGAGAGAATGAAAGAGATGATAATGGAATCGCTTTGTTTGGAATTGGAACCAAAACAATTTTTTCGGGAATTAGATGTATCGGGGGATATAGGTGTGAGCTTATAAAGGAAAAAAATAAGAAAACTGACTAGACTGCACCTGATGGTAAGTGCACTACGAATGAGAATGTCGACTATTATAAGACCATTCTTATCGTTCGAAAAAAATATATTGGCCTGCTTAATTTAACATCAAAACCTTATTTCATGACTGTAAAATGTATCATATAGGTATGATATAAATAAATCTCAAAGTGCAAAGTCGGCGAGTATTCCTTACAAAACTATGGGGTAATATATTTTCTAAACCCCAATTACAAACACAGCAACACCCGTGAATTTACGCAACTAACAATTAAACCGTATGATCCCAATAAAAACAAACAATATATGGAGAACAAAAAGGACCTTGGGCGCACGACAATCGGCCGAACGCTCGCTCCAGCCTTTACGAAATATCACTTAAATGCTGTGCGTATCTAAGCTTGGTTCCTACTCACGGTGAGAAAACGCCGCGTTTGGGACGCTGGTTTTGGCGTTTATTTTCTTTTATCATTTATTCGTTTATTAGTTGAATAGTACAACTACTAAAAATCAATTATAATTTTCAATTACTTATTATAATATAAATAATAAAACTTAAAAAAAAATTACATTAAGCACAAACAAAAGATGAGATTGTTAACAAAGAAAAAAATAAACTTACAAATGGAAAAGAAAAGAGAAAAAAACATATAAAATAATCATCTTTTAACTTTTAATATGTATATTGAATAAGGAATATTATTCTCATAGTTTATGAAGACTTGTTTAATGAAAAACGTAGTATTAGATGGCAGTTAGTTTTTTTTTTTTCAAAATATTTTTATTTATTTTTATGTTTCAAAATGATAGATAATTAATAGTGGCAGTTCTTACACTGAAGGTAAGCTTGGAGGTTAAACAATGAATCCTAGGATTTCTTATGAGGTTTTTTACAGGTATGAGATAATTACCAACTTAAATTAGGTTATTCTAGTCGATTTGCGTTTACAACCTTAATAATGTGGGACGGGTCGTAACGGGTTGTCATGGTAGGACGTATAAAAGCCTTTACATATGCATTGTATGTATATTCTGCAATATGTAATTGGAAAGTATGATTTTTTGAAATGAAATATTTGATATAACCCACTCATAAATTAACATAATATCATATTCGTTCACAAACACAAATTACGTAATGACTATACATGTTATTGCAAAACATCTGCAATTTTTTTTTTATACAATTTTAAAATTGTAGTTTGATTTGAACATTGCAAAGTTTGCTGAGAATTGTGCATATAAACTTGACATTCAGTTAATTACCTATTCTTTAAACATCTTTTTTTCATCTACTATTATAATATTACGTTTATTTATATTTACTACTAGTGGCTCGGCCCTCTTTTTATAATATTAAATCGCATATATTAATCAATGCATGGTGGCCTCTAGGTAAACGGATCAGACACGGCTGCCAACATGTTCATAGTTGTAGCGGGTTCAAGTCCCAAGGCACATCTTGAGTTTTCAGAGTCATGTGTTTATTGATAGTCAATCACCACACACTTAAACGGTGGAGGAAGATATCGTGAGGAAACTTTCACTAGGCTAGCGTGGTGGACTATAATTATGGCCCAACCACTATATCAGTCGTACTCTCGAGTTAAGGAGGCCCGTGCCCTGCAATGGGACGTATGTGAGCTGATACAGATTTATCAGTGATAATTTAAGATCCCGCTTTCTAGGATTTTAAATGGTTTTTAACCGACTTTAAAAACAGGAGGAAGTTCTCAATTCGACTGTTGCTTTTTTTTTCAAATCGGTCCAGTACTTACAGAGACTATTCACTGCAAACAATCAAATATTTTACTGTTTATAATATTAATATACAAGTTTTATTTGATACAAATATTTGTGATTTGCATTTTTAGTGACATTTTGTTAGCAGTACATTCATACGAGAATAAAGTGAGTACCATAATCAATGCCAGAAAGCACATCATAATGACCAATATACATATGTACGTATGTTTGTAATATTTCAGGTTCATCCGAATTTGAGCCGGTCATTTTTTTATTGCAATGAATAGTGAGACTAGCATGTTATACGGCCTAAGCGATATGACTACTCCAAGAAAGTAGCAAAATAAACAAACTCCATGATTAATAAAGCAATGCTTGGCATCCTGAGACTTAAGACATGTCCAATAGTTACTCTGGCTACAATTTGCTTTAAACCAGAATACAAAAGTGTGTGTCAACTAAGGAGTTAAATATTCAATTTGCATTCAACTGCAATTACAATCAGAAACATTAGTTCCGCTTGTTGTGTACAGAAAAACCGCAATGCACAACAAAAATAAATTTCAAAAATATCTTAGACAAATTGATTAATTAAAGAAATATCCGAAACAAATCACCGTAAGAATGGTTTAAATGGATGCACGAGTTGCCAAATACGCGGACCATCTGACTAATAATATTTTTAATAAATCTAATTGCCAATAATTTATTACGATTGGATCAGTATCAAAACAAAATAAATGAAACGTACTGATTCCGACACGACTTGCGTAACTTAATGATTTTTTCGTCACGTGCAAGGATTTGACTATTAAATATAACTTTTTATTACTTTAAAATAATATTTTCGACACAGGAAATAATCATTGCTATACGAAATCGAACAATTTCCAGAAAGAATGATTTTAACATGATACGAATTCAAGGAATCATTCGACAAATATACAGATTAAAATGAGCACTTTTATACAATTTTATCCATTCCTCCATTATTATCCATTTCCATAGTTTGATTAAGCACCTACAAGTTAGTAGTGGGTGTTTATGCACTAGCAAAGTCTGATAATAATCACTTTCGATCCGGTGAACCACTCACCCTACTATTACGCTTGGAAAAAGCTCAGCGTTTTCTACGCGTTTACCAGCGCCATTGCGCGATATCATAGCGTTGGCTTACGAAAACATTGTAACATTACGTCAATGGATAAATGAACTATATGAAATTGTCAATTCTGTATACATTATACATATGTATTACAAGGAGACACTCGTGAGGTAACGCGGAATAATTTACGCAATGATTTTAATACAGAGTAAATTGTTTGCTGTACTAGTAACCCACATTTGTGGAATTGTTTTAGTTTAATGTAACAGTAGGATAGTGAATGGACAGGTCGCAGGTTCTATGTTTGTGGAGAACTATTTGTCTGTGTCCGAATAATTGAAATGAAATGAATTTGGTTTATTGACAATGTAGGCAATTAAATAGGTCTTATGAAAAGTCAAAAAATAGTACTTATTCTATATTAACAAAATAATATTATTTCAATTAAATTTAGATTTAATTAAATTGACTTAATATCATGATTTCTGATACATTCAACTCGAGATCTATATCTTATACTGATACGATATATGCCAGGCACGTTATTTTCCTAACGCATTATGGAAATATTTTACATATACCTATATATATTCAAGAAGAAACATAGAATTTTAGAAAGATGTCTCACGCGTCGACGATATCCACCAATCCACTCCAATTGTATATACCCGGATTGATCTGAGCAGATGACAAAGTTGCGCGGATATACTGGATTTTAGACCTTATGTACTATTATTATAATAACGATATGGTCGAATATCTTACAAACTGTACTAAACTAAAGTATTATCCAAAGCCTCTCTAACAGGAAATACAGACTGACCGAGATTCCAAACAACCAAGGCCCAAAAATAAAAAAATAAACACGAGCATTGGAAATGTGTAACCATTGCATTAAAAAAATATTTAGTGCGGAGAAACTGTTAACCTCGCAATTATATTAATTAGACAGGAATTTGCACATCCTTTATTGTTGAAGGTCGGATTTTGCCAGCGCTATCGAATAATTATAAATCTTGAACCTTTTTGAGTTGCAAATTATACATAAATATAATCATAAACATCGTCAGGAAACCTGCTTACTTTAGCGATTGGTAAGAATTTCTGGTATATACAAAGCCCGCCAACACTCAATAGGCGAACATGGCAATATAGTCTTTATAGCCTTACCTTTCTCAATCGTATTATCAATTGTAGAGTAGTCCCCTGTCTTGCTGTGGGAAGTATGTAGGCTGATACAGATACTCAAAATAGTCAGTCTGGATCAAACATTTAAATACTAGTATATGTTTTATAAAAAAACAGCGATTTTCAGTCCCAAACCATCCACTCCCACACAAATATTGTTTGTCTGTAAAACATTGCTGTAGAGCAATGATGCCGCCATTTATATGTATATCTATATTTTTCAATTATTGTTTCTGTATATTGGTTAAGTATGTGTAAAAAAATTGAAATGACTAAATATTTATTAACAAAATATTTATTTAATTGAGACTGATTACGTGGCTTCGCGGTTTTTAGTCGGCATTTGTTCATTGAACTAGGAAAGCTTCCGCTGAAAGCTTTCAAAAAGGTATATCAATTTTAGCCATGCAAGAATAATTTCAGAATTATTTTATGAAAAATATGTGCATTTATTAACCTCAATTTAAAAGTATATGATTTAGAAATAAACATTTGTAAGTCGCACGAATATTTAGAGAACGAACATCGAATCTAAAACTTTTTTCCCAAAGCTAGTATACTTATCAGCTGCACATACTGATCGCTTTTATACCACCCATATAAAATGCTCTCCTCAGAAAAGACTATAAAATATAATATTTTTTTATACCCAACAGCCATATTATATCTATCTAGTACCGACTCCACACTGAGATCGAGTCTTGTGTCGTGGGTATCAGGAACTATGAGAGACTTCTCGATCTCACAAAATCCCGAAACATATACCAGTGGATCACTCAAATTATTGTGTCTCGGTGTAGGGATCGAACCCGCAGACTCTCGCTTTACGGAAGGGTCTTACCAACTGCGCCACGGAGGAACAATATTTTTTTTATTTTTTATTATGAAAAGCCTACCTACAATTGTTACAATATTGTTTGTTACAATTCTATAAAAATATGTGTATAAAACAAAAATAATCTTAACTTACTGCACAATTAATAACAGGTAAACATAACAAAGTAAAAAAACACAACATATCAACTTAACAAACTAAGAAAAAATTAAATAATTATACTTAAAAACAAAACCAAAACTAATGTATGACAAAACTAATTATTGCAACTTATATATTATCACCATATTTGTATGTTTTAGTATGATTGAGTTTTAAATAATAAATAAATATTTTTCTTGGTGGAATCGAAATCAGCTCACGTTTCCCAGTCGGCGTCAATCAACTGCGCCAAGGACGTCGCCATATTAATGTAAACAATTATAACAATTTTACGGAACATAAACTTGATAAAATAAAACTATAAATTTGATAGTATTTTATAGTACTATAATCGTATTAATAAATATAAAACACGGAAATACCTCAAATGTCAAAAACATTATAAAAACAACAAAAATGTCATGTTTAGGGTACCGCTTACAAAAATAAGTTTTCGTTGAGAAATATCGATAACATATCAATGCCAATGAATGTTTAATTTTTCGGAGCCTTGAGTACATTAGTACTTCAGTACTACTTAGTTCTTCATCTGATATACATATCGACGCAGGAAAGTGATTTTGCAAGCAATTTTACACAAGAAACAAAATAAAAAAAATTATAATGGAATACTTGGGAATACAATTTCTTTAATAATAACATTTTTAAGTAAAACCTTACATTTTTACAAGGAAATTCAATGCGGTATTATTTCTGAATTAAATAATATACAAAACGCACATCCGCATTTTTTGAGATACGAAAAAATCGCTTTCCTGCGTTGATATGAAAAAGATAATCTTTGTACTTCTACTGATGGCACTAAGTACGGCAAGAGTAGAAATTACACTCGCCGCCATAAAGTCACGATTTTATAAATCACACATAATAATATTATGAATGACAAATTAACAGACATTTATCGTTGTTTTGCCGCCGATTGTCCATGTATTTACTTAACAGGCATGTAATCCAATATTATTCAAATTTTAGCTTTTGTAATATCTAACCCATGTCTAATATTCTTCATTACATTCATTTTGAGTTTATTTTAATTATTCATGTATTTAAAAAATATTGCTATATTAGTTTAGAGATTGGAACAAGGTTCTAAAACCCGAGTATATCATGGTCCTGAATCATCATCATCATCATCATCATCAGCCTATTCGCGTCCACTGCTGGACATAGGCCTCTCCTATGGCACGCCACTGGGCTCGATCTTCAGCCCAACGTCTCCAACCGCTGCCAGCCATTCTTCGGATATCATCACTCCACCTCGTCGGAGGGCGTCCTACACTACGCTTACCGAGGCGCGCTCTCCACTCGAGAACACGTCTACCCCAACGGTTGTCGGTTCTCCGACAAATATTTATTTATTTACATATTATTACTTATTTGCTGCCTAGGTGGAGTAGTTGTACTAGGGTGCGGTTACAATGGTCTCGGGATCGATTCTCGGGTTGGGCAAAGTGATATTAGATATATGTTTCTAGTCATTATCAGTCCAGAGTCACAAATTTTTGCCTGATATGACGATAGGCTCGCCACCTATCACATCGTGAGACGGAACATACAAGGCGAAATGTGGGTGCCCTGGCACATCCGCCTACCCCCTCTGAGAAAAAAAAAGGCGTGTGTTTATATATGTTTATGTATGTATTACTTGTATTTTAAAATGTGTTTGTTGACAGTGACTTACATCCATGCTGTGATGTCCTTTAATTATTATATACAACTTTATTTTTAGTATTCTACAAAGCCGAAAGCAGTTTCTAGCACGATTATGAGTCAGCAGCACAATTTTTAACATACCTTATATTTTATACCGAATGATGTCGTGACGTGATTAGTTGATTAATAAAAATCCGACGAGTGTCGGTCGCTCATTGATTTCTACAGCTGGTCATTATAAGTACATACGTCGCCAGCAAGTAGAATCGGAGACTTCCATGCATCATTCAAGTGACGAGACTTTTTGTGGCAGCGCGTCACTGTGCGAGATTTCTGTATTACTTTGTCATATTTTTATCTAATCTTTTATACCGAAACTTGATTTAAGTAATTCAACTTTTTGCTATACAAAAATTAATGTAATACATTTAACTAAAACTACACTTTGTATTTTTTTTAACTGTCAATCTGCCGTGGGACGTATATGGACTGATATAGACACTGCAATATTTTTTGGTGATTCCAATAAATAAATAGTATAAAAATCCTAGACTATGTTTTGGTATTGACTTTTCACCCACAGAATTACAGGAAATGTACAAACTGGAGCACTTTAGAAAATAATATTTCAAAATTATATTAAATGACTTACACGGTTCGAACTTGACCATTTTGAGGTTATCGATTATTCAAAACAAAAAACCAGATGTTACAAATTATTACGATATATAGGGTTTTATCTCGATTAAATGAATTTTAATGCACGTGTATGCGGATGTAGGTATTTAGGTAAGAATATCGAAAATTTATCAAATACCTAATTTGATTTGAATAAAAAATTTGCTTTACCATTTACGAAAAGTTTAAGGTCATTTGAATCTTCCGAGTTTTTAGAATAACTACTATCTATATCGCACATAATTTTATGCAATTCTTTTTTCGGCTCCGGCTTCTATATGTCCAGTTTCGTGCAGGCCGGCATAATTGTCTCGCCTTGCGAGACTTCACCTTTTTTATTGCTACGCATGGCGAGAGCATAAGCGACACAACCGCTCATGGACACTAGCAACACCTAGGATTACAAAGCAACGCTTGGAATTCTATAGTGCTTGGCATCCTGAGATAGAAGATGTTAAGTTTCAATATGTCCAGTTACTCTGGCTACATCCATCAAGCCAGAAAACAGTGCATTTACACTGCTGTTTGGCAGGAGAAATATATATTAAAATATTTGACATAATATACACATATATTGCACCTCCTATCAGTTACAAGGTAGACACTATTTTGCCAGCGTAAAAAAATAGACCGAAGAGTAACAAACTTTAATCGAACACCCTTTCGCTTCCAAAAAGGTGTGGGTATAAAATATTTTGAAAAAATTACGCAATGTATTGCAAATCTTTCGTAACGGCCGTCAGATGCTATCTCTTTCCTGCCTGTGTAATTCGACATTGGTTGAAAGGTGAGGCATTACATCCTTCTGCGTAGACACACCTACCATCGGCATTACAGATTAAATATCATAAGGTCATCTACCTCTGCTATAAAAATGTTACTAGACGACCATTAGGATTTCCCATCAATAATGTTAATAAATTATGTTAATGATGAATGATAAAAACATCGAATTAGTGCTTAAATTTTGATGCCCCAATTAGTTTCTGTAAACCCTCTTTCCTCGTGAATGTTAGGAACTTCTAATATAAAAATCATATATCTAAGATGACTTGACAGTCTCCGTGGCGCAGTCGGTTAGACACCTGTGAAACGAGAGGCTTTGTTCGATCCCCGCACCGAGAGAAATGTTTGTGCGGCCCACAAATATTTCTTCCGGGTCTGGGTGTTGGTGAGACCGAAAAGCCTCTCGTAGTTCCTGATACCCAGGACACAAGACTCGATCTTAGAGTGGGGTCAAGACAATGTATGTGACTGTTGGGTGTTATTTATTTATTATTTAAGTTGACTTTATTTCTCATGGCAACATGGACTTTAACAAAAACATTTTTAAGACTTTGTTTTAATAATATACAGTAGAAAATGGTTTTGATAATCATTGAGCTAATATTACCTCGTAGAACTATTAACTCAATGACGATAACACAGTTTATTCTGTGAAAATGAGTCCGCGCCTAACCATTTGACTATCACTACCGCCACAAAAAATTAACCCTTTGTAACCCATCTATTTACTCCCTCATACTCTTAGATAGAACCCACATGTCGCCATCAAGGTAAAAACGTTAACTTAGATATACAGGGTATATCAAGACTGCTACCGAAAACGATGCTGGGTGATAGTTTTAGTGACTTCAGACACAATGCAACTAAATTTGTGCAAAAAGTTGTGACGAATTTTTTTTTGTTATTTTTTTTCGAATGTCGTATTAGGGTGATAAATACATCGTTTTTTTCTTAAATAATAGTGTGCACCCCTTTATTTTTTAAGACACTATTGTACGCAAGGCTTTAAATAATTATTTTTGCAAAAACTATGGATTGCCACCTAAACTCAACGATATTTAAAAAATAATAATAATAAAAGTCTCGTTTCTTTGCGAAATTTTAGTTACATTGTGTTTGTATTCACTAAAACTACCACCCGGCTTCGTTTTCGTTAGCACTCTTGATATACCCGGTATACATAAGAGTACTTGAAAATTATATCGCCTTCAATCAATAGAATATTGCAGGAGTAACCAACCATTTTACATGTTTACCTAACATTCACATACAAAATGTTATTAACATCTGATATATTATGATGCAACACTCTATTTTCCCGTTAGTATGTATAAGTGGGTTAAGAATGTCTATATTTTTAATATTGCGTGGGCATGAAGTATTTTGTAATGGTAAGCTTCAATAACTTTGACTTTAGCATTATAAATGACCACCCAATTGGTCTAATAATATTTTTTATTGCAATGAATTGCGATATGAGCTTGCCATTTGCTTCATGGTAAGCGATACGACCGTTCATGGACAGTAGTAACACCAAACACCATGAATTTTAAAGCACTGCTTGGGATTCCACTGCGCTCGAAATCCTCAAACTTAAGATATTAAGTCTCATTATGGCCAGTAGTTACTCTGGCTATTATTTCCTTCAAAGCAGAATACAACAGTGCATTAACACTGCTATTTGGCGATAGAAATATACATTGCAGTTGTACCACTCTCATACGTGAGACTCTGCCTGGGTAGGTATATACCTACATATTTATTAACTTATAGTTTTACACTGCGGAGTTCCTGGCAAAGTTCTATACCAATTGAAAATAAAATTAGTCTCATAAAATTACCGTGAATATAAAGGAATTAAATACATAAGCAATGTTTTACGGAGGCATAAACCGACTGAATACTATTTCACGAGAATTTGTGAGTTCACCAAGTTTAACGATGAAGGAAACATTTTAAAATATTATCAAGTATTTATGGCATGTGAAATCCGCCAACCCGCAATAATCCAGTGAGGCATCCACTTCCGTCGAACTCTTGAAAGAAAATCGCGTGCTGAGAAGGTGATTATGGTATGATAAAACTATATTTAAATTAGAACATCTATTGGTAGGTCTGTAATACCTATCACGCCTCTGTAAGATGCTGCTTATGTATTTAATTCATTTATATTCATGATAAATTGATGAGACTAATTTTATTTTCAATTGGAAGGAATAGGTAGAGAACTTTGCCAGGAACTCAGGAGTGAGTTAGTCAGGAGGAGTAAGTTAATAAAAACATATATTCTTAGAGTTTATTTTTATATAACTTCTGTGAGCTGTCTTATAAATGATGATGTTCTTTCACTTGTGATTGGCACGCATATCAGATTTCATACGACAAATGCACGAAGATATTGATGAACGTAAATTTGAAAGTGAATATCAGGATAAAAGAAAGGGAAGCGCCAACTGCCAAAGACTCTATCCAACCGTGTGGGATACAAGCTTGACTATAACGTAGGGCCTAGGCCTGACGAACTAGATTTAGTCGCCCAGTCGGCCAAAGAAATTTAAGGGGATTTTTATAGTGACTAAGTACGAGTAATGAAAGAACTTTGCTATATTAGAAGCTTTAAATCGATCATGTTTCTTTTCGCTGAATTTATCATACTTCCTGTAAATATTATAGAAAAGCATGGCTTATACGATTGTCCAATCTTCATTAAACGTTGATCGTTTCAAATCAATGAGGTGAGGAATAAAAAAAAAATATACGTTATTATACAAATAGCAGCCAATTGTAACGTCACTCATTTGTGCATGTCACGTGTAGGGACCTGTGTTTGAAATTTGAATATATTGACTAACTATCTGGTATTTTATTTAAAGAATTTTCATTATTAGTTCTTTAGTATAATTGCCACCACTGATGAATCGGATGGGCTATGTATTGGTCAGCCTTCGCGTTCCTAGATTAGGTTTGTACAGCAGTTGAGACTACAAGGTTCCATTTGGGGTGCGAGAAATGGTAATACATACATATATGTGAATTTGTAATTTTTTTGAAAGGTTTCAAATTTATCAGACGTTTATAATATATAATTGAAGGTATTGATTGCAAAAAATAAAAGTCACCAAATGTATCCGTTCGTGTGGTTTATTTACCTCTTAAACGTTGGATAATTTCAGAGTCCAGTAGCACATACTGTGATTTTTTAAATAGTGATACAAATATTAGAAATAAATTGCCCGACTTGGGAATCGACGCATGCACCTCACGGTACTGAGTGATGCTAAAAATATTCTTTTAGTAAACATTGCGTGAATGTATTCGCAGCTATGTTTATTATAAAACCGTTTGAAGTTGCGTGCCGGACATACATTATTTAACTACCATATGAGCAAAAAAAAAATGTTTGAACAAGGTTGAGAAAAAGAATAATATAATTTAAAAATAAACAGTCTTGGTTGTTTCTTTTATTTCTCTCTATATTGGTTGACCTCAATTATTATGAAAATGCGGAAGATCTGACATCACCCTATCTTGATTATATTTTTTTGGTGCAAAATTTTAACATATTTTTTTCCACCTTATCTGGGTCTTGGTCATTTCTTTTATTTCTCTCTATATTGGTTGACCTCAATTATTATGAAAATGCGGAAAATCTGACATCACCCTATCTTGATTATATTTTTTTGGCGCAAAAATTTAATATATTTTGCTTCCACCTTATCAGGAAAGGTCGAATAGCAATAAATTAATCTTATACACTTCCTTGTGGGGCAAATTAGGGCTTACATCATACATACATACATAAACTCACGCCTTGTTCCCAGAAGGGGTAGGCAGAGGTGCCAGGGCACCCACATTTAGCCTTTTATGTTCCGTCCCACAATGTGATAGGTGGCGAGCCTATCGCCAATACTTAATTAAAGTACAACGTGATATTCAGCCAATCAAAATACGATTAAATTATTGAATATGGCCAAAACAAAATTTGATATATTGGAACCAACTATGCAAGAAAATAATTGAGCGAAAATAATCTTCCGTTAACGGACCAGACGCGTCTGCCAACATGATCACGGTGGTGGCTCTATGAATCTGTGGCAAAATGGAATAGTTCTGCATCTGTATCAGCCCATATATGTCCCATTGCAGGGCACGGGCCTCCTCTACAATCGAGAATACGATTGAGAGTGGTTAGGCCATATAGTCCATCACGCTGGCCTAGTGCGGGTGGGCGGACTTACATACCATAGAAATTCTTATAAATCGCTATGGTATGCGGGTTTCCTCACGATGTTTTCCTTCACCGATTTAGTTCTCTTAAATTGCGAAATAACCCGTCAATACTCTATCCGATCAAAATTGCTTACTATGAGTATCAATGCAGTCACATTACAGAAGCAGAATAAAAAATATTTTACCACACTCTTTTTGTGACACGCGATAGCCTAAAGTCTAGAGTAACCACAACTTGGTTACGCTATTTCAAAACATTCAGACAGGATTTTCGCAATATTTACGATTGTATGCAAAATAAAAAATAAAAAACTATACGCTTGTCAATTAAATACACATTTCATTGACTTACATCATTAAAAAGTAAAAATAGAAATAAAAATACTTGACCCATTGGAGATTTCGGCAATGGGTATTGTATTAAAGCTTACACATGGCTTACGTCAGCAAAGAACATAAGAAGAACCCACGATTTAACTCTACACCTCCTTCTATTTGTATCTTTCTCTCTCTCTCTATCTCTATGATCGGTCCATCGTAAATGAGGATTATAGTCAGCAACAGATTTGCATCTGGAGTGGATGATCTGCCGCCATCGGTTTTGTCCAGGGCGTCTCTTACAGATGTGTAGAACTTTGCGGACAATGAGGCTGTTATTTGGTCAGTCCATCTTGTTGGTGTGCCCCGCGTGATCTTTTGCCTTCGGTGTTACCCGCCACTATTAATCTATTAATTTTTTCAGAGTCTTAAATTTGTAATAGCTATTATTTTATGGTAACTATTAACTAATGTTATTAACTTCACAGATTCCATGGAATAGTTGGTTGAAAACCGGCTGAGATACCAGAGATCGCAGGTTAGTTCCCTGTACCAACCAATATTCGATTTTGGGATCACACAATATATTTCGTATGCTAAAAAATCTGTATTGGGCTAAAATTTACGCTCTCTATAGCGATACGTTCTTGAAACCCGTAAAAGCATTATGCGAGAGAAGTTAATTTGACGAACTTTTAGTAACTTTCTATGTTTCTGCTTGCCCCTTTGTGAATATACTATACACGTAAAGTCGTCAACTTACATATTATGTATTTACAATTGATATAAGCTTATGTTTATTATACAAATTAGTGTTAAAGCTATATTTTGCAGACATTAAAATAGATTTATTTTCGCTTCTGAATTTTTGATATTAATATGCAAATTTTTCATCCAATTAAAGTAATTAATATTTTATTTATAAGATAATTGAATGTCACTAGCAATATCCGTTAGAGAACAAATAAATAAAAATAAGACCAATCTATTAGTGCCAGTTAAATATATTTTATACTAACAGATGCTTGAGACTTTGCCATTGTAAGAATAAAGATCATCGCCGATAGCGTCTACATTTATAATTGTTTGATAACTTTAAATTGATTATAGATTAATGTTTATCATTTCATTTAAAATGGTAAAGCATTGCGAGCTAAATTGTATAGAGATATTTGATATATTATTTTATTTAAAACTGTAGAAATTGCAGTAGATCGTTTAAGCTATAATGAGTAAATTCTACTTTATCTCCTGAATAAATCGATTGAAAAGGCTTAGGCCATAGTTCGCCATGCTATTCCAGTCTGGTTTGGCGGACCTTATATACCATAAAAATCATGTTATTTTTTTATAGTATCCTTATTGCCTTGTGATGTTTTTATTCACTGTTAAACTGCTACAGCATTGCTTCCTTGATAAAGCCGAGCTTGTGTATAGCTTGTGTCACATTTCAAAATGTAACATAATTTATTTTAACACTATTTAATTTGATTTGCTTGTATGTTTTGAATTATTCGCAGTTTGAATATTATTTATAATAGGCAATGAATATAAATCATACTTCAGTAATTAGTTTTGTATTAATATTCATATTTTAATTGCCAGTGTTTGATGATTTGTTGTTCTTTTATCTTTCGCACAGTAACGGCTCAATAAATCATTGGGATGTTACTGCTTTTTACATAATTTCACAACATTCCACCTACGATTTTAAAGCATGGGAATTTTAAGAGCAGTAATAGGAAAAGTAGCCAAGTTAGATAGGTCCGATGCTCGTTTATCAGACCACGAAAGCTAAGAAAGTAACGTAATCAAAATGTGGGGAAATAAAAATTAAACCAAATCCGCCATACAATCCGAAAATAATAGTTTTATCTCAACGTGTAACGTTATTATTGTAGTGTATTGATAAATTCATACTCTTAGCATCTGTCGTCTCGAACTATACACTACGCGAACCAAGGGTGAATGAGATAGATATAGAATGAGATAGATTATAGACGTGGAGGACGGAACGGTGTGAAGACGTGGTGTATAGCAAACGAGCCGATAAATATTAATAATTGTATTCTACTACAATGTTACACATATTAACCATAAATAGTGACTATTACAATTATTATTTGTGCAGTTGATCTGGGGGTGGACGAATTTAATGACGGAGGAGAGACTCAACTGCTCACCCTCTCATAGTCTGTTGTTGGCAGTTGAATGCCAGTCAGCTGTGAAACGAAGTTTGCGGGTTCGATTCCCGTACCGAGAATTTTTTTTGTGCCACCCTGAAGTATTTGTTTCGGGTCTGGATTTAATGCGATCGAAGTCTCTCTTAGTATCTTATTCCTACGTCATAAAACAGTGTTTATATGGTATAGGCCCGCAAAACTTGCAAAAAGGTTCCCAGTTGGTGATCGATGCCGCCCATAAACAACACAAAAACGTTTAGATTATGAATGTGCTGCTAGCCCATCAAATCTGGATATCTTTGTATGGGGCTAGAATATTTTTTCAAGAAGCAACTAACAATTATAATTTTCTGTCAACTAAACTTAAGTACTAGGATTTTAGTATAAATATCTAGTTGAGCAAATGCAACTTCCTCTATGTGATGAGACCACGTGCCTCACAACGTGACTCACATGGCAAGACAAACCGTCCAAATTCAATCATGTATAATAGACTAAGAGCCCGTGACCACCAGACCTTCGTCATTTTATAAAAGTTGAAAGTTTGGCAACGCATGTCTCTAACATAGGCATCACACGACTTGTAATTATACAGTTTTGTCTGCGAAATGTGTCTGACAAGTTGAAAGAACTATCAACTGTTGCCGATTTATTTCACCCTACATCCTCATTCATAATACTCAGGAGCGAAACGAATCACTCTCTAACAAAATAAAACAGGAGGAAAAAAACTTCATCTTTTATACACATTATAAAGTTCCAAAATTACATATGAATAAATATATTAGGATATCTTAAAACTTCCAAGATTCCCACGATTTAAGCTTTGTAATTTAGTCTCCGTGGCGAAGTTGGTTAGACGCCGCCTGTGAAACGAGAGGCTGTGGGTTCGATCCCCGCACCGAGAGAAATGTTTGTGCAGCCCACAAATATTTCTTCCTGGTCTGGGTGTTTGTGAGACCGAAAAGTCTCTCATTGTTCCTGATACCCACGACACAAGACTTGATGTTAGTGTGGGGTCAGGACTACGTATGTGACTGTTGGGTCTTATTTATTTATTTAATTGCTTCGTATCGTATCGTATTATGTCTGATAAGTTAAAGGAATGGGCAGATAAACCTTCTGATTTAATAAAATGACAAAGGCTACGGGCTCTAGGTATATGAACTTCCAACAAGAATGAATGAAATATTTATTGTTACTCGTCTCAACAGGTCACTTAAAATGGAGGTAAAAATAATAGTACATATTATTAAACCAGATATTATTAAAAATAAGAAAAACACTAAGCACCCTAACATCAATAATCATCTCACCAAAAACTGTATTCAAGCATTTTAAAAGCCTAGATATAAGCAAAGGAGCAGGCCCTGATGGCCTGCCCCCGGTATTTGTACAGAAATGTGCCGCTTCATTATCGAAACCGCTTACTTTAATATTTAATACATCTTTACACACCGGCTGCTTTCCCACAAAATGGAAAGAAGCCAGAATTGTCCCAATATTTAAATCTGGTACTAGAGAAAATATCAAAAACTACAGACCTATCTCAATATTGTCTGTATTTTCTAAAACATTTGAATTTTTAGTTTATCCTTTTATCAGTCGACATGTGAAACAGCAGCTTTCGATTTTTCAACACGGGTTCATGCAGGGTAGATCCACGAACACTAATTTGGTGTCATACGTAGAAACCTTAGTGAATAAGATGGATAATGGTGTTCAAACTGATGCAATTTATACCGATTTCAGCAAAGCCTTCGATAAAGTTAATCACAAGATACTTATACAGAAACTGTCCCACTTTGGTATAGGAGGTGAATTGCTTAATTGGTTTAATTCATACCTAATTGATCGTAAGTCTCGCGTTGTGGTAAAAGGAGCACAATCGAACGCTTTTGTAGCAAGCTCAGGGGTGCCGCAAGGATCCCACCTAGGTCCACTATTATTTCTTATCTTCATAAACGACATCATTGGTTGTTTTCAAAATTCCGAAGCATTCTTGTTTGCTGACGACTTAAAAATAATTAGACCAATATATGATTCTGCAGATATATGTTTACTGCAGGATGATATAAACAGACTTCTTGCTTGGTGCACTGATAACGATATGATTTTGAACGCAGAAAAATGCTCTCATATAACTTTCACGCGCAAAAAATCGCCCATTAGTTCCTCATATCATATCAATGGTACTGATCTTGAACAGGTAGAACATATTAGAGATCTCGGAGTTATAGTGGACAAGAAGTTAAATTTTAATGTACACATAGATAATATTGTACACAAGTCCTTCAGAATGTTGGGATTTCTATTTAGAAATTGTAAACAGTTCCGTAAACCTGAAACGAAAATTCTCCTCTATAATAGCCTGGTAAGAAGCACTCTCGAATATTGCTCGCAAGTGTGGTCTCCCTGTTATGATGTACATAAAAATAGGATAGAGCGAGTTCAAAAAAGATTTGTATCTTATCTTATATACAACTATAAAAACCGTAAAAAATACACATCATACACAGAGAGACTATCTTCTATTAAAATGACATCCCTAAACAGTAGGCGTAAAATAAATGACCTTATATTCTTTTACAAGATATTAAACAATAAAATTGATTGTCCGCAATTACTAAGCATGATAAATATATCTGTCCCAAGAACCCTTCCGCGTCCGAACGTCTTTAAGCTGTTCAAGAGTCGTTTTCACAGAACAAATTTGGGTGCAAATTCACCTATTTCACGCATGATAAAACTTTATAACAACCTACCACGAACACTCGATTTGGATATTTTCTATTATAAATTATATTCTTTTAAAAATAAAATTAAGTCACACTGGTTGTAAATTCTTTTAATTTTTGCATGAAGAAGTCACGTTTTTTTTTTTTATTATTATATTATTTTTATTCTTTTTACTTTTTGTTTCTACTTTTAATGATAATTATTTGCTGTCTGTATTCTACTGGTTGTATAATCTACGAGTATTTCTGTTGTTGTAACATTACTATAGGTTTAAGTATTTTTTTTAATACCATTATGAGTATGTAAGTCATTCATTGTATGCTGTAGTTGCCTGTTTACGGAGGAGCATTTAACTTTGTTTTTATTATTTGTTCGTTAGATATATTTGTAGTGAATAATGTATCTTCTTTTGGTAACTCTAAAATAAATAAATAAATAAATAAACATGGACGTCACGTGTTTGACCATCCGTATCAATATCTAAACTATAATATTAATAATAAAACAGAAAATATTTGATTGTTTGTTTGCATTGAATAAGCACTGATGGATGGATGGATGCATTTTTTAATGGTAGGTAAGTATTGTAAGTCCATATATATTTTTTTATTGGCAAACAAGCCAGCAGTTCTCCAACTGCTAAGCTATTACTGCCCCGCATAAATATCTACAGCGCTTTCGCGAGAACGGATAGGATACAGCATGGAAAAAAGAGCTAAGCTCTGCCCAATATGCCATGATATTGGGTATCCAGCAATCTCACTCACCGAATAAAAACCGACAGTAATGTTGTTTCACGTCTCCTGTAATATAGTGGTATTGTCCTGCATGAACCACTCCATTTATGCTTAGTCATGACTGGGAATAGCGTGGCTATACCAATTTTGAAATATCACCTTGTATGAAATCTTGTATCGCTATGAATAACAATAAATTGCAATTATTCATTCATTCCACAAAAAAATTACGATACATAGATTTAATAATAAGTGGTTATAGTTTTATGAAACAATAGGGTTGTCATGAGCTCTTTATTATATAATATGCCCGGTAAACTAGCAGTCATTTGTTGGTAAGTGATTGCTGCCGCCCTTGAACTCCTACCATGCTTGGGTCATAAATGTGTTACCGGCCCATTATCGGATTACGGGCATCGTGGTTTTTATTACTTATTAAATAAAAGTATAATATAAATGTCAATATTTCTCAAATATACTACGCAAGCGTAGCCGCGGGCTCAGATAGATTAGAATAAATTTAAAAACACACCCAATTGTTGTTCATGATAATGTGAAATAAAAATACATTTTAAATTTTGCTCATTTACCTATATACGTACTCGTGTATGAACCTACCATATTAAAATACATGACTAAAAAGTCATGTATTTTAATATGATGGGTTAATTAAGGAATTAGGAACTGACTGATGGCACTATGTACAAAACAAGATTGCATAAAAATATAAATGTTAATTATGCTTTACGAAAACTAAAACTCTCAAAATACTTTCTGTACTTATGTTAGGAGTCATCTAGAGTAAGCCTCGCAGGTCTGGAATTCTCATTATCAAATATATGTATATAGCGACCGGATTAAAATTATACAAAAAGATTTTTTAAGATTTATGTTTTCACCAAAACATTCCAAACAGTAACGACTACAAACAAGTTTGTAAAAATTCCATCTATTTCCACTTAGCAAACGTAGATAAATTGGTGATTACATTTATCATTTAAAGGTACTGAAAAATAAAATTGACTGTCCCTAACTTCTAGCGAAATTATTTTTTAACATTCCACAAAGTATTACGTTTTAATCCTCTTTTACAACATGAATACGGCAAAATCGAATTATAGACAGAATTGCTACTTGGTGCATGCAAGCAGATATTACAAAAGTATATTATATAAACATAATAATCTAGATCCTTTTACAAATATGTGTTGCGAGGAATTGCTTAGCCCTCGATTTCTTTAGATATTGTTTTTTTTTTTTTGTGTAACCTTATTTAACTTATTTTTATTTTATATTTCAATTGTGGCATGCTCACACTCAAATTAACTTAATTTAGTTCTATAGGCGAGAACTTGTTATTGGCTTTTTTGACACCTACATTGTTTCTATTCTTAATGTGATTATGAGCTGTAAGTTTTCCATGCTACCAGATACCACCGCAATGTCTATTTTTCCCGTCAAACAGCAGTGTAAATGCACTGTTGGATGCGATATAGGTTTTTAAATTCTATTGTGTTTCTGATTGGAGGATTGAAGGACATTATAGACAGAATAACTACTGGCATATTGAGACTTAACATCTTATGTCACAGGTTGGCTAGCGCAGTGGAATGCCAAGCATTGCTTTGTACCAAAAGGAATTGCTCTACGAATCAACGAATCAAGTCATTTCAGCCTTCATATGACTGACAATTCTTTTACCAATCGAGCTATGGCTCTCATGGTTTTTTTAATATTTCTACATATTATGCAATTTTAAAATACATCATTATATAATGTATGCAAATATATTATTTTAAACTTACATACATCCGTACAAAACCTCACGCCATTTGCTAAAAAGGGGTAGCCAGAGGTGGTATCAGGTCACCCACGATTCGTTTTTCGCTATCGCCAAACGAGAAACTGTTATATTGAAGTCATTATGTGTAACACATACATAGAGACAACTTAGTTTTATTTATTTACCGTTTAGAATATAAAAAATCTGAAATTTATTACACAATAACACCACATTGATTCCAGATATTTGTTTCAGGTCTGGGTGTTTGTGAGTCCGTAAAGCCTTTCGTAGTTCCTGATACCCACGATACACTACTCGATCTTAGTGTGGAGTCAGGACTATGTATGTGACTGTTGGTGTTTTTATTTATTTATAACGTCCAGGTGAAATCCACTGGCAACAGATATCTCTGGCTATTAGACACTATTATGAAGAATAATTGAAATGCCTAAAGGCCTATTCACTCAATCCTATCTATCTGGTATGTCCTCTTCAGTGTCACATTCCGCTTTACTTCTTAATGTCTTTCACTTAATTCATTTTGTTTTAATTCTTCCTCTTTACTAATTTTCCGAGAATTTCTAAACATTCACACTCAAATACCCAGATCTTGACCTATTACTGAAGGTCATACACATATTTACCCTTGCAGAGTTTGTATCCGCTACCCCCAGTGCAAAAATCCCTCTTGTCTTTCTCTACGTCAATTGTTTGTTGTACTTACACATCCTCAATTGAAAAATTACAATTTTATGTGAAAAAGTTTTCTTTTAACTTCCTAATCAACCTTGTATTTGTTTTAAATATACACGCATAATATTTAAAGTATTCTAGTTACGTTTTGTATGTATTTAGCTTATGTAATGCCGTCGCGGTTGTAACTGTAACAACTTTTAGTCCAATAAATGTTTACTTTATTGCATTTTAATTTTTTATTTAAATATGTATGCTATTCAGGATACAGTTTTCAAAATGTCAGACAGAGTAATAATTTATTAATATGCAAAATTCTAACTCAGTCCATCGAAATACAAAATTAAGCAACTACGATTTGCGAGAAAAACACGTTTCTGCACCCATCAGCCAACTATCGACGTCTACCTATTCTTGTTATATTAAATCAAATTTATTCATAATTAGGTCAATAGGTGACATTATAGAACAACAGAAAAGGAATAATGTCTTATTGTCCTAGAAAATAAGGTTTAAATTATATTTTGATATTGGAACCGGTCGGATTGAACGGTGATATGAACCAATTTCGGCTGTACGTTCAACAGCAAACCCCTTCAAAAGCGAAAGTGTAACGTAGTCCTACGGAGCCCGCCATTTTTTCTCTTCGCTCGGCCGCTCTTACCGCATATATATAGCGAAGCAACGAGTAACACGCATCATTCGCATTTAGGAGTTCGCTGGCTTCAGTGCAACCACAAGCAAAGCATCATGAGACCAACGGTGTGTTCAAAGTTATTTATTTAAAATTAAAAGTGACTGTGTCCAGCTGTGATAGTGTCTGGTTATTCCCACAGGGACGTCGGCTTGTCCCAGTATGCATTGCACAACACGGATATGTTGCGTGTACGCTTTGTGTCGTCAACTCCAATGATCATTAATGTCTGCAAGACTTTACTTGCTTAATTAGTCGACGATAATAACTTGTCCGGCCATCAACAATCACATTTGGCCTGATTTAATTGTGTTGTTTTTTTCACAGCTCGTGGCCGCCAGTCTGGTGGCTCTCCTGGCCTTCGCTTATGCTGAAGAAGCTAAGAAAGCAGAAAAGGAAGTGGCAGTGACCGATGAAAAATCCGTATCAGAAGACAAGAAGCACGAAAAACGTGGACTGGTGGACGTCGGTTTTCACGGAGGGTTCGATGGCGGATATAGTAGCGGCATTGGCAGCGGATACGGCGGCGGATACGGTGGTGGATACGGTGGCGGATACGGTGGCGGATACAGCGGTGGATTAGGTGGCGGATTCGGCGGCGGATTTGGCGGGCACGAGGTGGTCCAGAAGACCATCACACTGGTCAAGAACGTCCCCGTCCCATACCCTGTAGAGAAACACGTTCCCTACCCGGTTGAGAAGCACGTGCCCGTCCCAGTGAAAGTTCCCGTCCCTCAACCCTACCCGGTTGTGAAGAACGTACCCTACCCCGTCAAAGAGATCGTCAAGGTCCCAGTTCACGTGCCCCAACCCTACCCCGTAGAGAAAAAGGTCCCTTACCCAGTACATGTTACAGTCGACAGACCCGTTCCCTACAAGGTTTACGTTCCCCAACCTTACCCAGTTGAGAAGCAAGTCCACGTGCCCGTGAAGGTCCCAGTGCCAGCTCCCTACCCCGTAGAAAAGAAGGTTCCCTACCCAGTCAAGGTGCCCGTCCATGTGCCCGCTCCTTACCCAGTATACAAGGAGGTGCCCTACCCCGTCAAGGTCCCCGTTGACAGGCCTTACCCCGTGCATGTTCCCAAGCCAGTGCCTTACCCCGTCGAGAAGCCCGTACCCTACCCAGTAGAGAAGCCCGTGCCTTACCCCGTGAAGGTGCCCGTCGACCGCCCCGTGCCCGTGCACGTTGAGAAGCCAGTGCCCTACCCAGTGAAGGTGCCCGTGCCAGCGCCCTACCCCGTCGAGAAGCACATCCCCTACCCAGTTGAGAAACGCGTGCCCTACCCCGTGCAGGTGCCAGTCGACAGGCCCTACCCCGTCCACATCGAGAGACATGTGCCAGTCCACGTTGAAAAGCCCGTGCCTTACCCAGTCAAGGTACCGGTTCCCGTCGTGATCGGTCACGGACATGGCCACGAGTACGGCCATCATGGTAGCTACTAAGGCTGCAGGAAGACAGCCGCCTGAATGTGATATAAATTTAAGCTTAGCACATAAAACGAACGGGGGACGTCGAATACCCCGCGCGGATAGTGGTCTCCCGACCAGATCCTGCTTTGCCGGTATTCCCCGACCCACGGTCTAACGCACTGACGGTAATACTCTAATAGTCTCTATTATTGTAATATTTTTTGTTGTAATTTTTTTTATTACGGTTGAGTTGACGTACCTGTTATTTTTAAGTTTGCGAGGTAAATGAAATATGCTGAAATTACGAATTGTGAAAAAATGTGTCTATTTTTGTTTAATGTAATAGTTCTCGATAGAATGTTCAGAATAAATTTTGGTACATGCCAAGAAGTATCATAACATATAATTTTTATTATAATTTGATCCCATATACCCAGGAACAATTTAAATCATCACCCACATCAATTTGCACACCATTACCTTAATAATTTAACTTTAAATATGTACAAACCATCCATACCAATTTGCACACCATTAAAATATTAATAATTTAACACAAACACAACCGAATTGCATTCAAAAATATCCAAAAAATAACACTCTTTACACACATTTCTGCTCTATAAAAATCGCTAATACACTCCGCATTCTTAGCCTAATAAGCGACATTAAATAACAATTTACAAAATGTTACGCATTGAAACATCGTATGAGGTTTCAATGTACCAAGTTACGAAATATAGAACATTTTCTCTTGACAATACGCAGAAGCAGGTGGTCTTTGTTTTGCAACTGGCTGTTCGCGAGTCTCATTACGTACACTATACTTAGCCCGCGACTTCGCTTAAGAAATTGATCATAGATTGCTAAATGCGTGCATGTGTGGAAAAGACGCATTTGCATATCAGTTTGTTTAGTATGCATTGAGAAATATGCTTTACAATCACTGGAATACGATAATACTCACACACCTCAAACATGGGCCTCAAGACCGTAGTAACATATGTATTGCGCTATCAGAAACTACGACTTTCAGTCCCTCAATAACCAGTCAAATAAAAATATATTTCACACGGATCCAGCTTACTACACAATTTGCTAATTATTATAAATGTTAATCCTTATAAATGTTAAAAATGATTGCAGAAAATATAAATAATATTATATAAGAATTACATTAAAAACAATCTCATTAATATCGATAATTATTATAATCAGATCGTTAAACAAGTCAACAAAATAAACTTCTCCATTTAATTCCAGTCATAAAATGACTCTTAAAAAAGCTTGTAATTGTGTTTTTAAGACTTAAATCTCGAAAACGACATAAATTTATTCAGTGATAATAAATCGGATAATATTACTGTGATCCAAAACCATATAAATTAATTCAGTTATAATGAAATTAAACACTGGTTATATTATTTTTGTTAAAACTTTTATTTACATTTACATAAACAGTTTGAAACATTCTTTACAGAGCTTAAGCAAATTCGGAGTAAAATAAAATATGTATTGAAACCTATATTAACTAGTGGTCATCCTATAAATTATGATGAAGCCATTATGCTTTAAGAAGAGAGTTGTGGAAGAGTTTACGCCTTTGCTCAGCAGTGCAATACAATCATCATCATCATCTCAACAACAGGAAGTCCAGTGCTGAACATAGGCCAAGGGTCTCTACATCGACCTGTTGGAAGCGGCCTGCATCCAGCGACATCCTATAATATAATCATTTCGCACGAAAATTCTTATCAACAAGCTAGTTATAACATCGCATTTTCCTGCCTTTCCCAAAAGCTCGCGGAAAATTGTTTAGCCCTGCAAATATGAGAGAATAAATGTAACACGAACAAACCTTTAAAAAATCAGCTATCTCATAACAAGTTCCCAGATAATTTCAACAGACATACATAAACTAGATACATGAGCATACATAATGTACTAGTAAATTACTATAGCTGCTTAGCTAAATCAATCACGTAACGTTCTAGTGAAGAAATAGACGCCATCTTAAATATTGATTATGTACCAGTTGTGACTTTCTTCCGAAGGCATACTTGTTGTTTGGTAACACGCTGTACAACGACGCTTTAGTATATTGGATTTGTATTCTGGTGTAGAAAAGACTGTAATATACAGGCAATTAAATTGCCCATTATTGTCTCTAATGGCAAGAAATATTCGAATGTTTTCTGTGGTTTTGTTTAGGCAGCAATTTACTGATCAAGTACGGTACTGGTATTGTTCCACTTCAATAGTGTATTTTCTCAAGCCTAAATAATCTGTGATGACTGTTTGGGTTTTAATGCATAATAAATAAGTTGAGTTGAACTAAAACGCCACAAGTACTTAAATATAAAAAAATATATGGAATAAAATACACTCAACAGTCCTGATCCCACACTAAGATCGAGTCTTGTATCGTGGGTATCAGAAACTGCGAGAGACTTTTCAGTATCACAAACACCCAGACCCGAAACAAATACCCGTGGATCACAAGTGTACTAGCCTCGCCATTCATAGCAATAAAAATTAAAAAAAAAGACATCTTGTTGGAACCTTATACCTAAGTGGTTCCAAATATAAATAACTGCAGAAACTTACACCAAGATCTTAATTCCCAGACTCATGAATCTCCGCAGATCCTTATTGATGTTTATGATATAGACGTATGCAAATGACATCTTAATTTTAGTTCTTTATTATATCGTTTAGGTATGCTAATATATGTCATGCATGATCAAGGTGACTTCGCCACGAATACATTAACCTTGACAATAGATTGATTCTGAAAAAATGCATCATGAGACATCATTTCGTAAGTTTTATGCTAAACGTGTTTATATTTGAATTTCTTGTGATATTTTTGTTTGTATTTTTGTAATCAGTAACGTAAGGGTAGGTATTTTGGTTTTTTAGATTTTCCGTTATATTAACCACACTAACTCCCGCACACGACCACAGGGAGATAGGGGTGACTGAAAAACAGCGCTGATCTAAACTCTAGTTTCGATCAGCATATGCTGAGTCATATCCTTTTGTCTTTTGATACTATTGTTTGCTTAAATTTGTTGTTACTTTAAGGCAATTTATTTTTTTAATTTTTGGTTCTATTCAAAATCAAATCCAGAATCGAAACACGAGTTTTATTAAAACTGTAGGTTCCACTGTCTGACAATCCTGCCCATTCTTCAAGTTATGACAACAGCGTGGCTCTACCATTTCCACGAGTTTTTCATGCAAATATAAAAAATCTACTTTATCAGCCCATATATGCAGGGCAAGGGCCTCCTTTACAATCGAGAGTACGATTGAGAATGGTGAGGCCATATAGTCCACCACGCTGGCCTAATGCGAGTTGGTAGTATTAAAAATACTTTAAGAAAAACATGCTTTTTACAAATTACAATAAAATACTCAAAATTACTTCTCACTTCCATAATTAGATTTTAATACTTTAAAGTATCTTAAATTGTATTAAAAATACTGAAGCGAATAAACACACGATTATATTAAATTAGCATGTATTAAAACAACGTAATACTGTGAGTTATTAAGTAGATTTATTATCGGGCATATAATTTGCAAGTATTAGTCAATTTCACACGGTTACTGCTTTAATTTATAATTATGACTTGTTGCAAAAAATTATATTATGACTCTTAATGTACCTATGCGAGTAATACGCGTTCATCACGGCTTAAGTAGGGGGGTTGAGTGAGTCAATCCTTGGACGCATTTAATCCTTAGCCGAATGTGTTCTTTATACATACCTAAAAATTGGACTACCTAAAAAAAATTTGGATTGCTCAACCTGGAATCAAACCCTAGAACTAACGGCTCTCAATACACATACGTAAGCTATAAATAATTTAAATACAATATTTCAACTGATCAACGTAGATTTGAATTTGATATTCAAAACGAATAAAGCAAAACATCTTATAAGTTAAATCTTATAATCTTCATAATAAATCATACCTTTAACATTCAAACCAGGAAGAAGGAAATGTATGTATGAGATCAACTCTAAATATTAAATAAGAAACAATACCTAAAATGGACGCTTATGTAATTGGTTCGCTTAAATCAGAAATTGCGATGTTTTATGCAATAAATTAAACCACTTACGGAATATGCGCTCAGACAAAGTAAATGGATTTAGAGTACATTTTTTTGCCGGCAACAATGCACCGGATGGAAAGTGTATTCACGTCAGTATTATACAGGCCTTTTGAAACCGGATATATAGGTGAGCCTGAAACGCAAGAAACGCAGGTCACTCAGGACTTTTCACAAACATTTACACTGGTTGCATTTCAGGATGATACAATATGCTTATATTTTAACACATGTATTATAATTTTTTTCATCAGTTCAACCATAGGAAGTCCACTGCTGAATATATCCCTCAAGTTCACCCCTCAACCTGTTTGAAACAGCCTGCATCCAGCGACTTTCTGCAACCTTAGCCAGGTGTTCCATTCATTTTGAAGGCGAACGCATCCACCATTTCGCTTGCCTGTACACGTATAGACTGAAGCAATATTATTTCAGGCCATAATATTTATCAATCTACTGGTTATATAGGTGCAATCAGTTTTCTCTGTTTTCGCCAGTTTCAGATTTACTCTGGGCCACCCTTTCAAGCAAGTGATTTGATTTTAGTCTGGGCCACTCATAATTATTGTTCTGTAGCTGTTAAGCTCTTTTCATCAGGCTAAGAGTCATTTGTTTCTACATTATCAATATCAAAAACCACTAGTAATGCAATCCTTTAAAAACGGTCAAAATTAAGCATAAATAAATACTAATCATGGAATGCTTGCACTTTTATGCAATATGCAAACATTAGTTCTGCGATCTGACTAGATTGAAATCATTAAATAAATTATATTTACCAACCATTTTACATTGCTACTTGCTCATTGCTATGCTATTTGGTAATAATCTTCATTCCATACTAAAGGTGTTTGATTTCTTTAAAACAAAGAAAAAGTTATATAGAGATTCAAACAATAAAAGTATTGTTAACGTCCAGAAGCTCACTGCTGATAATAGGCCTATTACAAAATAGGCCACAGCAATATACATATATATAAAGAACCTAAATACAGCATCCTCCTACTTTTACCATAACACACATATTACATACCTTCTGAAATTACTATTTTAATAATAAATGCTAACACAGGGCAGTTCAATATCTGTAAAAACTATATCAATCGAAATTGACAGACAACATCCAATCCAACATCCAGTCAACAGACATCACGGCAAATCCGGACCGAGCATTTTGTCTGAACAAACAATTACGATCAGAATTAAAGAAAGCTGTATAACACTTACACGACACCTTAACGGTTAAATTACAAAATTAACTGGCAGCTAGTTATTTGTCTTGTAACACCGCTTTACGATCGGCGACAGTTTTAACTACGCTGACGGTTACGAAGTCAACGTTACGAAAAACATTATTTACGTAAGTATCGCACATGATTTAATACAATATGCGTGGTAATGTTGTTTATAACAGATCTTTATTATCTCGAGCACCGTTGGAATTTCTCTCTCTCCTCAGCCACAGGAAATCCACTGCTGAACATAGGCATCCCCCAAGGATCTCCACATTGACCTGTTAGAAGTTGCCTGCATTAAGAAACTTTCGGCCCCAACGGGCATCAGTCCTTCGCGCTATGTACCCATTGGAATACTTTAATATAAACTGCATCAGGGTGCCCATTGTTTAAATTTGAAAAACTGATATTTAGCACCTGAGTCTAATTTGTAAAATTAGATTCCAGAGTTAAACGAAATCATACGAGAAACAAGAAATTATTCACACTTTGATCTTAGACCATAAATATATTTCGCTAAGTATCCAATAGCTGTAAAAATTCTTAAGAAATGCCTATATAGCGGTAATATAATTATTAACTGCTGCATCGGTGGCGTAGTTGTACTACGGTACGGTTACAAAGCTGAGGTCTCGGGTTCGAATCTCGGGTTGGGCAAAGTGATATTGGATTTTTCTATTCAGTATCAGCTCAGAGTCAGGAATTTGTGCCCGATATGGCGATAGGCTCGCCACCTATCACATTGTGGGACGAAACATACAAGGCGAAATGTGGGTGCCCCTGGCACTTCTGCCTACCCCTTCTGGGAACAAGGCGTGAGTTTATGTATGTATGTATGTATAATTATTAAATTCTGTCGGACACGTCCTGGATATATAAGCAATAATAAGCAACGCTGTACTTATACTTAGCTTACGAATGTTGCCGCCCCGTGGACAGTTTATAAAATATGATATATATTCAGACAGTCATAAACCTCAGAAAGTTCCTAGTTGTTGCTATCATTTAGGTGATCAGAAACATGATTAGTAGTTTTAAACCTATAGCCGATGAGAAATAATCGGTGAGTAATTTATAACCATTGACACGTTCCGAGCTCTTAATAATATTTATATGATTACGAATAAGATCAAAACTTTTGTTAAATATAATTTTGTCTTAATAATTGTATATACTACCAGTGTATAATAAATGAACCGATATAAAGTAAATACTACTGCCACAAATCGACGCCTATTAGATAAATGGTTATTGCAGTTAAACACGCACACTTTATTAGTATCTGTTACCACTATGAATAAAATTAGAATAAGTACGTCAATGAATGTTGAATGAGTTCTTAAAAGGTTTTCTTGCTTAAATATCCACTCCCTGCCTAAGATTTTAGTTAATCAGTATGACAATATAAAATCTATCATACCTATGAATCAATATTAGTTCTCAATGTAGATCATGCACGAAAATAACGTAAACAAAAGTGAGTGCCTTCTTCGGTTCAGATAAGCACGACAAAAAGATATGAATATTTATATTCTTACATTATAAGCCGAAGATAATCTGAATCTAATATAAATTAAATTAGAGAAATTCAATTTTGTAACTTCAAATAGAATCACATTTATCTAATCTAGTATTTTGGATCTTCACAAATGACAGTGATTAATTTCAACAGTTAAGTAACAATCTTATAAATAAAGTCAATGTCTTTTTGCTTTCCTTAATCAATATTCACGTACATTTGTTTCAAAATATTTCTACTGCATGTATCATAATCATTACCCAATTTGCGCTTATTATTCAGCAAACCAGTTGCAATCTAAAAGAAAACATCTCATCATTGAAAGCTTTGCAAATTGTATTACTAGTTTGTTACTTAACACGTACTACGTCGCGTCGGTTCTAATAACATTTTGCATTTAGATTGACCAGGAATATGTTACAGCCATCACATTGCTCAACGGAGAAATTTCTTCATACGACATCATACTAGACGGAACTTAGTAAAAACTAATTATTAAGAGATTAAGATGGGAGGGAATGATTCATCACGCTCAAAGTGTCTATTTCGATTTCAGGATAAAAATTTAGGTTTTTGAAGTACTTAAATATTAATACAAGCGTCTGCTCAGTACCCTGTACTGATGAGAAGGCATAAAAAGCTTGATTATAAGATGCAGCTATATTTATTTCTTTTATGTCTTTGTATCAATATAATAAAAAAATATGAAATTTCCTGCAAAAAATATACAAACTATTTGACTGCAGGATCAATGTTTACGTTTATTTCTAATAAACAAAGTTAGAGCAAGATAGCAAAAAAGCTCGGGCAGAGTATACGTCCATAGACTTCGGTTACTCTTATGGAATGCAGGCGTGACAGTTATGTATGTAATCATCGCTCAGTTTTAAATTAGCATATTTACTCTCTTGAAATACGAATGAAAGCATATTAGGAAATCTATCAACTATCTATTCTTATCTCACACTTGAATTGAGTCCACGGAATATTGTAGAATTATTTGCTTTATAATTTATCCCCAATATTTAAGGCATAGTCCTTTTTAGTCTACCACGCTCCATCATATGTAAAAGTTCACTACAATGATTCCTAATGAACTTATATTCTACCAACTGCGTATCGTCTTCTTCAAAGAGACTTTTGACACCATTCAAATCATTCCGCAACTTGCATAATTAAATTACTGCGTAGATTCCATGTAAGATATAGACAAGTATATGAAGATGCCTCAATAAATACCCAACTTAATATCATTGCTATGCTTGTTAGTTAAAAATATTTCTTATGAAATACACCGGTATTCGTTTCATCTTCACTAAAATAAGAAATAAATATTTCCATTACAATAAGGCTCGTAAATTGGCTCGCAACATTCCGTTGACATCTAAAATGATTTAATATGGCACAAACATTTTAATACCAGAATATTTAATTAAAATCTGGTAACAGATGCTGCGATCGAAACCGGTACGTGAGATTTTATGGGACGGTTAAGGACATTAGTTTTTAATTCATCCTGTTAGTCAAGATCCTTTCAAATTACGTTTTTTGGCATTTGATCTCCATATACAGTTTTTATCGATATCACCACCATCTAGTTTGCCTTCGACTATTAGATTTTCGGTATTGGTGCAATCTGCCCATCTTCGGAGATAAACAGCAATGCTGTATAATTTATCACATTCAAAGCATTATATGACGAAACATATCTTTGGAATTTCTAATAATTATTAGGTGTTGCATTCGAAAGAAATTCGCATTTCAAAGGTCAAGGAATCGAGTGTGACGTTTATAGCCGCGCATGCGCAAAGTATACAATTACTTAACACAACCATTTCTATTTGTCTCTAGTATAATTTTGGCCATTCATCCGGCGTGGCAATACGCAAATCATTGTGGCTAGGCCGAATTCTGTCTGTTACAAAACAACACCCGGTTCGGCGGAGCGACGATACACCGTCGGACCATGGATGCCGTAGCACAATTCATTCAGATGGTTCGACATATTTTTTTGATTTTGGAGCTCTGTCGTTAGACTTCAAATTTTTATTTCTTGCCATTAGATATTTTGTTGTAACAAAACAAGTAACCGATTATTTGGATATAAAAAAAAAACATAGATTTAGAAATCTCTAATATCATGGAAATCTGAAATCTTATAACACTAATGTATCAAGAAATGTCACAAAAAATATTTTGGATACAAAAAATACAATTGACGAAATATATAATAATATTACCATTTAAAATAAATTTTGAACTATGATATTAAAAGTAAATATTACAGCACACCAAACTATTCAGAAATGTAAAGGAGAATCATTCACTACAAGATAAACCGAAACTAATTAACGATTGAGATAACATTTACGGATTTTATCGCAGATTTGGTTTAATTATTTTTTTTTACATCAAGGCGTTGCCTTGACCACGAAAGCTGTAGAGTAAAAGAAACATCGGGAAATAAAAAAATGTAAGAATTAAAAAAAATCTTAAATAAAAGTTTTATTTCAAATTATATATTCGCGTAAATTTAAGAAAACAAGCAAATGAATGATCTCAACAACTCTTGCAGTCTTTTACAAAACCCTGCTACACCTTCTGTACAAACTTTACTACGTACGAAGCATTACCGTCCGATGTGCCAATGCACTTTCGAGTCCGTCACACATCTGCATCGACGTGTGACTCCTGCTATTATACTCATAAGGAATTCCTTAACGACTGACCTAAAGACCAAGTGGTCAGTGGTGTCAACAGATATTTACCACATTAGGTAGGACCATGTGGTTTATTGCAGTTTAATACTATGGCGATATATTTATTTATTTATATAGGATTTATTATCATCCAGCGCCCACAGATTTTTGAGCTCATATTTATTATGGCTCAAAGGTCGTTTTTGAAGAACATAATTGTAAAACTCGTAGCAGCCCAAGATTCCAAGTTGATTTTTTCGTCGTCCATGTTATAGATTTTTTTTAAATGATTTTTTTTACACCCAATATGAGCTTACTGGAAACCGTTCTTAATTATTTCGTCCATAAATGTAATAGAATCATTGCGATGACCGTAATACAAAAAAGTTACATGTTTTTGAATAAACTTTTCTAAAGATGCTTGGGCGATAATACAAGTCGTGTCCCAAGAACTTTTGGGCACTTATGATGAACTTGGTCAAGGGTATATCATAATATATTGCACACAAAAATTACAAATAAAACGAAAATCACATATACAGATATAGGTTATTATTACCTATGTCTGGGTTTGAGTGTTGCTAAATTGTCTTGCTAATTATATATTATAGCTCTAATTAATAGCTATTGCAAATCCTAGATTCTATTACAAGGTTTTATTATTATTTTTCCTAAATTTACCACAAATTGCAAAGCACGGATTAATTTACTTTGTTATTTTTCTTGTACAAAAAAGCACGTATGTGTTAAACCAATGCATAGTGCATTCAGCCGGTGGAAGAATTAACTCAATATAACTAAATGCCATTTATTTCCAAAAAATATATACGAAAATAGTGTTTCAATCGGATTTTATTTTAACTTATCCAACAAAAAGCAAATGAAAAAGTTAAATCATTACAATACTTTTCACGCGATCGTGCCGACTCCTTCAATACCAGAAACGTAATTGCCGATGCATTGTTTAAGTCTAGGTCAGCCATTTCGCACGTCAGTGTATCTAATTGTTTAAATTATGTAAATACTCGTAATGTTTGACGAAATTCACACATAATCCCCACGTAATATGAGCAATAAAGATGACCATCTCTTTATGATAATGTAATGTCTTAATTGTATTGCTACAATGAGCCATAAACCTTCATAGTTCAAGAAGAGATATTGTTTTCTATAGTACGGGAATGGCCTTTGGATTGGATGTGGGTAAAGATTTTAAACTTGAAAAATAGGAAGCTGTTAATGCAAGGACGCAATTTAAGAAACCTAACCACAATAATATGGGCATAATATTATTGCTAACTGAATATTTAAAAAAATAATTTATTTTAATCGAGTAAATAATTTATTTTTGGGCTGCAGTATAAAGCTACAGACTAGAATGTTGCTAAGGGTCTACGATACCCTTGATATCATAGAATTATCTAAACCTTTTACAAATGTATCGAACTAATGGTCAAACAGTTGCCTAATACAAATACCCCAGACAATTTGATCGAACGATTCGGTTACAATAATCGAAACAAGCGCCCTTAGATCTACTACAGAATCTACATTCTCCAAGGAAATCGCATAAATAAAGTCAAACCATTGTAGATCAGTATTTACAACATACCCGGCCTTCGATCAGAATGATTGCACGAAGTAATTGATGATTCGTATCTAAATGAAATAATAGTTTAATGATACAGCATGATCCGAGTATCTGCGAATGGTATTTGGTAACTGTTTTGACTTCAGATATGACACGCTTCCCTAGCATTGGGTAATCTATCGGGATATTCAAATTGCATTACGTTAACATTTCCTTGATGTCTGTGAGAATATACAAAGGCAAGTGATTGTTATAGCTTCGCAATCAGGATACATTTTACTTGTTTCAAAACGCTTCATACTGACAAATCATGTTAAACACATTTTACGATTTCATAATGTAGTACTCATATGTTATTAGGAACAAATATGGCTCAGTCATGTTCACGAAGTTGGCAACAAAATGCTGGATTGGCGTTGTCCAGGGTAATGTACAACTCAATGGTTTTACAGCCGAGGATGACTATCGATCAGTAAATCGAACTTCAACACAAGCGTGGATATAAAACTAGATGTAAAGAAAGATGTACGGAACGGCAAAACAATCAACTCACTAGTCCCACGTTTAATTGGCATTCCTATCTACTTTTTACTGCGTATACCAACCTACTCGTATGTAATGAGTTAATCGAATGATAAAACATCAGTGCCTAATCAAATGAACTTCCTTAATTTTCACAAAGTCAAAAACAGCCATCAAAGCAGCACCCAAAAAAATTAACAGACAAGTAAATATTTAATCAAAGGAAACCAAATAGACAGGGGAAGTTAGAAAGACCTTGAATGCACATTTACCTGAAACCTATAAAATTGCACAATTCGATTGGGGAAGGTCATTTACAACTATTTTGAGAGCAAACTAATGAACCAGCCGGTGTAGTGTTACCAGCAATTGTCACACTTATATCATGCTGCGTTTTATTACGATGTAATAATTTTATATGACGGAAAGTGATGAAATTATGCAAGAAGGGGCAACGGCCTTTGCAGGTTTTCTTCAAAGGAGCCACGAGGAAAGAGTAATTAATATCGTCGGTCTTATTCGCAAAGGTCATTCATTCGAAAGTGTGTTTTTCTGGCATAGCAATATAAGGCACCTGATGGTAAGTGCATTGTAGCCCAGATAGAATATCTTTTGGCAAGTAGTAGCCATGTCTTAATAATTGGCTCGGAACGGGATAAACATAGACTTATCCTGAATTCAGCACCCTTGTGAAGGTCATTAGGACGGGTTTTCTACTATTATGGACGTGATTGCCATTCGGGTGGATCCAAATATCATAAAAAAAATCAAACCGAATATCCTAACATGTATATAAATACAAATAAAAATAATAATTTTAAATGGTTTAAGTACCGAGCCTAGATCGTTAATTTAAGAAACGTTACTGAAAGGGCTTGTCTTGAACTAATACGGCAAAAAATACCTGTTTTTACGTGAAAGCTCTCAGCAACCAATATTACGTTTTATGTTTACACTGAATTTGCCAATTTGCATGCCTTTTTTATAACATTGGCACATTATCCGGTAAGTATGAGTCATTGCGTCACGGCAAAAATATAACTGGACCAAATACTATCACGACAGGTTTAGCTGAATGTCCTTCTGATAAAAATACATGGTTTACAAATAAAGTACAATTCGATTAATACTGGAGCATTGATTTTATCAGCTTTTATTTTTTGCTTGGGTCCTATCAACTGTGATTTTATGACCTGATGCCTGGTGTGATAATTCGACATGTACAAAGAAAAAATTTAATAAATTGACCTATTACTGTAAATATTACATACATTGACATTTTCTTGATACCTTGACAACATTACCGAGAAGATCAAATATTATTCGTGGTATGAGTGTTTGGAATATAAAAGTGGAGTTTACACCTAATAGGTACTAGTGAAGTGATATTTAAAAAAATGAATTCGGTGGAAGCAATTTCAGGGATTTTATTGTCTTAGGGCAATATATATGTATATATGTATTAAATCTAACGAAGATTCACACAATTAGTTCACTTCTCATACAGATACTACTTACTGATGGTCTCTCATATGTAAGAGGCCGCCTGGGTAGGTACCACCGCAGTGTCTATTTCTCCCGTCAAACAGCAGTGTAAATGCACTGTTGTGTTTCGGATTGAAGGACATTGTAGCCAGAGTAACTACTGGACATATTGAGACGTAACATCTTATGTGTTATGATGGCGAGCGCAGTGGAATGTCAAGCATTGCTTTGTAATTCAAGGTTTGTTTGGTGCTGCTACTGTTTATGAGCGATCGTATCGATTACCATCAGACAAACGGTATGCTCGTCTCGCCATTCATTGCAATCATAATAAAAAATAAGATAGCCACCAAAGAAGATTTATCACGTACAATCTCCAACAAGATCAAAAGCAGTGAGTCACTATCACGAGCGTGGAGCACTGTCGCTTTCGTCGCAGTTTTACTTTCGTTCATGACCTTCATTCAGCGGAAACGAGGTAACCGATGTTGCGTCACAGCACGCGATATAACACGCTTTGCAGTATTGAGCTGGTTCCTCGGGATATTGATTGCATTTTTAATTGATGTTTTATCATTATCATTAACAGCTTCTTATTCTTTAACATCATAATCGTTATTATTGTCATGATCAGGCAAAGGATTTTCATTATTGAGTCGGTCTCCTCAAAGGGAGCTTTTAGTAACGATTGTCATTTAGATTAATTTAATTACAAGCTCGTTTGTATCAATGATTAGATATTGAACAATTTATTATTCATAAACGATATTTTTTAATGGTAGCTGGCTTTCAATAACAAATATTTAAAATAGTCCAGTATACTACTTTATTACAAATCTATTCCTTCACTCACGCATTGGGTAGTCATAAACTCATAAAACAGTAGCAAAACCAAACAACACCTATAATTAAAAAGCAATGCTTGGCATTCCACTACGCTCGCCATCCTAAAACATAAGATCTTATGGCTCAATAAGTCCAGTAGTTACTCTGGCTACAATGTCCTTCAATCCGAAACACAACATTGCATTTTCACTGTTGTTTAGCGGGAGAAATAGACATTGCGGTGGGACCTGCCCAAGCGGTAACTCACATATCAGAGACCTACCATCACCAGTCGTCAGGTGAACTACAGGTGAGCGACGTCATATACGATGTCCATCATATTTAGAGCTTGGGTACCCATGAGACCTACATGGCCTGATATAAACAAACAAAACATTCAAATCAAATTCAGGCGTCTCTAAATTAATGTATCACGGCTATATCATCTTTGGCTGTGAGATCAGGGTTAATTCCAAATACTTATAAGGTAACACATTCTATTAGTCTAATGTGGAATAAACTGCTTTTTGTAGAAGCGAATTAAGTTATTCAGTGAATCGTTTACTAATTAGAGTTATATAATCTGTTAATCAGTGTGCATTTGTATAATTTTTTTGCAGTTAATTAAAACTGCCTTGATGGCGTAGTTTTGCTACGTTACGATTGAAAAACTCAGATCTCAGGTTCAAATCCCGGGCCAGACTAAGTGATATTGGATTTTTCTTGTCATTATCAGAATTTTTGAATGTATAACACGATAAGCTCAGACAGAACACATGGACGTACCGTGGGTATCCTGGTTGGAACTTTACCTACCCCTTCTAGGAAAAAGCGTGAATTTATGTCTGTAATTGAAATATTTATTCATTGTAAGTAGACATGTAGGTGATATAAAATAGAACAAATCGATATAATGAAGATGTTATTAAATATAATTGTGTATTACGCGATATCAGTAAATAGTAACTATTAACATAAATAATAATATCCTGTTTTATAAACTGAATTCACAAGCTCACAAGTTTAAGGTACGTTTTCCCTTATGGCCTTAAGGGACATTGGCCATTTGGAGATATGGCCATATGGCCTTAAGCGATTAATATATTCAGATTATTTAAGGTATATTTAAACCATCAAAACCGTTTACGTTGCCTTGTCCCATGAGATACGCCGTACTGTTATTTTATTACTCCTATTTTGTTTATCATTATAAAAATATCAATTAGTGCAACGTCAATATATTATTACAAATCAAGCTTTAATATATAATTACTTAAAAGAAATGTAATTAGTGTTTCTATAATGTTCTGTATCAGCCCATATACGTCCCACTGCAGGGCACGGGCCTACTCTACAATCGAGAGTACTACGATTGAGAGTGGTTAGGCCATATAGTCCATCACGCTGGCCTAGTGCGGGTTGGCGGACTTACATACCATAGAAATTTTTATAAATCGCTATGGTATGCAGGTTTCCTCACGATGTTTTCCTTCACCGTTTTAGTGCGTGGTGATTGACTATCAATACACACATGACTCCGAAAAGTCAGAGGTGTGCCCTGGGATTCGAACCCGCGAACCACCGTGAACATGTTGGCAGTCGCGTCTAGTCCGTTTACCAACAGGCCACCACGCACTCAATATAATAATCAATATATAATGCTAATAATTATTTATCATGATTACCAAAACGTAACGCACAATTAGGAAATGGTAAACAATACACGTATACCCCTACTAAAATATTCAAAGTTCATGTAGCGCCATCTACAAATCAAGCGCCGAACTAAATCTGATAAAACATGAAAAATATAAGAATACACTAGTGAAAGTGAATTAACGTATTTCGGACACAAGCGAATATGAACACGTAGTTCCCTCATAATCCGCATGTGTGGTTGGCAGCAGTGTGTCGAAAATATTCATTGACGAGATAAATTAAACGAAACACGCCTAGACTTACCTCGAATGTCTCCTTGAGTTTTCGTATAATATGAAGTCTTACCTGAAACAAAGAAATAGTTTTTCATTTATGTGTGTAAAACAACGATTTTAGTTGAACATTTTGTTTCACAGATAGACTACGAGTAAAAGCGTGCCGGACAAGATGGCAACAACGGACATCAGCATAATGCCTTTTAACCACCCCAAAAAACACTTTAACCCTCTGAACATGGTTATGGGATGCCTTGCGATTGCTTTAAAACTAAAACAAGAGATATTTATAGGATGTAATAGAGTCGCAAATGATGGTGATATTTTTTTTATCTACTATTTGCTATTTTGCTATTTAAGTCATGCAAGCATACTGTCCAACCGGCACTTGGCCAGTCTGATGGATTGACGCCTAATTCCTGTCAATAGAATCATCAATAATTGTTAAGGAAGCCCTTGTTCTGCAATGCAACATAATATGTATACAAAATTTACAAAAATTGACTGTTTTTTTAATATATTTTGCTGCATTGTGTCACAAGTCACTAATCCGGCTTCGTTTTGGGTCAACGTCTAGATTTACCGGTATAGGCTGTTTATTATAACTTATGTAACTTGTAAAATTTAAATCAACGCAGTATTATGTCACACTATAACTGCATAATATTAATCTCCTAAAGTCTCAAGGTGACCATGCCAAATTACACAATAAATTTAAAATCAGCATTCATAACCTCTAAAACAAATTAATATTACAAAATACCCAAAATTAGCGATGTGCCGCTGTACGCAAATCTTATGCACGTTGCACAATTCATCATTATAAAAAACTTAACTTGTCAAAATTTTTATCTCGTTCCATTAGCATCATTTTTAGCCGATCGATCATAGATTGTACAGGCATAGTTAAATCTATACTTCATAATGTATAACGTTGAAGAGTTTGTTTGTTTGTTACCTCTAATCTCAGGAACTACTGGTTCGAATTGAAAATGCTTTTGGCGTTAGATAGATCATTTATCGAGGAATGCTATAGGTTATATATCATCACGCTATGACCTTGCTATGATGGAGCGAAGCAATAGTGATAAATCTAACAAATACGAGCAAATTTTATTTGTTTTTCGTAGTCCGATTGGTCGATATTCTAAATTGATACTCGGCCATAACATTTTGACCACCATTTTGAAAAGTTTATCTGCACCTAGACTGAGACGGGCCGGACCGCTAGTTTATGATATAATCGCTCGTTTTGTCGGGGTATTTAGGCCGTTCCATGTTTCGGCTACGGTAATTGTTTTGTTGTTAATTCTGCAGTAATTTTTATTGTTACATAATTCTGGTATGTAGGTTCCTGAGGGCAATAAGGCTTGAAATTTAATAATGAGTGATACATTAAGTAAAATGTATGGTTTAAACGCAAGATTTATGGCACAAGTTTCATTTTTTACACAGCTTATTTATTTGCTGGTGTGTTGCATTGGGTCCGAAGCTAAATCAAAATATGATAGTTTTATTTTTATAGAAGGAACACATGAGCTGATATAAAAGTTGATAGTTAACCTTAACCTAGTTTACAAAAAATAATATCGATGATAAGATTCGAGATCAACCGTAATGACATTGAAAATATATTTTTTTCTAAACTAGCTACTCGTCCCTGCTTCGGCTGGGCGCAGATGTTTTTAATTCCACTCCACACCAGATACCTGTAATTTTATTCAAAAACTGGGAAACTATGTAAACCTTCATCTTGAATCACTATTTTTTTTTGAAAACCGATTCAAAATCCTTTGCGTAGTTTTTAAGCTCAAAGCATACATAGGAACAGACAGACGGTAAGAGACTTTGTTTTAAACTAGACTCCTCGCCCCTTATGTCTGCGCGCGGAGAAAATTGGAACTGATGATGACGTCATGGAATGTTGCCGACTTAGTGGATTTACCCATAGAAAGATCATTAATAACACTGGTCAACATGAAAATTGCCTTTTACTTGAAACTGCTATACATCTTTAGTATTCGACCCCCTTAATCTAAATATAGAACTTAAAATTAATAGTTAGCTCTTATTATTAATTTATGCTATATTTAAGATAATACCGGGTAACTTGGTGGATGTCACTTTATATTATGAGATTTCAAATAATTTAGTGAGAGTATCCACGTTAATTTTATTATTATGCTTGCGTTTCATGTGTCTTATAGTATTAGCGTTTCATTTGTTTGTTAAAACGCGAAATTTTAAAAGTTATTTCTCATTTTCGACAAATTTCTGTTGCAAAAACTACAATTTGCAAAAACTACGGTTTGTTGGGTCTGCAAATGGGCTACACCAAGTGCTGGTGCTTCTTGTGTGGGTGGGATAGTCGGGCTAGATCGTTACATTACTTTAAAAAAGATTGGACTTGAAGACAAAGTCTGTGCCCTGGAGAAAATAACGTTAAATATCCTCCCCTAGTCGATCCTCATAAATTTTTTCTCCCTCCATCGCATATGAAATTGGGATTAATGAAGACCTTGGTTAATCCTCTCAACAAAGGTTGACCAACCTTTGAAGGTTGGTCCACCTTTTTTCGCACCCACTTTGCAAGTAATTGATTACTTGCGAAGTGAATTTCGACATCTATGCGGCGCCAAAATAAAAGGGGGAGTTTTCGTCGGACCTCAAATATGAGAGATTCTTAAGGACCAAAACTTTGATCCGATTTCACAGGGCATCGAAAAAGAGGCATGGGAATCTTTTAGAGCAGTAGTAGTTCATGATTTTTTGGGCAATAGGAGATTTGAAAATTACCACGAGCTTGTGAACAATCTTCTGCAAAAGTATCAGCAAATGGGTCGCAATATGTCCCCAAAAATTCACTTTCTTCATTCTCACCTCGATTTTTTCCTCCTAACTGCGGTGATATGACTGACGAACATGGTGAACGATTTCACCAAGACTTATTGACAATGGAAAAGAAATACAACGGCCGATAGAATGCGTCAATGCTAGCGGACTACTGCTAGAACTTGGTTTAAGGTTTTCGTAAAGATAATTCCAAAAGGTTAAGTTAAGTGCGTGGTGGCCTGTTGGTAAACGGACTAGACGCGACTGCCAATATGTTCACGGTGGTCGCGGGTTCGAATCCCAGGGCACACCTCTGACTTTTCGGAGTCATGTGTGTATTGATAGTCAATCACCACGCACTAAAACGGTGAAGGAAAACATCGTGAGGAAACCTGCATACCAAAGCGATTTATAAAAAATTCTATGGTATGTAAGTCCGCCAACCCGCACTAGGCCAGCGTGGTGGACTATATGGCCTAACCACTCTCAATCGTACTGTCGATTGTAGAGGAGGCCCGTGCCCTGCAGTGGGACGTATATGGGCTGATACAGAGAATTCCAAAAGGAAAAGGAAAAAAAGACAAATTATTGAATAGTAAAGGTTAAATAGTTGGGAAATATTTTAAAATACTCAGTTCCATGTAAAAAGTTTATTAAAAAGTAAAGAACATGTCTTTTTTAAAAAAGAATCGATTTATATTCTATGAAAGGACAATGGCAGATTTCCATACATGATTTTAGTTGATGTAAATTTAGAGCGTTTATTGGTGAAAAAAATATAAATGAATTCCGCTGCCGTTCCTAAACAATAATGTGTTGAGAAATACTGCTGAAAAAGTCTACATTACTTACTAAACGTTTTCAATTTATAGATTTTGAGGTTATGTTCTATTTGACATTTCCAATTGAAATATTATTGTTTTCTTAAAAATGTTATTTGGTGAAGTAGGGCTTTGAAATAAATATTTACCGCACTTGTTTTACCAAATAAAGCTATTTTTTGTAACAGATTTTGCGAGATTCGATGAAAAATATTTTTGGTCGGCTTAAAAGACCTTACGCCATTGCTGAAAAATACCTGACGGCCATACATAATAGTCAATAAAGCTTTTTATTTTATTGTGAAACTTAAACATCATTACACAACTATAGTTAGTATGCTGAAAACTCATGAAAAATAATAATATTATTATTATCAAGTATGTCATTTCTAAACGCGTTATTCATGCAAATACGATTTCGCCATTGTCCTTTTACTCTTACGTCATATATTTCGATTACAGCCATAATTTTAAAATAAGAGCTAACTTTCAAATTTGGTTTATATTTTCGTATTCAGTGACCCCAAATTAGTAAAATAATAAAGCATTTATTTTACAGGTAAACAAAAAGTTAAATTTTGTAGACCAGTGTAATCAATATTTCATTTTTAATGAACTGTTACCGGGAAATGCATTCAAAAATTTACAGCATCTCTATTAAATTATGTACCATTCTTAGTTAATAAAAAATATTTTACACACTGACAACAATTAATATTACATTTAGGAACGAAAAATTACGTTGCAAAAGTATTATAATTAATTCATTTTAAAATAATTTAATAATCTTCAAATATAAGCGTTATTAAATAAATGCCAATTATGCTATTCTCAATATGTTTTTTACAGATATTTTTTCAATTTTGCGTCATTTAAAAAAACTACGTTTGTTTAACAGTTTATTGTAAAGCGTATACTACATTTGAAATGAAACTAAAACGTATTAAACCTTTGCTAAAATATTTAAAACTTGGACATTAAAAAATGGTGACCCAAGGTAGCTCTTATATCTCAATAACAAACTACCACCTGAAATATATGAATGTTTGGCGTTTTATCAAAATTAGGTCATTAAACTATAAAATTCCAAAACTTTTTATCAATACTTTAATATATGACTACACAAATCCACGTATTTAAAAAAACTCACATATTGCTAATTGCGAAATAACGAAGTTATCTCAATTGACTATACCACCACCACCACAATTCCCATTTTTTGTGGAGTTTTTAATTTATATGAGGCTTGCCACATTAACAGCGCCCTCCGTCGCGCGCACAGTTATCGGGCGAGGAGTTTATGTTCTGATTTGATGTTTATTTTTCAATGTAATTTTTTTCACGCTCCATACACAAGCGCCATCTCTCAACCGTGAAGCTTAAATATGACATTTCAGACAATATTTCCAGATGGCGTTGATAGCTGTAAAACAAAGAACTGCAATCTACAAGTTGTGAAACTATTTGCCTTCGTTCATCGCCGCTTAAAAAATCATAGCAAGATACTTTTATGCGCCTGCAAAATCTTTATTGCAATATTAGACACCGTAGTATCTAAATCGGCCATTAGCATATTTTTTTACAACGTTTATCATTTAATACCACTATTATGCGATAAAATTTAAGAAACAAATAATTGTGACTTCATTGATCACATGTGCAAGTCTCATTGAACGGGACATAATAAGTAAAGTGGCAAGTTTCTATCATGTACAAAAATAATAGGTGGTGTTAAATTAAAAGATCGGGCTTTTGACCTGCATATTAAAACTCTACAACAAACACACCAGAATTTTTCATACAAACCAAAGTCTAAACCCTATTGGTATAGAAGGAATAGATACTGAACTTCCAGATAAGTTTATTTCACGTAAAGCTTTTCTCTTATAAAGAATTAAATTTTGGGGATCAATGTTTTATGAGTGAGTGTACAATAGTAGCGAAATCTAACACACTTCTGTAAATTCAAAACTTAACAGAGTCATGAGTGCATTGACAACAATACCACACACATTAGAAGTGACGCATAACTTTTTAAGGAAGCCTGCGAACCATAGAGACGCATATGAAATTCTATACGTAGCCTAATCTTTTACTACTTGTAAAGAAGACCTGTAGTGGGAAATATACATGCTGGTTAAGTAAATTTCTCACAACAAAGCCGGTAGTGCAATAATTCATTCATATGTCAACCTTTAAGCCATCATGATTGATGTTTATACAATTGATATTTTCTCATAAGTTCTAAAGATAACCGTTTGAAATCCTTGTGCAATTCTCGTCAACACAATATTTGTGTCAGTCGACTTTCTACAATTAGCTGTTATAAATTGTAATTGCTCGTTAAATATTGAATTATGAATGACGAATCCGAGGCGGGTAAGGCAGTTAACGATTGGTGTATAACATTAATCTTGTTTTGTTAGTAAATTGACGATCTAGCTTCTTGTGGCTGAATAAATTTAGAAGCCATTATTGATGTTGTGTGGACGGAAATATATTTTACCAATAGCTTCAAAATAATAAGAGTCTTTAATTAAATTTAATAATGTTTTACACATAAACGTGTTGTCTCTTTGCGAATCATGGCAAGATATTCCAAAATAAACATCGATAATATCGACGAATGTATGTCAATGGGTCTGTATCATAACATGATTTTATAATAAAATAATTGTTAGTCTGTTTATAAATTCTAAATTAATTATAAATTCTAAAGCCTCCTTTTGCAGTAGGTTAAATCGGCTGTTAAAATAAAAGTCTAGAGTTTGATCTCCATATCCGGACAATTATTACTTCTTAATAAATATTTAACATGTATAAATTATTATTCTTTTATTTATTTATTTAAGTAGGTTTTGTAAAAGCTTCCGAAACTTATTATTAACTCTGAAGCGTTTGTTTTTAGTTGTGTATAAAACATTCAAATATAATGCGATCACTTTTCCAAAATGTTTACCATGAAATGTAGGTGACGGTTACTATAAATAATATATAACAGGAAAACAGTGTTGTTCGAGATCACAGGTTAAGATAATCGATATGAGAACCGGCTCACAATGATCGATAAAAAAAAGCGGGAAGCGTGCGGTGCGCTGACGAGACATATTATTGTGACATAGTGCGAGTGTTTATATCTTACGTACAGTCGGTAGAACAAGTCTATTTCAAAATATTTTTATTAATGAAAAAAAGTGTGATTATTTTTAATTTTGCGTTAATTTGGTCTTAGACCTTATCAAACAAACTCTCAATTTTTCTAGTTTCGTCCCCAAATGATAGATTAATTCAATTAAGATCAATTAAGTCTTGTGCCGCAGGTATTACAAACTACGAGACACTTTTCAGTCTCACAAACACCCAGACCCGAGACAAATACTTGTGGACCTCACAAACATTTGTCACGGTGCGGCGATTGAACTTGCGACCTCACGTTTCATAGCCGTCGACTAACCAACTGCGCCAGGGAAGCTGTTATGATGCTTTCTTTAATTCATATTCGCAAATATCTTCACATAAAGCTATCAAAAGCATCGCTTAAAAACAATCGATCCTCGATAACAATGCGTAGAAGACTTTTATGAGAAAAGAAAGGATAAATGGATTTCCACTTAATTAGCCAATAATTGGATAAGTCAGCACAGATTTGAACGCCACTGCAAAATTGAACGCTGCCAGTTCAAACCACAATTCTGTCATTTCCATCCCTGTAAACGAAAGTGACTACAGCCTAGCTTTATAAATAAAGCTAACACTTTCGCACTCAACTACCCAGCACTAGCGGGCGCAATTAAATTTAACGGAAGAGCGCGTGCGCCGGCCGCCATCGCAGTTGCATAACTGCTCTAGTGTTGTTACTTAATCGATAAAATTTACTATCGAGATAGGAATATTGCACGAACCAGCCATTACTTAAGCGCAGTGTTTACTATGCGTTGCGTACAAACAACGGTAATTTAGATCGAGTTTGCATAAACTGACTACCTGCCACATGTTTATTAGTTTTGTTCTTTTTGCTTCACGTAATGTTTGGTTAATGTTGCTTACGACATAAACGTTCTCACGTTATGCACAATCGTGTTAAATCGATAATTGTATTTAAACCTTAGTAATGGACAGTGGACAACTAGATAATAATTTATTTACAAGTCCTATTTAGTACATTAATTTCGTTGGGAATTAAATACAAGTTTCGCAGAGGCACGCTGAGCTACAATGCGTATAACTGTACTTGTGAATACTGTTGTTATGACTCAGTTGGTATTGAAACTTGGTAGTGCTGATCCTCCCATGCACACCAGTAGGCATGAGAAAATTTTTTTTTTAGGGATTTAGCCCCCGATGTAAATAGTATTCTTTTGAATTACGCCTCACGTACTCATTGATACATGCATACTTAGTATAATCAATGCAATAATATGCAGGCACCTGTTTTTTTTTGGGTCTCCACTTTTGTATCAGGTTTATTATATCAAGCAAAAGTGATATACAAAAGTACAAATATAATTCATTATCGTCATTCTCAATCAGAATACATTCAGTGCTGAACACAGATCTCCCTCAAGTATTTGCACAACGACCTCGTGAAAACTCAATATAAAGACTGTCAGACAAGCTAAGACATTACCAAGTTTTAAAAGACTTGTTAAGATACATTATCTCTCACTGCAGTAACGTATTATCCTGTTATATATATACGAGTATATATATATATTTTTTTTTTTGCTCCTCTACTTAAATCATCATTATAGTTATCTCGATATATATTAGTATGTATGTATGTATGTTTGCATTTATTTATATTATGTAAATTAATATAATATAGCATGGACATCAATTATTATTGTTTATTATTATTATTATCTCGCTATTTGCACTACCCTTTATTTCAATTTCACAATAATCCAGTCCATCCAAAGGTTGCCTGGAAGAGATCGCAGCTAGCGATAAGGCCGCCTATTGTAACCATGCCTTTAGTTTTTAAGTACTTGTATGTGTCTTACATTTTGGTGTACAATAAAGCATATATAAATAAAAAAAAATATAAATATAAAATATGTGGTCAATGTATCACTTGTTTATATCAGCCATCACCTATTTTATTTAGCGATTAGCAGCACTTCCCGGCCCCGCCCGGGCGCAGATAAACTTTTTTGAAAATATTCTATCGCTAATGTTCATCAAGGTTTCTGTAGGATTCTAACGTTGAAATATTTTTTTAAATCGGTTCAGTAGTTTCCGAGTCTATTCAATGATAAAAATAATCAAATATTTCCCCTTTATAATATAAGTTTAGATGAGTTGCGCACGCGCCTTGAAGTTAGTTAAACATAACTAGACATGTGTGAGATTTGTTTTTTATATTTATAGCATATCAACTGATAGTGATAAATGGAAGGTGTTGAGAGAGAGCTCTGCTCTACAATGGGACAGAACGGGTTAAAAAAACAGCATCTCCATAGTTTCCACCATTATACTCTCATTTGTTTCTCCAACAACCAAGCCACGTCACTGAAAGTCAATATTCAATATAGTAATATAGATTTACGAAACAGAAAGCAATAATCGGAAATACCAGAACATAAGCTAATCGGGGCCTTTATTGTGACAATCTTGTCGATTGCTCAAGTCACGATCCCTTTACTGAAGCAGACATTTCTGTAGCGGTAGTTAATTCGCTCCTTCTGTGAGACAATGGCGCTCGCTTCTAAATTTGAATATCTTTACTAAACATCTATTTGGAGTACTTAGGCCTTCATGCATGAATAACTTACAGTTACTTTATATACTGCAAACCGGGGTTTTCTTAATCTACTAATGGAAATTAATTGTTAAATTAATGTTTATGTGTGTACATCGTTCAATGCCGAAGAGGAACGCTGAAATTAAGGCAATTCGAAGTGTGAACTTCTTCATATTATGATGATGGCAACGGCGGAATTAAGTAAACGGTTAATTATTATAAATTATCTTCTCTGTGCATTTATTATATTATTATTCTACCATTTTTCATAAAATAAATCATTCTATCAGAGTAACCATGAATAATAATATTCAGATAGATATAATTTGCAAAGTATAACATAAAAGCAATATTTTGTTGGAAATAATGATTTATGATTTAGAAAATAATGCGTTAGCATCTTAAAAGAAATCGATATGCATTATCGATAAATCTTTAAGACCATAATCGATAATCACTCGAGATATCGATAGTGCAGCACTAATAGCATGTGTGCCGATCGAGATGTACACGTTTTTCATAACATACCGCTCGACGTACCACACTGGTTGTGGTGATTTCTCCTTATACACTCTATCATAGAAAAACCAAGTATACTAAGTCATGTTTATATATTTTTAAGAATTTCTTTTTTTATGTCCCTGATGTTATTGTAAGTGGTCGTCTCTCTCCGGTTTTAGATCAAATTAACTAAAGGCCGTTCTCTACATCTTATCTATCTTTAACAAGGGCTTAAATAGCTACGATGACTATGTCGGTACAATTCTACGCTTTATTAAACAAAAATAGACATATACTTATATAATCTTATCTAGCTTTCTATAAATTTATGCACCATACCTATACCTCTCTATCTTAAATGAAACATAAAATGCATCGAAGTATCAAACGAAATCTCTCATTAAAGATAGACAGATTATAGAGAATGGCTGTCAGTGATCAGGTATATTCTAATAGATGGTAAGAATAAATCCGTTCACATAGATTATTTATTGGCGATGATATATTACGTATTGCTATTCGATTCGATGATCATGGTTTGATACATAATTTCATGCGACCAAAATGCACAATAATAAATATGAAACAAACAAAACACATAATAATTCTCATTTTAAAACACAAATATCAAAAAACGTACTGAATTTTAATCTCGATCGAGCATAAATTATAATCCCAATTTTTCTTTATTTTCGAAAGCTTTTATCTCGGTCAGTGTTGTGGTCGAAGGCCATTGAGCCAAATAGTCATTGACCCGAGTTATATCTCTGCTGAAAATTGATCTACACTATCAATTATACCATGCTAGCATTAAGTAATTTAAAATTGATTGGCATTTGTTTTATGTAATAAATAGTTTTTTTTTTGTTACATTCTAAAGGACCAGACGGTCTGTATCAGCCCATATACGCTGCAGGGCACGGGCCTCTTCTACAATCGAGAGTACGATTGAGAGTGGTTAGGCCATATACTCCACCACGCACGGACTCTACATATCTAGATTTTTATATGATAGTTTTTTTTTTCTATTGAATATCAGCCAGGATTAAGGGTAGTTTTGCCCGATATGGCGATTGGCTCATACCCTATCACATCATGGACGGAACATAGGTACAAGGCGAAATGTTGGTATCCTGGCACCTCCGCTACCCCTTCTGGGATAAAAGTCCTGAGTCCTGAGTTTTCCAGATATTCTCTTAGAGAAAAATTTAAAGAGATAAATATAATGACAGTAGCATCACAATATATTTTTGAAAATTTAATTTATGTTCATAGAAATAAAGAAAGTTTTCGTAAGATTAGCGATATTCATAACAAAAATACTAGGAATAAGAATAATCTAGCTACTCATAAGACTAGGCTCCACAAGATCAGCAAATCTTTTAAGGGTTACTGTATACATTTTTATAACAAAGTTCCCAGTCATATTAAAGCCTTAACGATTACAAAATTCAAATCAACTATCAAGCAAAAATTATGCAATAAAGCATATTATAAAATTTCTGAATATCTAGATGATAACAAGGCTTGGGAATAGAATAAAATTAAATAAATGTGTAGTATCTCGGAGCGGAGGTATTGGTGTGCTCTGTATAATATCATTCAAATTAAGTAACTTTTGCAGTTGTTTTGCTGTGTAAGTGGTTGGGTATGTCATGCTCGCTAAAAAGTCTATGCTTGCGGTGGCGTCGTGTGCCAGGTCGGTCACTTCCCTATAGCATGGTTGAGGAGGCCGATGGCTGGCACATGCGTCATACTCGTGAACGGGTGCTGCTTGCGTAGACTGGTCTATCCGATTTGCTTACATTGTAACGGATTAATTAATGGATTACATAAGGCTTTCGCAATTATTCGCTGCTTTGGCGAAAAAGAGTATACTGATTCTTCGTTCTGGGTGACTTCGCTACTTTCGGCCGTAGTAATTATGACATAAACATATTCATATAAAAATATTTTTTTGTAAATTTACAACAAATTATTAATGAACTGCTCTGATTAAACCAACTTGTAAATTTTGTAATAATTCCTACATTGTAAACTGGTTTTGAAAAGAGCAACACTAGAGTTTCTTGCCCGTTCTTCTCTAGTGAAAACCGCTTTCCGAACCGGGTGGTAGATAAAAAATGACTGAATCTAAATGATGTTGAACATTTTAATGGATTCAATAAATTATATTCATTTCATTTCATTTCATTATGTTTGTATAACAATATCTTCGTTGGTAGTAATGCTTAGTAACAACGTGTATAGCTAAGCTGTGGAGATTTGAGTTGAAAAAGAAGAAATTTAATCTTTATCGGTGTGAACGTAAGTCAATTATATGGCATATCAAACCAGGTTTTCTAGTCCTAAACTACGAAATAGTGGTGAAACAATTCGCGTTCTGCATAAGTATCATATGACATTGGATATTATTATTCAAATGTCATTCTAGTTAATTTGATCAGTTGCATTCAAAAGTGATTTTTGTTCTGAATTTAGAACAACGTCGTCTATGCAGTTTGTAATTGATTGTTCACTTATTACGAAAATTATTTGTAAGAATTTCAATTCACTAATGATATTAGTCTTATATACAATAAATTACAGTATTATGTAGTGATTAAGCAATTGGTGAGTGACATCATGAGGTCTTAGATCCGTCTCTAATAAGACAAATAATTGAAAATATGTTTTTATTATTATTTTCATTATAATGAGTGGCAAGACGAATATACCGTTCGCCTGATGGTTAGCAATACGACCGCTCTTGAACAATATTTCTTAAAACTAAGGATCAATAATAAGGATACCGAAAAAATAAAATAACATAATATAGGCTAAACCAAAATTAACTAAGCTAACAGAAAATCTTAATTTTTTCTACGTCAAAATTAAATATGGTAATGTTATCCATAAAGAAGACAATATATTACTTACTCTACTCTTTAAATCTGACACCGATTGTGCATAAATAAGGAAACAAGCACGCATTTAAGTAAATTATCGAGATTTAGTTTTTTTGCGTAATTTGTCACGGGCGAGGAAATGAGCAATTTAATGATCTTTACACGAGAGTAATTAACTTAGAGTTAACAGATTATATTATAAGACTGAATTATTAACACTAGCGGCAAATAATTCTAAAGTCGCTGGATTGTTACATAATTACGTCATCATCATCAATTATTTTATTTATTCAGTTTTTTCCCTCAATAAAGCTTTTTTTGCCATTATTGCCAAGATAAGAAAGAAAGGAAGGTCGGTAAGATAAAAAGAAAGATAGAAGGAGAAGTTTATGGAATATTTTTTTAAGAGCTCAGTGTTAATTTTGCAATCAATTTAACTTTGACTTTGACCATGACTTTAAAAAGTTCCTAAAAATATTATCACCAATAACAGATTAATTTACCTTTAAAATTTTTATAGAAAATACTTTATAATATATTGAAGCATAAACTTTATATAGATAATTGATTTTGTAACATTAGAAATGTGTGTTTTTTTTATTAGATGATAATTCAATCATGCAGTTATTCAAATATTTATCGATGCAAGGATAAAGAATGTTTGTAATTTAAGCGACTTTGTCTCATCCAAAATTCATTTATGTTAAGAGTTATTCCTTTAAAGGATTTTTACTACTTTTTAATCTTTACTGCTGTTGTAAACATATTGTTTTATGCAATTCTGAATGAATTATGTAAATAATTGTTGCATTTTTATTGCCTGTTTGGAAACATTGATGGATTATAAGATACATAATTTAAAATATAAACTGGCTCTTAGCCCGTGGCTTCACCTGCAATTTATGTTCATCATCTAATGTAATATGTTTTATCCTAACATATTTTGATACAATTTTAAAAGAGTTCACATTAAAATATCCAAAGTGATGTTTTCTTTTTGTTTAACAAATTACTTTGTTTTTTATTGAAAGAAAAAACTAAAATTCATAAAATTAAAAATAGAACTCTGTTATTTCAACGAAGTAACTATTTTTATCATATGCAAGTGCTTAAATATATGCTAGATTTTATAACGATCTGTTTATTTGTGACACAGTAACAAACAAACCCCATAGCATTAAAATTATAGGAATTTACACAAATGCAATAAAATACTCGAATTTCGGAAATTTGATAAAATAATGCATTTGATGCACTTTCCTTGGATGCATCGTATTTATCTGCATATCTATTGATTCATTTAATATTTAAACTACACCTTGGTATTTAAATTAATTGGAAGACGTTAATCAATATTACCAAATGCATTTGTGTCACCGATAAGGATTTTCTTTCTTTCGCGGCTTCAGATCATCCTTATAAATATTTGTTTTGTCATGAATAGTTTAAAAATATGTTCTGTTGTCCTTGTATAAAGAAAATTCTTCACTTTTGTACATGATAAAATTGACAACATAAAATGAATTTAGAATATACCCAATTTGTAAACAGAGTTGAAATTCTGTCGTCAGACATAGCAGATCCAATAGTTCAACAATCTCTATTCGGCTATGGCCAAATTTATAACCACATACAACGTAAGATTATTTTATAACTTCTTTAAAAAAATCGAGTGTTTTTTTTGCCCAATATTGCGATTTCACTTTTCAAAGCTTTTGACCATCCCGTATAGAAATGCCTAAATGACAAGGATCTTATAAAGCCATCGCAATTGCCAATCCAATAATTTATTTATTTATCTATCGAATGGCTAATCCTTCACATTTTGTTGTTTGATATTTGTTTTCTTGCACTTTACATCACAAGAACACCTCACATTTTTTAGCACACCTAACCCATTGTTACACCACTTATTTAAATTATTATAGAAAAAGATTAGCTGTTAAATAAAGCTGGTCATTATTATTAGAAAGAGCGTAGCTGCGGTGTTGCGATTTCATAAATTTAATTGTAACCGACATACATTAATGATTTGTACTAACGGTCGATGGAGACACTTAGAAGTAAGGGTTCGGTACAAGTAATAGCGGGAATTGAATATGACACTAAAATCTATATTCTCATTATACAAATTTATCTTCATATAAAAAAAAACTTGTGTTAAAAAAACTCTAAACATTAAACGTGTGGCCAGCAAACCATTTAATAGATCGAACTTCTAACTTTTGTAAAATTTTTGTAAAGTTTTTTTTTTTTAATTTTTTTTATTTCAATGAATGGCGTGATGAGGAAGCCGTTCACCTGATGGTAAGCGATACGACCGCTCATAAACAATAGCAAAATTCCACTGCGCTCGCCATCCTGAGACATAAGATGTTAAGTCTCCATATGTCCAGTAGTTACTCTGGCTATAATGTCCTTCAATCCGAAAGACAACAGTGCATTTACACTGCTGTTTCACGGAAGAAACAGACATTGCGGTGGTACCTACCCAGATGATCTCTCACATATGAGAGACCTACCACCAGTGATGCTATTCTATTCAATTTATATTATTAGTTGCTCCATAATATCAAGATCCTTAATTATTAGTGTAATATATTATATAGTAATACAAGTGAAGTAGGTACATTTCGTACAGGCAGGATTTCGGTAATAAATCGGGCGAGATCTCATGCTTATAGCACGCCTCTTTGGAAATAATGTGTGTGATTTAACAACAAATTATTATTTTATATATTTAGCAGTGATGAAAAACATCGTGAGGAAATCCGCATACCAAAGAGATCTTACTAAGAATTTATGTTATGTTAAATCGACCAAACCGCAATTGGCCAGCATGGTGGGCAAAAGCCTTAGTAATTTAAATCGAAATGTTACTACCGTACCATAAATGTATTGATTGAAACCTCAACATAATATTTTTACATTGCGTTGAATTTTGTAATATTGTTATTCAATAATGCCAAGTCGGTTTCTTTCAATTCACTTAATTTTAATTTGGTTTTGAGCAGTTATTTTTTCGCATTCGCTTCTGTCGCAACCACAATAATAGAAATCAGGAAGTCAGAACTTGATTTGACAAAATTTGAAACGATTCAATTATTTTAATTGAACCTGTTTTAGTCGGAGTCATCGTAATTTTTTTTATATGAAAAACGCGGAATGAGGATCGTTCGCCTAACACACAGGGAAGTAAAAAATAATAATCAGTTGTGTCCCATCTTCAACAGTTGCATCTATCGGCTGATGCAGGGGTAAGAATTATAAAGTTCATCATATCAATTTTAATACTGTTTCAATTAGATCCCTTTACAGTGATGAGTAAATTTATCCAACTATCATACTCCGCTATAACTAGGCCCACACGTTGTGCTGTAATAAAGTAAACTTATACAATCTCCTTACCATTCCGCATTCATGAGAACAAACTCTACGTATTGATAGTTAAATTTATGCTGACTGTTATTCCACTAGTCAGATGGACCTTGTTTATTGCTTCCGTCCAATAATTTAATAATTTTGTATTTTGTATTTGTATTAGCCCATATACGTCCCACTGCAGGGCACGGGCCTACTCTACAATCGAGGATACGATTGAGAGTGGTTAGGCCATATAGTCCACCACGCTGGCCTAGTGCGGGTTGGCGGACTTACATACCATAGAAATTCTTATGAATCGCTATGGTATGCAGGTTTCCTCACGATGTTTTCCTTCACCGTTTTAGTGCGTGATGATTGACTATCAATACACACATGACTCCCAAAAGTCAGAGGTGTGCCCTGGGATTCGAACCCGCGACCACCGTGAACATGTTGGCAGCCGCGTCTAGTCCGTTTACCAACAGGCCACCACGCACTTTCATAATAATTAATTAATAATACTGTATCGATACTTCTGTAGTTCATAAAATAACTAACACCCAACAGCCACATACATACATAGTCCTGACCCTACACTAAGATCGAGTCTTGGGTATTGGGTATTGGGAACTACGAGAGACTTTTCGGTCTCACAAACACCCAGAACCGAAAGAAATATTTGTGGGCCGCACAAATATTTCTCTCGGAGCGAGGATCGAACCAGCACCCTCTCTTTTCACATCAATTAGAATCAATTAGAATAAACGTTACATACATACATACATATATATATATATATGTATAAAGTCCCGCCTTTTTCCCATGAGAGACAGATGTTTTACGAATGTGTATTCCGTCCCATGCCGTGATGGAGAGCGATCCTATCGCTACATCAGGTACAAATTACTATCTACGGGCTGATACTGAATAGAAAAATCTAATATCACCTTGCCTGACCTCGAGATCTGAGTATTGTAGTAATACCTTAGTAAAACTGGGCCACGGAAACACTAGCAACATTAGATCTTACTGCAGGTAGATCTGTGATGTAAATTTTTACGTGTTATATATTTTGAGGAAACCTACATATACTTTATAAGAATTGCTCTGGTATGTAAGTTCGCCAACCCGCAGTAGGCTAGCGTGGTGGACTATATGGCCTTACTACTTTAATCAATCGTACTCTCAATTGTAGAGGAGGCTCGTGCTCTGCAGTGGGACGTAATGGGCTGATACAGAATACATATATTTTTGGATTGGATTTTGTCTAGTTTTGAAATTATGCCAACTCTGATGACCGTTCAAGAAAAATACGATTTGCTCATAAGGCATTACCTAGTTGATGTTCAAACGCGTGATGCATATTTAATATGCACAATAACAGTAGAATACGAGAGTATAATGCCTATTTGATATATACTTTATAATATTTCGACCAACATAGCTGCTATGTACTTAGCTCTCTACAGTTAAACTGGGTTTGATGAAAAAATCGTCAAATATTTAAAATAAACAAATCCTGATAACAGCATCTTAAGTTAAAAGACGTCTACTCTCAGTCTCAAACATATCCACAACGATCAACATGTTAATAATAATAGTTCCAAGAGACGTTCTTAAATATTTGTGAAGTTTATGTAAAATGTTCAATATTTTAAAGTAAATTTACGTTATTACTGTTAAAATTTGCCAATTGTGTCGGTGCATAAATTGTACTACGGAATGGTGACAAAGCTGAAGTCTTGGGTTCGTATCTGAAGTCGAGCAAAGTGATTTTGGATTTGTCTATTCATTATTCGGCAGGAGTTAGGAGTTTGTGCCCGATGTAGGCTCGACCCTATTATATCGTAAGAACATACAAGGTGAAATGTGAGTGTCCTGGCACCTATCCAGACTCTTTTTGGGAAAAAAGACGTGAGTTCATGTATGTTTTATGTGTAAAAATATTTGGGAAGAGAAATAAGGGAGAAATTAATATTTCTGTCATCTAATTGAGGTGCCAATTAAAGTAGGATAAGTAAGTGCCAAGAGCTAAAAAAAGTACCATAGGCGAAGCTGTGGCGAACGACTGGAAGGAAAAATAATACAAATGCCAATTGTTATCCTAGCGCTCAACATAAATTTTACATCATTTGAGTCGTACGTAGCTAATGGGAAATATATACAGCAAAACACAGATATTGTGTGCAAATGATAATGCATATTATTTTGCAACAGTATTTCTCATGATTCTACGTCTGCGTATTGCGATCCAAACTTGGTTACGCTAACTGGGTCGATGTAGGGCAAAAGAAGAAAATTAGCGATGATGTTTAGTCACTATAAAATGGGCCAGTAGGTTCCGCGACAACATACATAGGACGCCACAAGTACAAATCAACTCATTACATATTTTGGAATAAAATTCGCAATAATCCAGGCCCTTTATCACTTTAGTAAGTTGTAAGATATGTCCGAAGTAAGTTGTAAGATTTACACTTCATAAACTATTCTCTATTATATTTATCATTCACTCCGAACTTAGTCTATGGTTCTGACGTACGACAGAGTACTCTAACAGTTTGTGTCGTACCCAGGAGTACAGTATTACGCACGTACTTCATTAAAAAATTCGAACTTCGTTTCGCCTCACAGAGTAAACCACGTGGTTATTAGCCTTCTGTGTATGCAGGTTCCCTGATGCTGTTTTGATATATTGTTGATTTACATTTTGTGCCCTGATACAGCGATATAGTATTTCAAAAAAATAATAAGTAGGATTCTTGCTGTAAATGCTTAATGCTTCAGTACAAACTAATGAATTCGATAATAATAGTACGTCTGTCTAACAGAAAAGAGAAAACCTACACGAAGTAACAACATTGCTTTTGCGTTTTGTTCGGTAAGTGTGATTATACGAGCCCCAAATGCGATTGCGTGGATTTTTATATCCTAGATATTCATATAAAATGATTTTAAATCCTTGATAATGAACCAGAGACATGGTTCGACGCGTTCAGCCAGTTTATAACCGGTTATGACAGGGACAGATTTATTATGTTTTTTTATACAATAGGACCGGTGAGCGACGTATCGATCACCTAATAGTAAGTGATCACTGCCGCCCATGAATATCCATAACGCTTGGATCATAGTTGTAACCGGCACATCAAATTAGGAGGAGAGCGGGAAGAAAAAAAGATCAAAAGGGGAAAGGGGTATCGGGAATCCAACAATCTCACTCTCTGAACGAAACGCGAAGCTGTAGCTTCATGTCGATCTCTTTTAGACAGTGATACCGCCATAGATGAGCCTGCTCATTTATACTGTCATGAATTGAATTGTCAGAATCATGAACTACAATAGCGTGGCTCTACCACTTTACAAGAGAATGGCTAAGTTTTCACCAGTATCAAGAATTACACACACATCATAGTTAGCCTTTTAACTATGCTATATGGATTTGTTAGTTTATCCTTGCGTCAAAAAGGGCGGAACAAGAAATAAAGCTCCTATTAGAACCGTTTTGAATTTTTTTTTAATTATAAGTGTTTCCTGCCGCCTATGAACATCCATAACTTGGATCATGGATGTGATGCCCGCCCATCAGATCGGGAGAGGAGTGTGAAGGAAAAAGAATGAGAAGAGGAAAGGGGTATGGGACATCAAGCCATTTTGAATACTTATTTATAGCAGTATTTTTTACTACTTACTATAAATCGTCATAAATATGGATACGACTACTATCAAAAACTAAAAAAACTATATTTATATAATATATTACATTAGTAAAATAATCAAGGTTTAACAATTATAAGAGTCGAAACTAAATGCTTTTATGCAACTGATATTAAGCTGATTTAGATAGTCGCTGTGCAAGTTTTCACATGTACAAAGCAAAGTAATTGTAACGGGCGTCGGCCGAAAACAACTGTGCGGCCTAAATTCATTACACTGCCGGACACATCATTAGTAATGCTGTAATTAAGATTTACCGTCTATAATATATGTGATACATACATAAACTCAAGCCTTTTTCCCAGAAGAGGTAGGCAGAGGTGCCAAGACACTCACATTTCGCCATAAAATTCTGAATATATATGTTCCGCCCCACGATGGGATACGGAAAGAGCCTGTCGCCATATTGAGCGCAAACCGAATTCAATCGACGAAAAAATCCAATGTACATGATAGATTTAAAAAAAATTGGTGTCATTGAAAATAAAAATAAGTATGTCTATTATTTATGTTTTTTTTTTAGAACTAAATAATTCATGAGATATTTAAGGAATATTATTTGTCTTTAAATTATTGTTCCATTAACCCAGCAGATTTAAGGATCGTTAAAAATGTGTGGAATCTCATATGTATGTGGATTATTATTTTCATGGTAGTTAGGTGAAATATATCTGATTTTCAATTTAATAATGGCGTAAAGAAAATGTTAACTCTTTTAATGTGGTTGATTATTTTTTCTTCATAATACGTACTTATTAAATGAGATTGATTGATTACATTTTATTGTTGAAGGAAAACATCCTGAAGAAACCTTACACACTATGGCGAATTTGTAAGAATTTCTATGGTATGTAAAATTCACCAACCCGCACTTAGGCCAGCGTGGTGAACTATATGGCCTAACCACTCTCAATCGTACTCTCGATTGCTGCAGTGAGACGTATACGGGCTGATACAGAAATGAGATTAACCATTTGCATAACGTATGTTCTTTATATTTTCATCATTAAATCCAACCGCTTTCCATATTCATAGCTCTGGTTGACTGATGTTACTTCCTGTTATGTAAAACTAGATGGACTGTATCGTATTATATTACTTAAAGAAATTACTACTGTACAGTATAAATATTTGTGGAGACCAGAGGTTTAATTCATACTTAGTATATGTAACATAGCATAAGTAGAATGTTTAAGTGATTCAGTATTATTTTTGCTATTGTTTGTATTTTAATTCCGAACAATCTTTACAGATTTGCATAGCACCAAAATTAATTAAATTTTTCAATAAATTTTATTTAAATTTCGCAACACTTCATATAAACTTAAAAAAATACACAATCGACCTTACACATTATTTATTCAGCGAAAACCAAAACCCCGAAAATAATCATTCCGTTAAAATCATATCCAACACAGTGCGTGAGCATGACCAATCAATTTGCCACCAAGTGTACGCCACTTTGGCATGACGTCGACGTCACTCATCATACACACGCAACTATTATGTGGGCTGCATCTAGGCAGTGCTAATTCATTACTAGTATATTATGCATATGGCGACCGGTTTTATCGGCCAGCAGTATACAATTAAATTATTACAGATATTCAACTTAGGCGATAGCTTAGTAGGGACACTGAAAATATAAATTGGTGGATTTTGGCCACTGCTGAGATATTGTGGATAGTCATTGTAAACTTACTTTGCCTATTAAGCTATACTTGATAAGATTCTAAATATTTGAGATTTCGACTAGGGCTTATAGACATGTAGTGTAAAATCCTGTATTTAACAGCGTGGAAAAATACCTTTTATAAACGAAGAGGTTAAACTGATGGGACCTGAGGACATTTCATTAACAAATCAAATTATTCTGCAAAATAAAAATTCATGATGTGTTGATCCTTTAAACGTGTAGGATAAGATGAGCCTAAGACATTCAACTCGTTTATTATTTTGATTATTCTAAAGGAAAAATGCCTATAGATACCGATACATCTTAAAATTCATTTCTGCGACAGGGCGACCGATTTTTCTAACATAAAGCAATTATCGTCACATTTAAATCTTGTTCACATAGCCGAAGGCAAAAAAATATTTTTTATTTGACATCAATTTCATTTCTCCAAAAACTTCGGACCAGGCGATGTTATGGTTATATTTATTGAAAATATATAATATATTTTTCCCTATACATAATTTTTTTTTTCATTGAGGAACACAAAACTTCGCACCGATACTAAATTTCATAGTTGAATTGTCAATCTCCTTTATCGTAAATAATATATTTTAATCTTGTATTAGTTTAAATTGCTTAGTGTTAATTTCATAATTGTTGATATAAATGTGCCGAAGGGGCTATACCACGATACTTAACGTTGCATAAATGAGATAATAATTAAAGCATGAACAAATTTTTGCTCGGTGCATTTCATAAGCATGGCTTGTTAAGAAATAAATGGCAAAATGGCCTAGTTATGTATGCGAGGGTTTGAGATAATAAAATCAACGAGCATACCAATTGATGCAATAGGTTTAAAGAGATTGATTTTTAAATGAGAAAGAATAACAGGAATATCCCTAGATGTCTATACCAATATACAATCGTTCATTATTTAATAACTCAGTAGAAATTGCCTATCAACACCGAATTCATAAATGTATAGAAATCAACCTTTTCAAAAACTAACACTTTTATAAGAATAAATATTAAGCACTTCCACATATGTAGTAATCAATAAACATATTTTATTTCCAATTTTACAACGTTCCTAAATAAATTGCAAGATAAACTCATTTCTATAGTACCAAAACATTTAAGTATTTTTGTTTTATTTACTTAGTCCGGGACCTTTGGTACTTGTCGATAATTTGATTCTTGTTTTGCAATATACATACATTGAATTACTTTTAATTTAATTTATCTTATTTTAATTTAATTAATAATTATAATAAAATATGATATAATATACGTTTATTAGTTTTATTTTATTAAGTAAAGCTTGGTTACGAAATTTACTCAGGCATTCTTCTATTTAATCATAATCTCACATTTTTTTCCTCCCATTTTTATTTAGAAACAGCGTTATTATATGTAATATAATCATTTGTCTTGTGTTTAAAAAAATAATAAAGATAAAAATGACTTCATGTACTTTAATTGCCTAATAATTGACCTCCTTAAATAGACCCTGAGATAATGTTTACAACTGTAGCAAACTTCACAAGGAAGTCAGTCTAATTTATTGTGGCCATTCCTTCCTTACTTTAAATGTTTCGAACTAGGTTTAGTTGTCTATAGCAAACGGCCAAGGAATACTAAATTACTTAATCTTGTGTTTTGTGAAAGTGGCTATCGATGCTATAATCCAACCAATGGTATTGTTGTGTGGGTTCCTGCAATCGCTATTATAGGTTCAATTCCTATATTTGAAACTTTGTCTTTAGGGACCAATTTATTAATTAAAAGTGTTGAAGTATGTAATACCTACGTAAAATTTAAAAGTAGAACAAAATCTGTAATAAAACAAAAGGTCGATGAATGAAAGGAATTGGAAAAATACTAGGTCAATGTGTGCATTGAAAATTAAAAGGTTTCTAATACATACATAAACTCACGCCTTTTTTGGACACCCATATTTCGCCTTGTATGTTCCATCCCACGATGTGATAGGCTTATCGCCATATTGGTCACAAATTCCTGACTCTGGGCTGATAATTAGTAGCAAAATACAATCCCGTCCCGGGATTTGAATCCGATACCTCAGCTTTGTAACCATAGCCTAGTACAACAACGCCACCGAGGTAGTCAGTTTTTTAATAATAGAATCAAAATTAACGCAGTGTAATTCAATAATATACTAATATCTAAATATTATTTTCATAAAATTTATTATTTAAAATATCTTGTATAGTGCCCTTACCAAATAATGAAAACTTTCGGATTATTTTAGTAATATAATATTACCCAATATTTCCGATTTGGTAAGTCACGTAAAAGTTGTAAATATAATTTGGTATTAATAATGTAATACAAAAACCTAAATATTTACATAAGTTACATACGCATTTTTACCACAAAAATACGTAATAGACGTAGTCTGAACTTGAAATTTCATATAGCATTCATTTTGTTCCGCGTCAAGAATATTAATCCATCGATTTGTTTTGATTTTGAAGAAGTAGGTCTTCGTTTAGTGAAGAATTTCGCGGTCTGAATAGTAATATTATTTTAATAACCAACAACATTCGTATCTAGGACTAAACACTTAAAATTCCTCCTATCTTCCGACTAGCATTAAACTAGACCATACTTACGTAAAACTATCAAGATTACATTTTGAGATTTATGCAGGTATCATAAGACACAAGTACACTTAGCTCCAATAGTATCGGCCAGCGCCATTCCTGTACCATCTTCGAATGATGGAAAAAATAATCAACGCACACATGTAAAGCTAAATCACAACAAGCGAAAGCGTTTGCAACATTTATATATGAAACTACTTACACGAGGTATAAAATCAGAGAGCGGCGGGCTTACAACACACTCCGGCATAACATTCGCTGAACAACAAGCTAAGCGAAAATGAAGCTATTGGTTAGTAGAAAAATATAAAAAATAAAACCGTGAATTAAAAAGTGCATGAAAAGTGTTATGTGGATGCTTTGTGATAAGTGACATAAACATCGTTGTAAAATAACATTAAAATGATAAAGCTAAACTCAAAAGTTTCTAGATCGACGCGACGTTGCGTAATTGAAAATTTCCTGATTTGCATAACAATTTGGCCGGCAGTGTACAATTTGTGCGAAACCCACATCGGACACTTCCCCGTTGTCGTGATATTGCGTTTTTGACTTTGTTTATTGATATTTAAAATATTTACGACTATATAATATTTGACTTTCTTAATATTGTTTTTGGATATATTATTTCCTTCCTTTATTTGCTTCCTAATTTCCATTTTTTTTTAAAAGGAGTGTATTTTAATATTTCTTTTCTCCTTCCAGAGGACATCCTTATTCCTGGCCGTGGCTATAAGCCTGGCTGCGGCAGAGGAAAAGGCTGAAGACACCAAGGCTGTAGAAGGATCAAAGAAGCAAGAGAAGAGAGGTCTGTCGGAGTACTACGGCGATTTTGATCACGGTGACTTTGGAGGACAAGGTGATGGAGGACATGAAGATCATCACGGCCATGAACACGTGAAAACAATCACTGTCATCAAGAAAGTACCAGTGCCGTACCCAGTGGAGAAACACATCCCAGTACCAGTGGAGAAAGAGGTTCGGGTACCAGTGAAGGTTCCGGTACCCCATCCGTATCCCGTAGTCAAGACCGTGCACTTCCCGGTCAAGGAAACGATCAAGGTCCCCGAGTACATCAAGAAACCCTACCCAGTTACTAAACACGTACCTGTTCCCATAAAAGTGCACGTGGACAACCCTGTCCCTGTGAAAGTTTACGAACGCGTACCCTACCCAGTTGAGAAACATATACCCGTGCCAGTCGAGGTTCCCGTACCGCACCCGTACCCGGTGGAGAAGCACGTGCCGCTGCCCTACAAGGTGCCTGTCAAGGTGCACGTGCCCTACCCAGTTGAGAAGATCATCCATTACCCAGTCCAAGTGCCAGTAGACCACCCAGTACCAGTTCACGTTGAGAAACCAGTTCCTGTGCATGTCGAGAAGCCAGTTCCCTACAAAGTTGAAAAGCCCGTGCCCTACCCAGTCAAGGTGCCTGTGGACAACCCAGTACCAGTGCACGTCGAGAAACCAGTGCCTTACCCGGTCAAGGTTCCAGTACCAGCGCCGTACCCAGTTGAGAAGGTGATCCCCTACCCAGTTGAGAAGAAGGTTCCCATCCCAGTGAACATATTGGTTGACAAACCTTACCCAGTTCACATTGAGAAACACGTGCCATACCATGTAGAGAAGCACGTTCCGTACACCGTTAAGGTCTCAGTGCCAATCATCCATCATGAGGGTCACCATCATGAGGGCCAACAACATCATGAGGTGCAGGAAAGCCACGGTCAAGAGGAAGGAGGCCACGGAGGGTTTGAAGGCTACGAAGGACACCACCACTAAAAGAACTGATCTCTTCCTACTCCATTAGCTTTAAATGTTGACTTGTGATTAGTATTGTTTTGTTATGGGAACTCGACTGCCGTTGTGTGAGTGTGATTATGTAAATATTAAGTATTAAACTATTATTGTGATAATTTATTTTGAGGTTTCATTATACTTTCACAAACTTAAGTTATATTGGGGAAATCATTGCATTTACTCCATAAATTGTTCTTACGAACTTTAGTGTTTCCACATTACATACACGCGAACGGTGTTTTGCAATCAATTTCAATGTTATGTATCGAGAGTCAGTTTGAAATGACAGTTTTTTTTATTATTGGCTACGTTATTTAAAGAATATTTGTACATGATATTTTCCATAGAATAATTTAAACAAACATTAAAGCAGAGGGCATTAGAAATTTCATTCACTGACTGCTCTGTGCCCTTAAACCTCAGGCCCTTCACTGCTAAGGAACCGATTACTATGACACTTAACCTGTATTATATTGAACTCTATCGCCTATTACATAAGTCTTATTTTCCGTTACCCATTACTAAACTATTACGTCGCGCCATTAAAGATTCACCTTTGCGTATCTAATGTTTGAAAACATAAAACCTTTCTATTAGTAAAGATCTTGTTAGTGCAATAGGTAATGACTCGTCTTTTCAAAAAAATATAGCTATGGCGAAACAATGACTTGCAAAATTGACCATCAACCAAGTTAATAGATATGCATTGATTTTGTTACTTAGTTTTTTAATAATTCATATCTTCTTCATCTTATTCAGTCAGGGATTCCATTAGAGGAAGTCCGTTGTCAAATTATAAGTTTTTTTAAAACTTTGACAACGATCTGATATTTTAATGGAGTACCATATGTGGTGTATACGTTGAAATTTTATTAAATAATACGTATGAAAAATAAACTATAATGGTTACATTCTAGTTATTTAATGTTATACACCAAAATTGTCACTATTTGACATTCAAATCAAGCAATTAAAGATCCCCTAAAGAAAAAACTAAAACTAAATAAATTCACCCAACAGTCACACACATAAACGAAGGCTTTGTTCATGAATAAACAAATATTTACAATAATGAGGTCAAAGCATATGTTATTAAGCGATGAAGATTGCAAATATGAATTATTTATTAACACATCGGCCAAGTGTGGGTTCGACTGGTGCAACATGGGTTCCGTATACAATGACGCGACCTCCATTTAGCTTTTTTTTATTATTTGATGTTTTATTTAACATTTTACAGCTTATTTTCTTCAAATAATATATGGATGTGTTACCCTCTTCAGTTTATAAGAAAATAAATAAACTATATGGTATATGATATGATAGGCGTTTGCCCAGCAGTGGGAAACACTATGGATTACTAAAAATAAAGATCCTTGGGATAACTTATTAATGATGATTTTCTTTTATATTTTGAAAGTTTAAAGTCTGTGGTTCAGTTTTCAAGGTCTGAGAAACTTAAAATATTTTTTGAATACGTACAGATAATTGAAAAAAAAGTTGTTAAACAGTTTTATTGTTTTAATTACGATTGAAAATAGTCAGCACTCAACAATCAATTGTTGCCTTTATTTGATTTTGCAAGTAAAAATATTTGACACGATTAGTAGTAATAATTTTTGTTTTCTTCTTTATGCTAATTAATCTGGGTAATTGTTCTGTTTAAATCAAATTATCTCCCTATTAAGAGAACAGTTAATCAACAATTGTAATAAAATAAGACAAACAAAAGTAAATTACACATTCGCATTACACAATGCATAAGATTATGTACTCTTTCTTTTATATATTTTCAAATAATATTTTCTGATACCTGATTGTTTCAAACTCTATTATAAAATTGATGTTATTACATGTAAACTGATTTAAGGTCCTCAGTCGAAAAATAATTTCTTAAATAATAAAAATAAATCCATGTTCACGGTACTCATCCAGTTTAAATGCTTACGCCCAAATACTGGAACGCAACTTAAATATAAGTTACGCTTAACTACGTTAATCCCGATTAAATGTACTGGCTAAGTGGCCCGTGCGCTGTTAACAGCAACTTATTATTTGAATGGCGTTCCAGTATTCGGGCGTTAGATTATTAACTTCAACACCAATGTTGTAAAAAATGAAAATCAAAATATTCAATTATCAATGATTTGCAAAAAATGAATATCTGATGTGCCTTAAATTGATAGCATCTATGGCGCAATTGGTCAGACGCCAACTGTTAAACTGGAGGCCCCGCGTTCGATCGCTGCACCGAAACTGATATTTGTGTGAACCACGTGTATTTGTATCAGGTCTGGGTGTCTGTGTCACCGAAAAGTCTCTCGTAGTTCCTGATATCCACGACACAAGACTCGATCCTAGTTTGGAGTCAGGACTATGCATGAGACTGTTTGGTGTATTTATTTCTTATTAATGAAATGGAATTAATAAAATCCATACGCAACTTCATCAAAAACAAATTTAAAACTGTTGTATTTTTTTTTTTTTTTTGCAATGTGTCTGAAGAAACTTAAACTACAATCTGGTTTCGGTAGCGGTATGGATACACCCAGTATATTATTTCTCTCTCTCTCTCTTCAGTCGCAGAATGAAATGACTTTGGTTCTTTTTCATAAAATATTTCTTAGAAAACTACCTGCTTTATTTACTGTTCATAATAGTAATAATTCATTAGAATCAGTAACACAAGTTAATGCAGAGATGAAGATAAATGTACAATTACGTATCCATACAAGGAAGTTAGTAGGCACATTGCGAAATTTAGGCGACATGTGCGAAGACCGCTACACACGATCTACTCGCTATGAGATCATCGGAAAATGCATGTTATAGATGATTAAAACCGATATTAGTATTTGCATTCATTGAATGTTTATAGTCATCATGATTTTCAAATGTACTACTTGTAAAAGGTCGCCTTAGACATAAGTAGAATTTTGAGAGGTTTCTACTTAGTAGTGAACTTTCTGTAGCAGAGGATAACGATAATTAGGAGTTTAGAGATATTTTTTTATTTTGGTTTATTTAAATACCAATATACTCATAAGACTCATAATTTTACAAAGCTAAAGTAATTTTCGATCGAATCTAATTTTATAATCAATCAAAATTATCAACTCAAGAGGTGAGTTTAATTTAGAAAACCTTAACCGAGCTGGAAACTCCTCACGAAATATATCGTTTAAAAAACTCATCTTGTGATATATTCCTGTTATCTCAGATGTATGTTGATTATTAACAACATAAGACCATCTTTTTCCAATCAGCGGTCGGCCGACATACGGGCTCATAAGCACTCATGTTCAATTTCCTCCAGCGTCATCATTATCAACCATCGGTGTTGTGCAATAATTATATAATAGTGGTATTTAGGTTTTGTAATGATTTTAGGCATATTTTAAAACTGTATGCCGTTTATCAAAATTAATGTGGCGTGTAATTAGAGTACACACAGGTAATGATGCAAGCGTTTCCATACGCATTTGTTCAATGAATAGACCAGATGTGGACCTAGTCCACAAAGGCAAATATTGAAGAGAGAAAAGGTCACTCAAGTTTGACCAAACTTAAAAAAAATGGTAAAAAACTACATCAATAATGAAAATTGTAAATTATTATTCAAGAATTTCAAAATATGTTTATATTACAAAAGCATTCAAAATGGGAAAAATAATATATATTACAAAAGCAAAAATGAGTGTTGTTTTTACTCCTCTTTTCTTAATGCAGCAACGGAACAAAAACTCGACTATATTTTCTGCATAGAGATATGTAATAGACCTTTTCATTTGACAGCACATATTATTTTAAATTAATTCATCTGTTACTCATAAATATTTCAAGGGAAGCAATCAGTCGCTACTTTTACTTCTTTAATTAGATAATTTGATTACAATCGCTTCCCGTATCATTAACTTCAAACGAACATAAACCCAAGACGTCTAGATCCTTCAGTATTACACAAGAGGTTTATACCGTAACGAACCCATACTAGTGTCATAAAAATATCTCTCGCCCTCTAGGGTAAAGTTGGCATAACCTACAGTCGGAATAATGCCGATAATGTGACATGAATCTCATATTGCCGTTGGACAAGATTTCCTATAATTGTTGCGTAAGATGTTCGCACGTACAATACCTAACAAGATTTTTTACTTGAGTGGATAAAGTAACTGCAGTGCTTGTAATTGTAAACTCCATCTATCTTCTATTAGCGTGTGGCGAATTTTGGAACTTTTTTTTTTTTTTTTTTTTTTTTTATTGCTATGAATGGCGAGACGAGCAAGCCGTTTGCCTGATGGTAAGCTATACGACCGCTCATAAACAGTAGAAATATTCCACTGCGCTCGCCATCCTGAGACATAAGATGTTAAGTCTCAATATGTCCAGTAGTTGCTCTGGCTACAATGTCCTTCAATCCGAAACACAACAGTGCATTTAAGCAGTGTTGTTTCACGGGAGAAATAGACATTGCGGTGGTACCTACCCAGATGGCCTCGCACATATGAGAGACCTACCACCAGTAAACAAATAAAATTCAAAAATATATATTAAACGCACTATTTCAGATTTGTTTTCATAATAATATGACCAAGAAGCATCGATAATGTAATTATTTACATGATATTTGATAATGTAAGTATTTACATGATTCATATAATAAAATGTGAAGAGAGAAAAACTATTCCGAATATTTTAACAATAACATGATTACAATGCCTTTGGACGCCAACATTTCGCAGACGATCTTCAATCGCATTTTAGTTCAGATGGGGAACGATGTCAAAATATTTCGTGTATAAAAACAAATATATCAAACTCATTAATTGCTTCTTCACGCTTTGCTTATAAGAAATTGATGATCAATAACTAATTTACTGGTATCATCAATAATCATCATATTCTTCCGGGCAATTTAGTGTTGGCATTGTATCATTGTTTGTATTTCATCAGTCACAGAAAAATAAATAGGTGATCGATCACAATTAGCAATAGATAGGCTATTAGCTTTCCGAAAATTCTTAAGAAAATGAATTTAGTATCTTCACTGAAATATCTAACAGTCAAGGACTTACCTTATGTACGGGATGTTGGCAGGCACGTGATACTTGGAGCCAGGATCGAAGTCTAACTCCGAGCGAAGAACTGGAGGTTTCACGCCTTGGTACTGCTCTCTATCGACAAAAATATATACATAAGCAAATGGTTAGTTTTCAGACATATTATTCTATTTCTTTTTCGGTCAGGTCGATAAATAGTCTAAGTTGTCACTTTCCCATACTTTCATTTCCACTAAGTACAATTTTTCTTTTTTCAACATCATATGATGATCGTTTTTAGCCAAAGATACTGAGCATTAGCCTCTCCTAAAAAATTAAACAAACTTATTGGAAGCGGATTTCATCCAATGTCATTCTGCTATTTTCATTCCGTCATTCTTTAAACAAGATAAGATTGTAATCAAGAATCAAGAAGCTTATATTGTAATCTGTGAATAGCGTTTATGATTATACATATATTATTATTCTTATGTTCTATTTGTATTCATATTATTTAGATGTATAATTGTTTGTTATAACATAAATAAAAATAAAAAAGTTACGACATGTTCCTGCATTTGTGAAACACAGTCTTAACCAGCTAGATGGCCGAGAAGATAACATCTAGAAATTTCGAGTCCTATTTCAGAATACTAATTAGTAATTACACAATTTCAAGCTCTAAAACGAACACGCATTGTAACATTAGATAATATTGTCAGTTGGCTAATTCAGATGGTATTACTTCACGACGTTGGGACGCATTTGCCCAATTCACTTCTAATGTATGTAAGGCTGTTGTTACAATGCTTGGAATAGCCGCAACAATAAACAACATGATCATTTTTAGTTCTTCTAAAGACTGTTTTAAATAACATGCTTATATTCTTCTCACGGACCTAATTATGAAACAAGCATTAACTATTTTTGACCGACTTCAAAAGAGGAGGTAATCAATTCGACTGAATTTTTTTTTTGTATGTTTGTTACGCGATTACGCCGGCAATTGTGAACCGATTTTGAAAATTTCTTTTTTGTCGGAAAGCATGATATACAGGGTTGGTCCCATATAAAATTGGTGAAGACCTGATGAATATCTTAGGATCTGCTGACCAGAACTCCTCAAAATTAAACGATCCAGCATTAATTCTTTTTGCGTAAGATTAAGTATAAGTATATTATTACAAAGGGTGGGTGAAAATAGGTAAAGGGTGGGGGTGGGGGGGTGAGGGGGGTAGAAAATAGGTACAATTGTTAATACTCAATATCTCCGGCAGTTCTTAACCGACTTAAAAATAACTTTTTTGTCAAAGAGTATTGTATGATAAGTTAGACCAAAAAAAGTATTGTGAAGACCTGATGAATATCTTTAGACCTGAAGGGCAAAACTCCTCAAAATTGAACAGTACAGCAATAATTCTTTTTACAATAGGTTCAGTTTAAGTTTATTACTACAAGGGGGGATGGAAAAGGGAAAGTAGAAAGGGGCGTGGGAAGGGGGGGGATATATACAAATATAAATACTAAATATCTGTGACGATAAAAAATGATTTTAAATAACTTTTCTTCGTCACGAATTATACATAATGTTGGTCACATAAAATATGATGACAATCTGATGAATAGGTACATATCTGGAGAGCAGACCTCCACAAAACTTTGCAGAAACGCAATGATTTTTCGTCCATTAGGTTAAGTATATGTGTTTCATTAAAAATAGGAAGTGAAGAAGGTGTAGAGGTGAGGGGGTAACGAATGATTACCACGCATAAGTGTACTCAATATCTCCAGCAGGTTGAGCCGATTTTAGTATTTTCTTTATCATAAAATCGAAATAAAAAATGAAAACGAACAGTGTAGCTTCCTTAAAAATCATAAAATATTAATTTTCGTTTTGAAATTATAAAGGATCACAATGGTTCATTTTTTATATACATTGATTCCAGTTTTCATTATATGATTACCTTTGGCATCATTACAATGCTTATAAAAACTAAAAAGTAATAAATAAAATAATTTAATTAAAAATTAAAAGACCGACTTCAATGTGCACTACAAAGTAATAAATAATATATATTTCATTGTGCTAGTACACATTGATTAATTTTCTTATTGACTAGACTAGCCAACAAATCTTAAATACGTAGGTAATATTTTGAAGGCGGGTCGCCAAGTGACGAACACGACGACCTACACTTAAATTTAATTTGTGTAAAACATTCTAGCGAAAAACACGCAATATTAATTTGTCTTAATCTATATAAACTTACGCCATTTTCCCAGAAGGGGTATGCAGAGATTCTCCTGGTATCACCCAGGACACCCACGTTACGCCTTGCGTGTTTTGTCCCTCGGTGTGGTTGGGGGCGAGAGTCTATAGTCATATCGGGTGCAAATTCCAGTCCCTATCCTGATAACTAATAGAAAAATCGCCCGTCCTTAATATATCTGCTCTTAATCAACATTGTTGAGCATCGGACTTATCTACAATCGAGGGAAATATACAAACTTAACAACCCTTCCCTTTCTTATACTTTCCTCACTATGATTCCTATCATTTCCTATCATTGTTAAAGTAATTGTATATAAATATGCAAATGACTCCAATAAGTCAATGGTGTACCTTGGAGTTGAAACTCTTGACCACTGTATCTTTGATCGTATGCAATACATTAAAATTAGATCACACATATGACACATATTAATTCTATTAAAATTTCAACAAATAGATAATAAATAATAATAACACCCAACAGTCACACACATAGTCCTGACCCCACACTAAGATCGAGTCTTGTGTCGTGGGTATCAGGAACTACGAGAGACTTTTCGGTCTCACAAACACCCAGACCCGGAAGAAATATTTGTGGGTCGCTCAAACATTTCTCTCGGTGCGGGGATCGAACCCGCGGCCTCTCGTTTCACAGGCGGCGTCTAACCAACTGCGCCACGGAGGCTGTGACAAATGTACACGTAGGATCAATATGTGAAATTAATTTGTTTCTAGTTTACATATGGACCTAACTGAGCGCCAACGATACATCTACAAGTAGGTAATATTCAACTGTGTTACATTACTTGAATTTGTTCTCGTTTGGCACTTGGCGACCCGCCTTCAAAATATTACCTACGTATTTAAGATTTGTTGGCTGACTAGCTGACTAGACTTAGTCAATAAGAAAATTAATCAATGTGTACTAGCACAATGAAATATATATTATTTATTACTTTGTAGTGCACATTGAAGTCGGTCTTTTAATTTTTAATTAAATTATTTTATGTCAAAATGTTTTCTGTCATAAGTTTTTCGGCGATCCCACCTAATGTATTTTATTGTAGGTCAGTTAAAATACTATGAAATAAGTTTTTCATGCAGGCAAATTTATAATTCATTTAGTTAACCTATATGCTTTTTTATACCTGTTCAACTTAATATCTCTTTTGTTTTTTTTAAATCAATGTTCAAAATGTACACATCAACCTGTCCACAATTAAGAAATACGTGATAAATAAACTCATTAAAATTTTAATATTGAATACATATGCAAATTCCGCAATCCGTCATCTCCTTATTAATGTAGCGCCACAACTTTTGCTTTCATCCGAGAAATGTACCGCAGTCAAGGTCGAGTTACAGTAGCACCCTCACTATCCAACGGTAACCAGTCCAGAATTCACTCTTCACTTACTTATATTATGAAATGATTGCACTCAAGACACTTTATACCTCCTAATTGAGTAAGAGACTTATATGTGTATATTTTGAAAGTGTATTGATGTGATAAGTAGACTCTTGTTTTGGGTGGTTCCAAAACGAAAATATACTTTTGAAACATATAATGTTTAGAGCATTTAGATTCAGTCATATTTATTCCTCTACCAGCCGGTTCAGCGAACAGAATTCATCAGAGAACAAATGACAAAATGATCTAGTGTAATTCTTAAAAAAATTCGTTAACAATAAAGGGATTAAACAGAAGTCGCAGTTTGGTATAGTTCAAACCAGTTCATAAGTCATTTACAAGCTATAATAATACCACAAGCATTTTAGGTTCCATGACCTGAGAGAAAAGAGATCAGTCCAAAACCGTGTGTGAAAGACCTTCAATCTGTGTTATAGAGTCATTAACCCAAAGCCGTAATATAATCTAATACTAAATCCAATGCCGTGGTAGAACTTTCTAAGACTTGACCTATTAGGTACATGGTACCAGTTCGTGTAAGGATCAAGACTCAGGCTGATGCAAGCAATTAATAATCATTAATTCGGTATTAGTATTCAAAACCTGATGCTTTATGTGATAGTTTTCAAAGTGTCATGAAACTTATAGATTTAAGAGGTAAATTGTAAATTATGTTCACGAATAAATATTAATTAACTATGAAACGAACTTTTGACATACTTTAAGGAAGAAAAGCCATAAGCTGACTTAACTGTAATTAGTCAAATAAACAGAAAAACAAATATAATTAATAAAACTTAATTAAATTATACGGAACTAATCTAAAACAAACATTAACGCAACTCAATCCAAAATTAGCAACACATTACACCAATACTTCACTTATAATTGAAATAGAATTAATCAATCTAATAACATTAATTATTTCAACTACGTTCTATCGTTCATTATGGGCTATTCATTACATAACATATTAATATCACGTGGTTATAAAGATAATGAAGTTGTTGATAATTTTGTGTGAGGTAAGCGAGTCCAGATGGTTACGAGCCGACGCGTAATTTCTTCGTCTATTAGACCGTGTGAGTTATGTCATACCGCTCATAACTTTACTCAGGACATCGGCTAATAAACAAACTGGCTATAAATAAGAGGCCCATTATGTGAATCCACTTCTTATGTGAAGCACTTAGCCTTATTCAAGTTTTGTATTTATAGTATGTAGGAACGTTTTTGTTTGATTTAGATTCGATTTTTTATAAATTTTCGTTGTCTCTTGCCAATGTTGCAGTGCAAATTCCAGTATCATTATATATGCTTACATGTACTACCTTGTACAGTAATGTACCCAGTACCCACTCTAAATTTGATATTTTTGTAGAGAAAATCAATACCAATCTATAAAAAAATATTTGTCAGTATACCAAATTCAAGTGTCCCCCGCTTTTGTTTCTAAATTGCAATTAAATAGAGAGATAAGTATTTTATTTTCTTAGCTATTATTTTCTGCACCTTCAAATGGTCCACGGTTCTTGTTTGCAACTATATTGACCAGTAGTTTTGTTAGCACTAAAACCATGGAAATCGTTTCTTACATCAGCAACATTAAAACCAGACACTATAATTAAATAACCAAATATACCAACGTACCTGAGTCTCCACCAATGACAGTTGTACTGTTCCTTCCTAACATCTCCAGTGAAGACGTCCCACCTCCATCTATCCATAACCAGGGCGAAGGGTAGGAAGGCGAGCTTATCCATGGCCTGGGTGAAGAGGTAGTTGATGTCATGAGCTGTGTCATCCACGGAGCGTTGCACCAAGCCCAGGGTTTGGAGGTGGCGTGGTGAAGCCACTGAGAGAGCTATGGTCTCGCCTATCGCCTCGTGGAAACCTGAGGACGGAGATTTTTTTAAAAATAGGTGGTGTTAAATTTAAATTTGTAGCTATGGAATGTTTTCGTTATGAAATCTTAATCTCATTTATGATTATAGGGATACTTCTCTTTGGAAAAATAATTCAATTCCTTCTGTTCTACGAGCTGGTTCTCTTTATGACTTCTGTCCATGCAATGATGCATCGTCATGTAGAAAATTATCAAATTCATGCGAATCTACCGTTAGAAAAAACAGTATTCAAAGCGATACTGGTGATAGATGTTCTATAAATGTTTCCTTTGTAGTCTAAGAACATTGTTACTACTCCTAAATGCATTAAGCTATCATGTCATGATACATAGCTATTAGCCATCAAGATCAGACTGGAAATTGAGAAGGCTCGTGGAACTAGGGCATGACACCACGCCATTATAAAACAGGCAGCAGTACGTTCACACAATGCGAGCAATTTGCTTTGTTCGCGTATCTACATCAGAGGATGGTTCATGTAATACTATATATTATACGCATTAGAGGTGACAGTTAACGTGTCTTTGTGTGTTATAGAGCCACAAAGTTATCTGGCCCGGTGGCCAAAAGTGGAAACAACAACGTCATTTGGAATGTCAGTCTATCTGCCAGTCGCTGACATATCTGCCATTGGTTGTTTACTCAATGTATTTATTTTTCCTGCATTATTTAAAACTAGTGAAATATGCCGAGAACTTGATAAAGTGGCGCTAGGAACGTTAGACTTCAGGTATTACATTTTATGAAGGAAGAAAAGCATCTCAAGCACCAATAATACCCTTAGAAAAATTGTATCAACGCGTAGTTGCCGCCACAGGTCTGTGTTGTCAGCTTTTCAAAATAAATACCACATAAACAAAATTTTGTACGTACTAGTACAATACATGTAAGTACATAAATAATAAACTAGAATTTATCGTTACGTTCGTGGTGGCCTGTTGGTAAATGGACCTGACGCGGCTGCCAACATGTTCACGGTGGTCGTGGGCTCGAATCCCAGGTCACAAATCTGACTTTTCGGAGTCATGTGGGTATTGATAGTCAATAAACACGCACTAAAACGGTGGAGGAACACATAGTGAGGAAATCTACATAACATAGCGATTTATAAGAATATCAACAAAACCACCAACCCGCATCAGGCCAGCATAGTAGACTATATGGCCTATGATATGGCCTAACCACCCTCAATGGCACTGTCGATTGTAGAATTGGGCAGTTCCCAGCAGTGGTACATATAGTATATGGGCTGATACAGATACACTTGTTTAAATTTTTGGGGAGCGATTTGTTAGAAATCTTGGGAAGGAAAAATAACATGCTAAGGAAACTGGTCCACTAATTTTCCTGACACTATTGATCGAATTGAAAAATGTTAGTTCACCCACTTTATTGCTATATCTATTTTTAATGGCAACACCAAATTCGACAACAGCGACTCTCTCACCGGGTCAGATAACTTTGTGGGACAGTACTTAATTGTAATTGACGGTACGTTTTAAATATTTTTCTCAGTCTGTAAGATTAGTGCCGTATTCGTGATTGATTTGTCGTATGGTTTTTAGATATTTTTCAGTATTTCTAGTTTATATGTACATTATTGAAATTACTTTAGGACACTAAAAAAAATAATAAGGAAAAGATGTTTTAACGGAATTCAGCCACTTCTGTTTATTAACAAACAACAAAAAAAATCATGGTTAGGAGACAGAAAATTTATTCTATTGATTCATTACTATCTCTATTATAATTATGTCTTCAAAATATTGATTTAATCTAGTGTCTGAAACAGGTATATCAACCAGAAAGGCGTTCACAATACCCCTTCGCTTTTTGTAGATTTCGTCTGGGTTTAAATTTAGCTGAAACTTATAATACGAAAAAAAATACTTTTATTTACAATAATACTGATTGAAGAACGATTATATTCAATGTTTTCAAATGAAATAATCTAATTCAATCCAACAAACAAAAGTATCACTATCAGTTTCTACGTTTTTTTCCGACTCACAATCCGAAGAGAAAGTGGCACGCGGAAGACACGAGTCCCGATTGATAACTCCAGTTCACTGAGAACCGGAACAAACCAGTCGGATTGTTAGTGCGTGTTCTATTACCACTTATTGTCTATCAACGAGACAGTACGTGGCTTAATGATCAGGTTTTTCATTTTGGCCTTCAGGGGTAACTCTATACTTCAACACGAAGTTCGAGTGACGTTAAACGTTGACATTTAGGGCACATGTTTTCCACTTCTAAAAATCAACATTTATTCTCTATGTAACTTATCATTCACTAAAATTACGACGTAAGATATCGGATAAAGTCTAAAATTACGACGTAAGATATCGGATTCGGACATTTTGTAAAGTATTTAGGCATATCCGTTCAGTTTTCGATGTGCTGCCCCATAATCTATCGTTGTGTCGGAGTTATGATTAATCCCCCAGAAAAGCAGATTCTACCTTCTACGTTCGCTTGCATATATTTGTTTTTATATTTATTTTTCGATTTCTCCATTTGTTACTTTCGTGGTCAGCTGTGTGTCTATTTTTATTAGTCTTTTTGCCAGTGGCGTAACTACACCATCGGGGGCCCGTGGCAAAATTATCGGATGGGGCCCCCCTTTTTTTAAGAAGAGGAAAACTGTTAATCAGAATATATCAGTGTCACTGGCCTGCCAGCACATTGCGGTCGAGGCGGGTCCCTAACAAAAACCTGAGCTAGTATACCGAATAAGACCCTATCTTCCGCATTTCGGGCGGTACTGGATATAATCTCAGGACGAGGAGCGCCCCTCGTCCTGGAAAGCCAGTGATCGCCCGGCGCAAAACCAGGACGCAGGTTTCTCTTAGTGGGGGGCAAAGTTGATATCCACTTATGTCTAGATCTGGACGCCCCTTTAAGATTTTGTGGGCGAGATCACGTGCTCTGTCGTCCATCTCGGAATTAAAGTTAGTAAGAGTGCACCGCAGAGCAGTTACTCCGGTGGCTCCTTTAGGTAACCTCATAAGTCTTGCGTGGGAGATCGCGCTGGAATTCTTACACCCGTATTCTAAGACGTTTCCTCGAATATTCCTCAACCTTATTTTTGTCGAGGTGAATTTTAAAATGAATTCGAGGAATCCTAAAATATGGCATGCTTAGTAAAAATATACCTTTACTAGAGGATTCTCGAGTGAGGTCGAGTTATGGAAATACGTCATCTGATCTTCTCATTTATCCCACCCACCATCAGGCGGAGGCATTGGATAGTAGGGGTGAGGTGATTTCGGTAGGCCTTGAAATTTTTATCGAGTGCGGCATGGCGTCGTTCTGGTGAAGCTCCTGCCTAGTATTTCAACTCGAGGAACTCTGAAAGTATGTACATCGCTAGCATTCTGAATGGTCGGAGCATAAAAGTCGTATTGGACGCCTTTTGTATCGAGACCAAGACCATTAATTCTGGTGTTCCGTAAGGCTGGATGCTTCCGCCGACACTGTCTGTTTTGCCTATCAATTAAATGTTGACTATCACAAGCTGGCATTGTTATGCAGATGCTAGTAAGAGACGCAGGATACATCAGACTAAAGAATCTCTATCGGGGATCCATTGTGGAAAGATGGTCTCAACTTTTGTCGTAAGCCAAGACCTCTCTGAGGCGTGCCTCCCAATGGGGTGGATTGAACATAGCTCAGTTTAACCCCACGCAGACACAAGTTTACTAGTTTGCAACCAAGAAGACCCCTTTTGTCATTGAGACACTTTCTCTAAGCACCCGAGAGTATTCCTGGAACTGACTCCTTACAGCGCCGAGCTCTTTGAATAGTCGATAATCCCGATCTCACGGAGAATGTGGAGCCGTTAGGATTGCGGTGAGACTTCGGGTCTCTTTGTCTATCGATTGTTCCACGGAAAGTGCTCTAAGGAAGATGGCGCCACTATCGCTAATCTTCCATCACACTTCCCGCACCGCACCGCAGTAGAGTTATCTTACTACCTGGAAACCATCCGGTCTCGGAAAGTACATACGTTTTCAGTGATCTTTTCTACCACGCACGTGCAAGCTCTGGAATTAACTCCCTGCTTCGGAATTCCCTGGGCGCTATAACCTATCTCTGTGAGTGCTCTCCTTACGGTAGGAAGCGACTTCATTTTACTGGATCCCTGGATTTGCGAAAATCCATGAGCGGCGGTGACCGCTGACCGTTAGGCAGGCTATATGCTCGTATGCCTGCAGGCCATAAAATAAACTCCACAACGAGACCAATCAGTCATTGTAATATCTAGGTGTACTCGGTACTAGGTGGCCGAAGCCCAAACGCAGCAATGGTGATGAGCCTCTCAGAAGCCTACTATTGAAGTTTTATTCTTTTTTAAACCAAATCTGTGCTATAATCTGAACAAAACAGTTTTATTTCAATGAGTAAAATTCGCGTAAATCTAAAGAACCATTATTATTTTTATGTATCACAAATAAACATTGGTATCTTTAATAACAATTAAGAAAATAGTTTTTGATTATCAATTTTGTTGGTAATAAATTAGTTAGGTTCTTTCTCTGCTTACCGTCTCTCGGGCCTGAGGGGCCCGCCTGGGCCGCCGCGCCGGGGGCCCCTAAGGCCGGGGGCCCGTGGCATTTTGCGCACTATGCCACCCTATTGTTACGCCACTGCTTTTTGCGTGTGATTTTGTATGGATCTAGGTTAAATGTAACGCATATTATGATGAGTGCAGTAAAATCAATAAAGTGTCTGCTTGATGCTTTTCTATTTCTGATAAATTACGGATGTATGTATTTCGTCGACAGACCGGTCTGTTAGAAACTCGGTACTTAAAAAATCTATCTGAAATATTAGGTGTGCTACTATTAAATGTACTTCATCACTTTGTAAACCGATGGTGGTTGCAAACCGATTGGATAAGTACAGGACCAACGTGGAAAGATCATAGTCATCCCATAAGTTTTACAAGGCATATATTTCATGGACCATCCATAAACAATATATAACAAACCCTTAGTTTTGAAGTTTTAGAAAATAAAACTGATTACTAACCAAGTTTCTAAAAACTCAATCTTTGGATACCGTGCCCTTCCAATAATATACACCATATAAATAAAGCCGACATCATTATAATTTGCGCCTCTAGCGCCATGTACTAGAAGAATTGCACAGTGAAAAAATTGGGACATTCTCACTAGTTGTTTATGTAACGGATTACAAATCATTACAAATTCAGTGCACGAAGAATGTTAATTTGAACTTGAACTCGCTTGTACAAAAAGGTGGGCTTGGTACAAAGAATTAGAGCTGCTAGATTAGGTTTGTTAGTCCATTGTGAAGATGGTTGAGCGTACATGTTACAGTCACTTAATTTTTTGAAACGATAATTTTATTTAAAGGTTCATAATAAATATGGTAATATTCATTTGTTTTATTATTTATTATAGCTATATTTATCACTAATATGTCTATCTGTTTATACCGTTTGTTCAGTCTGTCGTTATCTCTGGCGATAATTGCGTCCTCCTTCTTTTTTTTTTCACCAAACATTTTATTTTACTCCATTTCATGCTTATTTTATACAGTATGTCTGAAAGCCGAGCAAGCAGGAGACCTGATGGTAAGTGGTTACTGCCGCCCATGAACATGCACATCGGTTGCCGCTAGGGTCATGGATGTGTTGTGGACCCATCAAATTGCAATAGGAGAGAGAAAAAATTAAAATTTTAAGACGACTGAGTTATTCTGAATCCGGCAATTTCAAATATTTGAGGCTCAAATACCTCCTCCAAATTACCAAAAAATTTATCAAGTACGCTCTACATTAAAGCCAGTTCCATAAATTCTAGTTGCTTGTGAGTGACAGTCGAAGCGTGCGATGCGCGTGCGTTGCATAACTGTACCGTAATCTTTAGTATAAATTTCCGTAAATTATACACACAATAGTAGTAGCCTAAATACAAATCAGCACTATGTTTAGTTGTATTTTTTCAATAAAATTCAAAATTCGAAAACATTTTATTGTGCACATATGTAGGTCCAGATGGTGTTACATAAGTTTTTATTTTGAGCAACTATTACCCACCTAATAGGAATATAATAATGAAATGACTCTTTATCATGCTGGCTGTGATATGGTATGCAAGTTTCCTCACACCATGAACTACAAAGCAATGCTTGGCATCCCACTGCGCTCGCAATCCATAAGATGTTAGGTTACTATAGATACAATACAAATTCCTTCCGGTACACATTGTATTAACACTGCTACGTGACGGGAGAAATAGACATTTCGGTGGTACCTACCCAGTACCAAGGCGACTTCTCACATAGAAGAGACCCACAAACAATAAACTTTACCTGCCCATCCTACCTACTCATTACCTACCCATCTTGCAGAAAATCGTAAAATGCTGCCCCTTCTAGAACACTGTTAAATTTCCCAACACCCCCCATTTCACAAATAAGACTTGGTATCATAATAATTAACGTGAAGTAACTTCCACATATTAGTATAAGCCGCCCCCGGGCGCTGTGTACATATAATTACATGAAACAGTGTTATTAAGCATCGCCGGATGCTTGTTTAGAAATAACTTGGCTTAGATATTTATAACGCTCCTCCTGGTGAAGAAATATGCATGCCATACGTGGCATAATTGGTATGAGGAGTTTACCAAGCAGTATCAAAATCTGAAGACGAATTTTCATAAATATATAAATAAAATAAATACACCCACATCGGAATAATCTTTTCGGAGTCATGTGTGTGTTGATATTCAATCATCACGCACTAAAACTATGAAGGAAAACATCGTTAGGAAACTGCATACCATATAGATTTATAAGAATTTCTTTGGTATGTAAGTCCGCCAACCTGCACTAGGCCAGCGTGGTAGACTATATGGCCTAACCACTATCAATCGTACTCTTGATTGTAAATGAGGCCCGTGCCCTGCAGAGGGACGTATATGGGCTGATACACCCACATTACAACACACATCCATCAGCCAAAGGAAGTCCACTGCTGAAAATAGGCCTCCCCCAATCATTTCCACAGTGATATTTGCACAGTAAGCATTTTCAAATCCATGTTTGATTCTTCGTTGATAATAACAGTCGTCAAAGTCATGATTTCTGCTCAAATGGCAGCTCAGTGGATTTTTTCAAACCCACCTCTCTCATCAAACTCATCTCTTCTTGGTAGTAGTAAGTTTTGCTACGGTTATATGCTCATTAGTTGTGTCTGCGCTATCTCTTGCTCAATGCTACTTTAATTTACTAATCTGCTGGGCTATGTTCGCTTTTACCCAAAGATGATCACAGAAACAATAAACTTAAAAAAAATTTCTTGCGTTCGCATTATTTACAAATATATTTAGCAGTTTCTGATAACATACACAATTTCTAAATGTGGGTTATACGTGATATATTTAAGCAGGTAATCGGTAACGTAATACATGTAAAAAAACAATATACTAACGAAACAAATGCTTTAATAAAATAAATGACAACCGACACTTTCGCTTAATATAAAATAACTGCACAAATTACGCAACGGTTACAAAACACATGCGTAACTCTCAATTACGCGAGTTACAATTAGTTTATCAACAAGGCATAACTGAAACAAACTGGAATGTTAATGGTACACCGCATTCTATAATGGAGAGTTTGCGGTTAAGTTATTTTTTACGAAGGCCCAACAAAGCGAAGACTACATTATGAACAGCGCTTATAAGTGCTATTAATTACGACAGCCTCTGTGGCGCAGTTGGTTAAACCAGCTGTGAAAGGCGACGCTGCAGGTTTGATCCCCGCACAAATTCAAATGTCTGTGGGCCCACAAATATTTATCTAGGGTCTGGGTGTTTGTGAGACCGAAAACTCTCTCGTAGTTTTTAATACCCACGACACAAGGCTTAATTGATATTAATGTGGGCTCACGACTATGTATGTGACTGTAGGGTGTATTTATTATTTATTTATTATTCCCTACATGACCTTAGAAACTAATTTCATTTCATTTTATTCCACTATAGTGGATGTGAGAAAGAGTGTCCAGCCGCGAGAGATTTCCATCTCTACTGATCTACTTGAAACTGTATAAACATAATTATGTATGCTGAGCCCGGAACGCGACACATATACGTTACTTTAAAGTGTTTCCATCGTATATACTGGTCGCTATCTTCGAGAATGCGAAAATTAATCCACCAGCAATTGATGGTATAAACTGAAAAAGGCTCTATCCCTAATGCACAGGGACATACACGGTATAAACACCAGTAAGTCATATGTATCTTTATCAACTCATACGCCACACTGCAGGGCATGGGCCTCCTCTACAATCGAGAATACGATTGAGAGTGGTTAGGCCATATAGCCCACCATGCTGGCCTAGTGCACAAGTCATAGTTGTCGAATAAGAATAAAAAAGAAAAAAGTATTAATCACATTTTTTTACGTTCCACTACCAGTAAGTGGTATGAGAAGGCTAAGCCATGGGAATAACAAAATGTGAAAACGTACCAGAAAACGGATTAAGGTCTATTGGTCTGTCGAGCAAACCACTAATCCTTTTATTATGCGTCATCGATTTCCCTACGCGTAGGGTGGCCTACTATATTGAAAATATAGCTTGAAAATACAACCCTGTAGTAGGTACATATTTCATTACTATGTTTGTAGTGACTGGTGATATGTTCATGCCATTGGCCTGATGGCAAAGATAGTAGCAAAATCGAACAACACCATGAATTACGAAGCAACGCTTGCCATTCTACTCCGCTCGCTATCCTGAGACATAAGATGCTAAGTCTCATTATGTCCAGTAGTTACTTTGGGTGCAATTTAGCAGCTACAGAACATCTACTGCAAGACATGACTACATGAGTGACGTCCTGATATCGTTGCCTCATTGGGAAATAGCTTGGAGTATGTTAAAATTTTGATAATTAATTTCTAAAAGTCAGATTTATGATCATCGATCTGTTTTACTAGAAACCCAGAAATCCAAAACACGTAAGAGATGGTCTCAGAGTTATAAGGAATTCGTTATTATCACTAACAATGAATGAAATTTCTTTCTCGGTACCCTATTTATACATACTACTATAAATATACCCTACTATAAAAAGCAAACTAAAAACTGACTATAATTTTTATTTGTAAATTTTATAATAAACTTTCCTTACAAAAAACGTATGTCAATAATTATTTCTGTAATATTTCCGGCCCCGGCAACACTGTAACTCCTAACTTAATTATGAACTGTTACAAAACTAATTCAGTTTATAGTGTCGGCCGCGACAAACTCCTTACTAACATGAGTCCGCTGTTAACATATATTTTAGTGCTAATTACAGTTTTATGTGCTATTCCATATGGTGAGTTGGCAAATTTAAGAGAAGACATTTCTAGTAACCAAATGTTGTTTTTGAACAGCTTTTAGTTTCAATATCTATTGAACTCAAATGATAATAATATGAGAATTCACAAAGAAACCCAATCACTATTATCTGCAGATAATTTTTGGGGCAAACTGATCCGGCTTTAAAAAAATAATAATTACGGCTTAATGAGAATCCATCTTAAGAGATTTTACATCTTTCAAAGGGTTTTTAATAGTTACAAAGGCAAGAGCCTCTGACTTTTCACAGTCATCTGTAGTATTGATTGACAGTCAATCGCCATGCACTATAATAGTGAAAGAAAACATCTTGAGGAAACCTGCATGGCGATTTTAAAAATCTCATAATCGTACTCTCGACTGTAGAGGAGGCTCGTCCCTTGCAGTGATACGTGTATGGACTGCTCCAAATACAGATAGATGCAAAACTCTACTAATTAGCACAATATCCTTGATTAAAGAAGAATGCTTCTCAATCGTACCAATTCCCCGTGGCCATCAATGATAATATTATTACTAGTATGATTATCATAATCATATTAAATTGCTTAGTGCATACAGTAGAAATTTCTTTTTGTGGTAATACTATCTTTATCCTTGGTCCACAAACAACCATAGAAGTAAATATAGGCCACGAGGCTACACTACTTATTACTGAATCCGTACATTTATCGACGGAATTGGATTAACCTTACCTTTGTGACACTATATTTCCTATACTTTAAATAGTTTACTTGATGAAGGTTGATTATATTTTGTATTCACTCTGATAACCACTACAGTGTACAAGGTTCGTTTTAGGTTCAGGCTATGTAAATATTCAGCTCTGAAGCCTACTTAAGTTAGCCAACATGATTGCACTGAAATTCGAAATTTGAAATTTTGTGTTAATAATAAAATTGTTACTAATATCCCAAAGTGTCTTTCACCGTTACTAAATTAGTCTATCTGTAGTATATGTGCAAAGAGTTGGAAAAAACATTTTTCCACTTTTAAAGACGTGGTCTTCAACAAGATTCGTGCTGCTATGGCTGAAAGGTTTAACTGCGAAAATCCACGAGCATTCAATTTCCATGACCTCTCTAGTAACCTATCTAATATTTATTATTTCCTCCTCAGTGCATTCAATAATGTGCTATGACTGCAACAGCGCGTATGATCCTCGATGTGGAGAAAATTTTGATTCCTTCAGCCTTGGTGTAGTCAACTGCTCATTAAAGGACCCCCCGGAGCACATACCACCAGTGGAGCCTACTATATGCCGCTCTATTAAAATGGAGAGTGAGTATTTCGTATAGATCTTTTTTGTAGTAGAAGTCAAAGTAGAAGACTTGAAAAAATGATATTTTGAATGGTGTGTGATTGCTATATTGAGTACTTGCATCATGTCACTAGGGAAATTTAGAAGGCATATGTCCAGCAGTGTTATTCTGTGTTAAGATGGGGCAGGCAACCAAAATAGTATTGTATTGGATTGTAACTCTTCACCTGTGGTAAAAACGATTGGGAGGCCAAAAAATATTTTAATTTCGTTTAGGAAGAATTGTAAAATATAACACGAGTTATTCGGGTCTACGTATTTTGTTATATGGCGATTTTGCCCACAAAATTTTTTTTGGACAGATATAAACTATTCGAATTTTTAATGCCATCGATGCGACCTTTGCTCACTCTGTTTAGGACAAGCCTAAGATTTCATGTGTACGTGAACTCAATTCGTTCTATTTATATATTTCAGTTTATGGAAAAACCCGCGTAGTACGTCAATGTGGATACCTAACCGACGTCTGGGCCAACGAAACTTCGTGTAAACGCATCGTGGGCGTAGGGGACTTGTTCGTGACATACTGCTCGTGTGACACCGACCTGTGCAACGGAGCCTCAACTACACAACAACAGATGGCGCTGATCGGATTCATAGTAATAGCAGTGACTTTCCATTGAGATACGTTGTTTAAATAAATTGTTTTACTGTGTTTTTTTATTTCGTAGTTTATTTAAGTTGTGGTGTTGCAAAGTATTATTTTGATTAAATAGTTTTTGGAAATCTGTTGCTTTGATTTCAGAGCTATGATATGATTACACCTCAAGTATCAATTTGGTATGAAGATACGAAATGATCGTCAATCTACGAGGCCCTATGCTCTATTAATTAACTAACCAATCCAGTTTGAATTTTCCAAAATAATAAGGCTACAGTACTTACCAGGATTGGCGCCGTCACGGAACACCTTCGGTTGGTTTCTGTAAGCCAGGAAGTATTCTACATGCGCCATCTCGTGGTGAGCTGTGATGAGATCCTTCATATCCACGTGGGTGCACATCTTGATTCTGAAAAATATATATATAGATTATTCACAGGCGGTAGGTTTGTAGATTAATTTACAGATTCACATTTGTGACACTATATAATAATAATAACACCCAACAGTCACATACATAGTCCTGACCCCACACTAAGATACTATGAGATAAGGAACTACGAGAGACTTTTCGGTCTCACAATCACCCAGACCCGGAAGAAATATTTGTGGGCCGCACAAACATTTCCTTCGGTGCGGGGATCCAACCCGCGGCCTCTCGTTTCACAGGCGGCGTCTAACCAACTGTGCCACGGAGTCTATCAAATAAAATAAAAATGCCTCATACGCCTTAGAGGCAATGTTATGTCGACGGTCCGTATCTTTGCTATTTGCCAAACGGTACATATAACGGTGGCTTTATTAATTAAATCAACCAGACAGCATAAATAGTAAATTTTCGAGAAGGGCTATATACTTTTCTATAGATATCCAAAAAACCATTCGGTCTACATTAATTTATCAATACAATAACTTTCAGTTATAATTTAAATTTGAATGCATTATTCTCAAACTCCTGTTATCACCACAGTAATGTAAGGTAATACCGTAATTGTCTACTCTGATAGCATAAATATAATATAATATCTTCTTACAAACACCATGTACCTCTGCTAGGCATGTTAAATAAACGAAAAATAATATTTAAGATGCTGCTTATCCAATAACATATACAAAGGAACTAAATTACTAGTCTTACAAATTTATCAAGCAAGTACCTGTAGTCATGTCGGTTGCAAAAGTCCCAAGCCGACGGTTGGCAGTGAACGTGTCTGTCTGGAGGGTTGTCCAACACGCTGAGAGACCAGAAGTCAGGAGGCATCGCTGACATGTTCATCGATACGAAGAACTCTTCGGCCAGTTGGAACATCGTTAGGGGAGTGTAACCCTGGAAAGAGGCAAATTTGTTGAATAGAGTGATAGTGGTGTAACCCTGGAAGAAAAACATATGTTGATGAGTGATATGATATTGAATATAGTGGTAATGGTATGTGATATATGATAGAAATATAATATAAACTTGAAAAAAGGTACAGACTAAGAATATTAAAATTCCAATCTATCGGCCCTGCTTGGCCCTGCCCGGGAGCAGATACACTTTTTTGAAAATATTCTTTTGCCTCATCGTATTTCTAGTGGTGAAAGAATTTTTCAAAGCGGTCTTAGAGCATTAGTCTTAGAACCATTTGAATACATACAATCAAATCTTTCCTCTTTACAAGTTTTTATTATAGAAGTATAAACTACAATTAAAATAGAGTTTATGTTCTCTGAATTAATAAATTGATTCCCTCAACTAACCTGATTCAACATTTCCTGGGACACATCAACCAAGTTCTTGCCAGGATAGGGTAGAGTCGTAGGTACAATGCCAGACCAGCTCTGTCCCCACATATCCCCAAGTATATGAGCCGGGATGGGAGCAGATCTTGAGATCCTCTCAGGACCGTAAGCTTCTCGGAGACGACGACGCACGTACGCATGCAGCTGGTCGTAGAGAGGCTTGATCTGAAATAAACAAGAAAATTTTAAAAGACCCAAAATCCAATGCTGTGTTATCTAAGCTACACGAAGAAGAATATATGAATACTTATTATAAAAAGCCAAGGTCTGTTTTGGTTTCTGAACAGTAAAGTGAAATAAAACGGTAAAGAAAATAATATATCCATAAAAAAATATATAGGTACTTAATATCGAAAAAAAATCAAAATATTGTAAAGTATTTCGTAAAAGATCAATTATATCAAAATACTATTTTCGAACAGATTATAAAATTGAATATAAAAATGATACAAAATACATTCATAACCACGAAATTACTATAGAAGTATTTAATACACATTTCAAAATACTTAATTTGATATATTTTGCCATCCTTGCGATATAAATTAAGAAATAAAAAGAAATATTGATTGTACCAATGAAACAGTATGAATAATTCTGTGACCACAACACACAACGCATGCTTTTTAAGCGAAAATGGATGTTTTGGAAAAGATTTCGTGTCGAACTGCAATTTACTATGTAGATGATGTAACTCAATCAATGGATAGTTTTGTGAACTAGTTTTCTGTTCCGTGATTTTGATTATTTTCAATTGTTTAAACAACAACGATACCATACATTGAGTGATAGCACAGATCAGTGTCAGTGCCAATGTGTGTCATATCTCTTAAAAATAAAATTTAATACTTTAGATTATTTCAAAGGGTAGATATGTATATCTTTATTTTTAAGATTCTAATCTAACATTAACTACTTCGCAAGTTATTTTAAGATTTGACATATGTACCTGTTCCCAAACTTCATCAACTTCTTGTCTCATGTTCGTAGTTTCATAGGGGAACATCCAGTAAGCTGAGGCATCGGTGAAATCTGCAAATAAATTGTTTGGAGGATTAAATTCAATTGAAGGGAAACATAAATTCGAACTACGCCTGAACTTCATTGTGAGCTACGAAGTGTTCTATTAGTTTTATTGCTATGAAATACAAACAGGCATTCGGCATAATCATATTTAGAAGACTGCCTCGGTGGCGTAGTTGTATTACGGTACGGTTACAAAGCTGAGGTCTCGGGTTCGAATCCCGGGTTGGGCAAAGTGATATTGGATTTTTCTATTCAGTATCAGCCCAGAGTCAGGAATTTGTGCCCGATATGGCGATAGGCTCGCCACCTATCACATTGTGGGACGGAACATACAAGGCGAAATGTGGGTGCCCTAGCACCTCTGCCTACCCCTTCTGGGAACAAGGCGTGAGTTTATGTATGTATATTTAGAAGATCAGCAATGGGGCCATATTAATAGGCTTAGTAATGATGTCATATTCGAACAATAAAATCTAGAACGTATAAGAATGTTTAATGAGTGTTATAGCTCGGCTTTCAACATTTTCATACTTGTCTGCATAATATTTAGCCGACTTACCTACGTAGTTTATTATCAGTCATCTTTTATTTAGCTTATGTCTACTTTCCATTTTTCTACTATTAAATTAACTAACCATCATTTTAAAATCCATAACCCGAATAAAATTGAAACTCATCTAAATTACTTCTATATCCTTAACCATACTTACTGTTCAATCTAGCAGCTTGATTGGTCAGATCCACGAGCTGTTCATACAAATCCCTGATCCTCCTGCCAGTATTCCTCCTCCACTCGGTCCAAACGTGTGTCAACTCATCCCAATCCCTTGAATGGGACATGATGTACTGGAGCTCTGGCTGAAGATGGAGCCCGCACTTGAAGGGCTCGTTGTACGCGCAAATCTCTGCTGTGTTGTATACCGCTAGCATGTCGTTTATGATGCGGTTGTACTGGAAATAGGAATGAGTGGATTAGGGACATGTACTAATCTTTCGAATCCCAAGGCACAGAGATTTTCCGGAGTCATGTGTGGATTGATAGTCAATCACCACGTACTGTAACAGTGAAAGAAACATCGTTAAGAAACCTGCACACCATAGCGTTTTGTTTTTGAGACCGAAAAGTCTCTCGTAATTCCTGACCACATAAGACTCGATCTTAGTGTGGACTCAGGACTATGTATGAGAATTTTGGGTGTATTTATTTATTTTCAACGCTTAGTAACCCTCATTTAAAACCATTCTGAGTGTCCAAGACAACAAAATCCTCATAATACAAATTTGACACTTACGCTCGAATACTCGAACGCCATTCAAATAATAAATTGCTCTTTACAGTGCATGGCCCACTTATCCAGTACATTTAAGCGGGATTTATGTAGTTAAGTGCAATATAATATTTAAGTTGCGTTCCAGTCTTCGGGCGTTAACCTATCACATTAATAACAATAAAAACACCGAACCACTCACCCTATCCAGTTGATCAGGAGGTAACGCAGCAGGTCCGATGATGGACAGCAGACGCAGCTGCCTGAATGTGGCGAAGTCCCTGATGGCGCCTCGAGGAATCTGTTGAGCCGCCTCCCATAGCCCGCGTTGGAACAGAGTGTAGCGTTGTTGAGCGTCCAACTGGAATTTAAGAAAATAGTGTGTAAAATTGCGTTTTCTACACTAATATTATAAAGAGGAAAGATTTGTATTTTTGTATGTAACGAATAGACTCAAAAAGTACTGGACCGATTTTAATAATTCTTTTTTCATTAGAAAGCTACATTATCACTGAGTAACATAGGCTATATTTAGTTAGTACTAAATATAGCCTATGTTACTCAGTGATAATCTAGTGATTACTATAGAAATCTTTAGAAATTCCTATTAAAACCAACCGAAGGTGTAAAAAAATTTGCCATAAAATGTCTTTCATCGCATACGCTGCGAAGAGTATTAATGATAATATTATAAATATGAATGATTCAAGAGGACGGTTTATGTGTATAATACGTGCGTATTATTGTAGAGAAATCTACATGCACCCGGGCGAAGCTGGGCCGGGCCGCTAGTAATATATAAGCTGAAAAGTTTGTTTGTTTGTTCCAGTTAATTTCAGGAACTACTGGTTTGAATTAAAATATTATTATTGTGGGGGCTAGGTAATTTACCGAAGAATGCTATAGCATTAGTAAACAATGTTTCAAAACGGAGGAAAAATTCCTTTTGTGAACTGCCGTTGCGTGTGCTGTGTGAACCATTGAAGTTAATCTACAATCATGTATGAAGGCATTGCTCCTTTTCAAAAAGTCTACTGGAAAAGGAATGGATGTAATGGAACGGGATGGAAAAAGTAGTAGAAGATGCTAATTGCGTTGAGTTTTAATTAAAACCAGTTACACAGTACATGAAATAATGTTTCTGATGTGGACTGGAGTCAAAAAGTATCTGCACTCGGGCGAAGCTAGGCTGGGCCGCTAGTTTCTTATAGAAATACAGAAATGTAGACATTATTAAAAGAAAGTGAATGCTATTTAAGTTAGCGAGGGTCTAAATGACTGAGTTAATGATTTGACAAAAACAACACCTGATGAACAGAAGTTGATTTTATTCCGTAAAGCAATACTCAACAGTTGCAATGGATTCAGAGAAATAAAAAATGTGAAAGCATGGCAATAAAAAACAAAACTTAATTTTGATACAATTATTTCTTTACATTATTATGAGAGAATAGAGATATGCCTTATTAAAGCTGATATTTTAATCTAAAAAAATTGTAACTGCGGTGACTCCAACAATTTATCCTTGCTAGCATCCTTATTGCCAATCTATTTTTAAATACAATTGACTTACCAATAACTAGAAGCACTAAAGTAAGCAATTAAAGAGCCGACATCATTGTCATCTGTTTATGTCGTCGCAAGACAAATGATTTCTTGCGGGGAGCATATAAAGAGTCTGATTTGAGTAATGTTATCCATATAGGGAGTTCCGAGGTTGAATTGTACAATCGTCAAATGATGTTTTGCATGGGAAACCAAGATGTAAACATTTTGACAGTCTCGTAAGCAGTAACACTGTCGTCATTTAAAAAATGACCAACGTACATTTCCTCTCACAACAAGAATGTAGGTAAGAAAAATGCCATTCGCATCTTTTGGTATGTTTTGGGATCAGTATATAATTTGTTTATATATATGTATGTATTTTATGTATTTATCATGTACTTGTACGTCCCGGCCTCCGACTTTGACAGTTGACGTTTGTCAAATTCAATTTGTCAGCCTAGTGTAAATAGAAATAGGGTATATTTTAAAAATTTGAAATTTGATATTGACAGTGGACGTGCAGGTAGTTATGCGAATATGTAAATATTATTTTTCGTGTGATTATGTTAATATTTTTATATGTAATTATTTAGTAATTGTAGATTATTATTATTTATCTAGGCCTTAGACTACCTTTCTTTCTCTTATTTATGTATCCATTTCATGTTTGTCTATAAAAAAGTACCTAGTGAAATAAGGCCGCTACTACATTATATTTATACTATTTTTTTATATTATTTCTAAATAGTATCTCTGTGTAGTGCATAAAAGGATTAAATAAATACAGAAATACTAACCACTAAGAGAGGGATGGCCCAATGAGATAGGAAAACTTCCAAAGGAAATGCGGGTTTAAAACTCAAGTAGAGACAATTTATATTTATATAGTGACGCCATTGAACCAATATTACTACGTATAATGTTATAATATGTTATTTCAATCACTACATATAGCCAAATGGAGGACAGTAGTATTCTTGTTTAACTATTGAGAGAACTATTTGCGAGAATTTTCCACAGAGTGAATTTTACATATTGAGGAACTGTCCAACAAAATATTTAAGAGAGCCGCCTTGGTTGAGCGAAAACTTTAGTAATGTATTAACAAGTTATTCCACGGATTTATCGCTTCTAACAAAATTTCATAAAAGTGGAAGCTTTATTCTATACCCAATCCCAACTACTGATTTATCGCCCATACTGCGCTGTATTTTTTATCTTTCATAATTGTGCGTAACCAGCGTATGACAATGATTTAATGTATACTACAAGCAAATGACATAAAAATGACCTTAACAACGCAGTAAAAAATCAAGAACAGACCACAAATTGAGTCTATTAAAATGGTCTCACATAAATAAGCCATAAAAACTATTTGTCACCGATGATTCACTGATGATGATTCAGGTTCGTATCTGACTCAGTCGTAATGACTCCATGAAAAAACTGTAATTATCATTGTTTTCTCACAACCACCATTATTTGAATGACGTCTTTAAATAATCTTAATTTATTGTAGTAACTCGCATTTACATAATAGAATCACGCCTTTTCCCAGAAGGTTATAGGTCTCTCATAATATGTGAGAGGCCGCGTGGATAGGTACCACCGCAATCTCTATTTCTCCCTCCAAATAGCACTGTAAATGCTCACGTGTTTCTGTTAGATGGATATTGTAGCCAGAGTAACTACTGGACTTATTGAGAATTAACATCTTATGTCTCAGGATGGCGTGCGCAGTGGAATGCCAAGCATTGGTTTGCAATTCAAGGTGTTGTTTGATTTTACCACTGTTCATGAGCGGTCGTATTGCCATTGCATTTACCATCAGGCGAACGGCATGCTCGTTTCGCCAATCATTGCAATAAAAAAATGGGGTAGATAGAGGTGCTGGTAGCAAGCCGTACACCCATGTATTGCCTTATATGTTTCGTCCCAAGATGTGACAGAGGCGAGTCTAGCGCCATATCCACCAATTTCTAACTTCGGGCTGATAATGAATGGCAAAAGTCGTATTTACAGCATTTATTTATCAAGCATTCACAATTAAGATAGTACTTGTGAAGCCACTGAATTTAAATGCACAACATGACGGATAAAATGTCTAAATGATGTACAAAAATATTCCTGCATGAACTGACAATGAATTAAAGTAATTGCGTGGTGACTTGTTGGTAACAGACTAGACGCAACTGCAAATGTTAACTATGGTCACGAGTTTATATCCCAGATCATACTTCTGACTTTTCAGAGCCATGTGTGTATTGATAGGCAATCTCCATGCAATATTACGGTGAAGGAAAACATCGTGAGGAACCTGCATACCACAAGGATTTACAAGAATTTCTGTGGTATGTAAAATCCGCAAACCCGCACTAGGCCAGCGTGGTGCATACAGCCTAAGCCCTCTAAAACGTACTCTTGATTGTGGAAGGCCCGTGTCCTGCAATGGGAGGTATTTGGATGAAACGCGACAGCACAGCTATTACTTTGTGTCAGTTTTGAGAGACATTGGAACTACACCGGTTTCTCCAACCCAGTCATACTGTAGCTTTAATATCCCACGGGTGTATAAAATAATATCATTCATCATGACAGGCTGTAAATATTTTTTTGTAAGGAATGAGACTAGCATTTTCCTGATGGTACGCGATACAAAACTTCAAGGACAGTAGCAAAATCAAACAACACCATGAATTACAAAGCAATGCTTGGCATTCCACTGCGCTCGCCATCCTGAGACATACTTATTATGTCCAGTAGTTACTCTGACTACAATGTTCAATATTTATATGCGAGGCTGTAAAATCAAAGTTTTTATTACATGCATCGAGGCGTAATCAAATGTATGAATACTACATGAAGGATTTAGTTGAACGAACTTTGCAAATAAGATATAATCTATAATTTTCCATGAAGTCAGACTAACAAGGGTCAAAAATAGTGTTATTGTTTGAAAATTATTAAATCATGCTAAATTCCCACTGTTTTGCTCGAATTCATTTAATTACCGTGTTCGAATAAAAAACCGCACAAATTCGTGATTGAGACAAAAAAATATGGCGGTGTTTAATTCTTACTTCCACGGTTTTTCTACATAATAAGAATGTATTAGCATGTGTATTAGGAACTATGCATTTTTTCTGTACAATACAATACAAAAAGATATTGCGCACCAAATGACAGTATTCAGCTTAAAGATAAGTTGTTTTTGGTAATAAAATGGGCGGTCATATCGCTTATAGTCTACCAGACAATCGTGGGATTAATAAAATCGGAAATAGTGGTAGATGGTGGTAAACAATAAAGAAATCAAACATAAAATGTAAACCATCTAACAGGTACTAATGCACTAAAATCAAAGAAACTAAAACATATTTAAAAAGTATATTAAAAATCAAGTGCGTGGTGGCCTGTTGGTAAACGGACTAGACGCGACTGCCAACATGTTCACGGTGGGACGTATATGGGCTGATACAGATTAAAAATAAATATAAGGTTGTACTTGTTGACTTTCCAGATAGTGGTTTGGTACCTGATTTTTAAATGTTTATCTGCACCAATGCCACGATTTGGCGAAATCTAAGGAAAAAAATCCGTAGGCCAAGAAATATTTAACAATTTTATTCCGTATGTCTTCAAATATCTGGGTCTAAATATAAAATAAATGTAACAAAGTGTGTCACTGCGTCTTACGCTTCTCATCAAATCAATTAGGTAAGGTAGGCAGGCCTCTCATATGTGGGTTGCCACCTGGGAAGGTACCACCGCAATGAATATATCTCCCGATAAATATTAGTGTAAACGCACTTTTGTGTTCCGGTTTGAAGGAGTTTGTAGCCAGTATAATCACTGGACATATTGAGACTTAACATCTTATTTCTCAGAATAGAGAATGCAGTGGAATGCCAAGCACTGCAGTAGCAATGGACAGTAGTTCACGAGCGGTAGTATCGCTTACCATCAGCCGAATGGAATGCTCGCCTCGCCATTCATAGAAATAAATAACAATAATAATAATTTGCAGATTAGAAAATGAGATAAAATACATTCATTTTATATTATAATCAATCAGTGTGCAAAATTAAAAACAATCCGACGTTTTGAAGAGCTATGAAATCGATTTCAAAAATTATATTATATACGATTTGAAATATAGGCGAATCTAATAAGGGCGTGTTAAAAGGAAAATTACAGCTTTATATCCACGGTGTTACAGACTTAAAATTTTATTTAAAAAACTGGCTGAATTTTATCTACAAACTCATAATAACTGTAATTGTTTTATATAACCTCTGAGTCATTGTAATTAAACTGATTTAAGAGATAAATTGAACTTGGCCTTGCGCGGAGGCTGTCGTAGATTCGTTCACGATTAGCTATGCGCCATAAAATGGCCGGTGAACTGATTTGGCATATAATATTCAAAGCGTAGGAAATTCTTGTGGTGTGTTAGGGAGAAAGTCTAAGGTTAGAGGATTCGATCCCGAGATTTTCGGGACTAAAATGTGACCGGGATTGAATTCTCTAGTCTCAGATGCATCGAGTTCAATTTGCATCAATATTTAATAAATTTTTATTAAGGACCATATTATATGTTCGAATCTGGGTTTTATATACCTAAAATAAAATGTCATATACAGCATACTACAGGCGTAATTAATTATTGAAAAAACTTAGGGAACATGTCACCAACCTGGCCTATTTCGGGTTGTGGACGACATTCCATACTTATAAGGTGCACGAACAATAACACGTAATAAGGAGGTGAACTTATACAAAAGGTAAACTTTCGGGCAGCTAATGATATTAATCGCTTTGAAAATATCAATAAATACACTCGAAAATCACATACATAGACCCCACACTAAGATCGAGTCTTGTGTCGTGGGTATCAGGAACTACGAGAGACTTGCAGTCTAACTAACAAATACCTGTGGATTGCACAAATATATCTTGTCTCGGTGCGACGATCAAACCTGCCTCACGTTTTATAGCCGGCATGTAAAACTGCGCTACGAAGGCTTTAAAAATTAAAAGACAGACGTAAATCCCTTAAGACTAATGTCCGTAGACAGATGTCCTCTAAAACAGACAACTGCAAGCATTATTTTATTACATAATCACTAAAGTTTAATTCCCACGGCTCTGTTGAACTTGAGTATTTAATTATTTAAGTACATTTACATACTCTGACTTGTCACGATCTTGTAGGTACAAGGAAAATCATTACTGATATAGTTTACCTACTTAATTGTAGAACAATAAACGTGTAAGCTGCTTCAAATTGCTGTAGGTATTATTCTTCACTTGATAAACATGTGCATTTTGCACATTTTTTAAATATTAAAAATACTGAATAGTGTAACGGTGCGTAATGTCATAATATGTTACAAAGCGAGCATTCGTGCAACCAGTACTTGGAAACGAACAAGAACAACTACCAAGTACCCACCTTAAGAGTATCAAAGATGAATTTAAAAAAATAATAATTAGAAAACGTAATTTAGAAGCGCAGATTCCAAAATTTCCGACACAATTATTTCAACCTAATATACGCCCATAATTTAAAGACTCAGAATGTTGTCCCTTGAAATTGAAATTGAAACTATCATGTCTGTATCCCACAACTCCCTAAGCTAACATAAATACTTGTATTTAAATAAAACATTAGTTATACACGTAAACATCTCCTTCAATGCCATTGTACAATAAAATATAATGAGCCACAAGTATTAATTCTCACACAAGTTAGCGCTTCCATTGTCGCCAGTGAGGACATTCCCATGCCCACGCCTTTCGCAATCATATCGCGACGATGTTCGCCGATGGCGCCGGGAAAACATTGGGAAATTCATTGGAAATTATTGAGAAAATTTGAAAGGAAGAATATAAGGTGTATTGATGTATGTTGAAAAGATTGGTGGCAACGAGTGGAGACTGTCTCGCCCTCACACCCACCACTGCAACTCATGTAAGCCAGGATCAACAGTGGCACGCAATGTAATGCACCGAGCATTGAAGCTCGACGCATCTCCGGGAATGCAGCCGGCGTTTTATGTCTGCTCTAGATTAGGTTTAAAATTATTGATCAGCGTCAGTGATAGTCTTTCAAAAGAGTAATGGAGAATGAAATTAAAGCGACAGCTTCATACACCCCCTTCATCCTCCCATCATGACTCAAACTCATTCACTCCCCTTTTTGAGCGGCCGGTAATGCAGGGAGCATTTATCTATCGAATTGTTTTAAACATTTATGGACAGCAGTTATCACTAGCCAGGTATCAGGTAATACATATGTTTATTAGTATGCTAGACCTATGCTTTAAAAAAATATTAGACTTGGCAGACTTGTACCGTCAACCGTGAGATTTTTAGTTGTATTCCTATGTCTCATAACTGAACCATTAACAAGTCACTCAATAAGGTTGAACAAATAGTCCGCTACAAAGGATTATGACAAACAAGGTTTAAACTAATTTATCACGCCCCATTGTAAAGACTATTTTTTACAAACAAATAACCAACAAAAAGATTCATTCATAACAAAAGGAGTTCAAGTTTACAATAACGTACACTCGTGTACACAAGCATTTAGCGAAATTAAAGCATAAGTATTTGAGTCACTTGCAAATGCACCAATTTTGAACCTTGCTCAGCCATTTTAAACCTTACAAAGCGGTAATAAAGTATTTAAACAACATTTTCACAGGTCATGTTTAGTTACGGATGGAGTAAGGTCAGGATCGTCTTTTGTCATCAATTAGCGAATGGCTAAACTTACGTGGGTTGTGTGAAAAGGTACTGGTCTTGTCAAAAGCGTATTACAGATCTAAGCTTAATCGATCACGAATAATACTTAATTTATGGCGACAAATAAAAGCAAACAGAAATGCCATCATAATTTATACATTAATACATCTATGACATGTCTGGGTGATTTAAACAAAAAGTACTTAAAAATTTGGTTTACTTTGTTCAATTAATAAAAAAAACGGGGTATAATTATCATAAATTAATTCCATTGCATAAAACCAATAAATTGACAATTGTATTGATTTATATACTCGTATAATATTATTTATCCCTTTGACGAGTTGTCTCATATAATTCTGTTCATGACTGTACCAATACGTGCTCAATGGGTCAGCCAAAATATTTGTAAAAAATCTCGGGCATTATCGTAAGTATCACGACCCTGAAGGTCCGATTTCAAGGCGTTGCAAAAAATTGATAACATTGATAAGTACGTGATTTGCTTAGCACTTGTCCTACTTGGTTACGTAATTACCAAAAAAAGCGTGTGAATTGAACTTTGGAAAATTTACTTAGTCATTTATTCCGGACTGTGCGTAGGGCATTATATTGTTTATACCAAAGGACCATAAAACTTCAGAAATACAACAAAAAGACACTTGAATGAAACGAACTTCTAAGTTCAAAAATTATTGTCGCATGAGCTTACATCTCATTCTTACCCAATTATTTTTCAAATAGGTATGTTAAGTGGGAACTACTTCTGTAAACGGTCTCCAAAATTCTTTCTCACATACGTTTCGAATTAAAATAGTATCCAACACTATACAAACCAGTGAATCACATATCACGGATATACATTCAAATACATAAATTATATCTGGCCTAGTGACACCTCTACCTACCCCATCGTTTCATTTATTTATTTTAAGTAAAATACAATTTTCTTTATCAGCCCATATACATATGTTCCACTACAGGCTACGGGCCTCCTCCACAATCGAGAATACGATTGAGAGTGTTTAGGCCATATTGTCTACTACGCTAGCCTAGTGCGGGTTGGCGGAATACGCAATTTTACGGTACTTAAACCAAAACACTTCCATCCTAATTAATAAACAAAGAAATATAATCCTAATTTTAATTCTAAAATTTAAACAAAAAAGACGTTTACGTATAATTTACCGGTAAAAATAGATAAAGTTATCTAATTAATAAATTAATAACAAATCAAAGGTAAACATATTTTTTTAAACAACAAATTAAAATTTAATTATAATAGAAAAAGAAGTGCGTGCCTGTTGGTAAACGGACTAGGCGCGACTGCCAACATGTTCACGGTGGTCGCGGGTTCGAATCCCAGGGCACACCTCTGACTTTTCGGAGTCATGTGTGTGTATTGATTGTCAATCTCCACGCACTAAAACGGTGAAGAAAAATCATCGAGAGGAAACCTGCATACCATAGCGATTTATAAAACTTCTATGGTATGTAAGTCTGCCAACCCGCACTAGGCCAGCGTGGTGGACTATATGGCCTAACCACTTTCAATCGTACTGTCGGTTGTAGAGGAGGCCCGTGCCCTGCAGTGGGACGTATATGGGCTGATACAGATACAGAGAATAATAGAAAAAATAATATCTATAAACACTCATTGTCTACAAAATACAAATATACAATCGTGACATTATACAGAGTTAGTCGTAAAAGGTATGTAAAACTGAAATGGCGATGTTATAGTCATCACAATAAACAATTTTACTATGTTCCATATATTTTGTCGTATCCATTTTTTTTGTACGTACAGCAAATGTTCTCGCGATTTCAGGATTGGTCCCACAATACAAGTTGCTCATCACCATGAATATACTATACCCCTTTCAGTTTTATACTTTTTATGACTAATATTGTATAAATTATGATAAACATCTATAAATTTTAGTATTTACATGAACACGTGGTCATTTTACAGCTTTTTTTACAATAGATTGAAGTCAATTTACAATGGGATATACAAATCAGTGTATAAATTCAAGGGCAATACTATTTATTATGTCACACAATATAGTTTTTGCTTGGATAGTCAAATTACTATAATTTATGACTAGATTTTATATTTATACCAATAGAAAATGTTGTGATTGCCCGCTAAATGAGAACAAAAATGACGTACTGCATGTAATACTCGCAAAAATATAAATTCTGATATATTGTTATATTGAGGGATAACGAAGTGTTAACAATGAGTTAGTGAAATACAGTCCAAATTTAGAGAGGAAAAGTGAGATAATTATATGCCCCAGCCCACACATATATTCACATTGGCTCGACGCAAACCCGCACCACGTGTTCACTATGAAGGATTTTCCACCATCGGACGGCGGTGGAAATTCAAGCGTTTATAAATATACCAATAGCTTTAATGTCTCCAGAAATCTCCTTCACTTGAAAGTAAGCACCAGTAAAGCAGATACAGATACGAATCTACCGTTTCCTTAATGTCCCTATATCCCTATCATTTATACATACATAAACTAACGCCCATATCCCACAAGGGGTAGGCAGGGGTGCCAGGATACCCACATTTCGCCTTGTATATTCCGTCCCACAATATGATAGGTGGCGAGCCTATTGCCATTTCGGGCACAAATTCCTGACTCCGGGCTGATAATGAATAGAAAAATCCAATATCACTTTGCCCAACCCGGGATTCGAACCTGAGACCTCAGCTTTGTAACCGTACCTTAGTACAACTACACCACCGAGGCAGTCGGCTATCATTTATAGGACATACTAAATTACATTATCCTTCTCCAACCTTCTCCTCAGCCTCAGGACAGCCTCTGTGGTGCAGTTGGTTAGACGCTGACTGTGAAACGAGAGGTCGGGGGTTTGATCCCCACACCGAGACAAATGTTTGTGATGCCCTCAAATATTTAACTCGGGTCTGGGCGTTTGTGAGACCGAAAAGTCTCTCGTAGTTTCTGATACACACGACACAAGATCTTATTGTGGGTTCAGGATTATGTATGTGACTGTTGGGTTTATTTATTTATTTATTCTCGCAGTGAGGCTAAAAGAAGGCAAAACAAATCAAATTTTCATCTAAAAACAATATTTATATGGTCGTAGGCCACACGCGCTTCTCGCGTTTATCTTCGGAACATAATAGACTATAGATAATACAATGAGGGGCCTTGGCGTAATGAATTATCTTTGTCTCATGGTTCCAGGCCATATATGTGGGTCAAGAACCTATTTATTGCAGGCTATATGGGCTAGTTCCGCCATTTTGTGTGGCCCTGCGTCACCCATTTTGATTCGCGATTATGAATTTTTAATCACCATTCATAATGACGAGGAAATTATTTTAAATGTTTGGATTTTTTCCTATACGTAACGATTGTTTATTGTAACTCATTTTATAAAATTAATTCAAACGGTCAGTGTAGCCGAAAATAAACTGACTTCATATATTTTTATTATTTATCATTGCTTTTTGAGTCCAAAACAAATCATTAAGACAATTTAGCAGTGCCATAATATTAGACAGATTATATTTTTAGTGAAACTCAATTCTGCGCTGCAGTGATTTTCAAATCAATTGCAATCCCATACTCGTCATATAATAAAACGTTTTGTACTTTTCAAGACAAAAAATAGGACAAACATCTCATTAATAGGAATCAAAATTGAATCTCTGAGTCCTCATTCCCACTATAGCAATGAATTGGTTGTATTACAACCATAACTAAACACAAATAAGCTTGAAGGTAACCATGATTTTTCAGTTTTGGTTGACCAGATAAACACAATTGTTGAATATTGAGCAACAATGCCAACGGATGGTGGTAGGCTGAAATCTATGCTGTGACAAAATATCAGAGGAAACATTACCAATCAACACATGTTGTCACTGGGGTGGAGAGATAAAATAATGAAACTATTTAATAGAATGGAGAATTCCATTTCTGACTCGTACCAATCGATGGCATTCCGACAATTGTTCTGACTTGGATATTAGAAACAACGACAGGTTTTTCGTTCTAACAAAGACTAAAACTAAAGACGGAATAAATACTAGAAACTACTTTGATGTCTAGATAAAATATCGTGAGAGATGCTTTCGGTGTCCTAGTCAACATTATACTGACTTGCTCACATCAGAACGTATTAAATAATACCGAAATGTAATACATTTCTGCGGGACGTTATGGTGGATTTCGTGTTATTAAGTCATCGTCCATAGTGCAGTGATTGAGAGCTGTCTAGCAGACGAGAAACCTCGGGTTCCCGGCATCGAGACAAATGTTTGACCTACAAATATTTATTTCGGATCTAGGTGTTGCGATACTATAAACTTTCTAACAGTTTCTGAAACCCACGACAAAAGACTTGGAAATTTATAGTGTAACTTACGTGTGATTTTTGGGTGTATTATTTATCCTTTACTAAAATAATTACGAGCCTTCAAAGCATAATATCTTAAGTACTAGTTGAGTCTAGTCTAGTAACGCATGCAGCACTAGATCTCTATCGATATCAATTACGTTACATCGTGGGAAAATCCATGGTGTGCGTGCGAGGTGCTTTTTGTATATATAACATGGTGTAGATTTTACTTGGCTTGGTGCAATAATACGGTGTGTGGGTTGTTTATTATTACTATGTCGAATAGACAATATAAAATATTACTAAAGATAAACAAAATAGAAACAATAGCTTAGTAATCGACGAGACGAATGTGCCGAGTTTGATGCTAAACCTATGAGTTTTTGAAGTAACATGTTACTTTTATATGTTTTATATTTCATCACTTGCCCTAGCGATCAAGAAAAACCTTCACCATATATCTGCGTATATTTAACAGACTGTTGATATTCTACAAAATTGACAGTGAAATAAAGTCTTCCAACCAAAAATAATTCAACCAATCAATTAATAATTTCTTGCTTGAGTTTTAAAATCTTTTACGATACTACATCCAAATCACGGCCAGTAAACTAAAATTCCCTAATTAACTAAAAATCGTCAAGAAAATGAAGGGCAATCAAATCTCTCATAAGCAATTAACGCAGACAATACGAGCTCTCTTCTCGAGATGTAAAAACGTTTCGAGTGTAGAAACTAGGCGTTATCCACACACGTATCTCGCATTGTTGCCTCGTGTGAACCCAAAGCACCCGGAAACTTTCCAACGCCTATGGTGTGTGGCGACGATTTGGGAAAAGAAAATTATAAATATTTAAACGTTAATGAGGTATGGAAATTTGTGTTGTAGCTAAATAAAAAGTATTTAATATGTATATTTATCTTCCACTGATTTTTTTACTACAAAAAATATACAGGACAAATCAAAACTGCGACCGAAAACGAAGCCAGGTGTTAGTTTCAATGACTACAAACACAAACTTCATAGTGTTTGGGTGGTAAATCCATAGCTTTTGCTAAAATATTAATTTAAGCTATAGCGTATCATTCAGTCTTTAAAAATGAAATTATGTTTTAACGTATTCACCACCTAAATACGACAACAGGAAAAAAATACAACAATAAATCGTCGCTTTATTTGCAATACTTTTAGTTGCATGAAGTCAATAAAACTACCACTTGACTTCCTTTTTCGTTTGCAGTCTGTATACAATCTGTATAATTTAGAATAATTAAAAGGGTTAAAAATACTGTTAGTTATTTATATCCTGTCTTACTTCGTCTGTACGAAATTATGATTAATCTATGCAATAGATATAATTATACATTTCACGCCATACGAAATCCTGCCACTGTAGAGCTGATATATAAAAAGTATCAAAACCCACTTATTTTCGTATCTTAACATATTATAAGAATCGAATCTACACCAACCTGGTATATTAAACCACTAAGCCACAAGAGACAATGATTGTCAACCATTGTTCATATGATAACTATCTTACGTAGTTGAGAGTCATTTGTGTTTAATGATAATGACTGTGCAGCTTCCATATATTATATAGATATAAAACTATACAGAATCATATATCATTATATATTGTTTTCCATATAGATAATAAATTTTATTGGGGATAACGTAATATATAGCATTGAAAGGATTATTTCCATAACTTGTAACCTAATAGTAAATTATTAATTATTAAGTGACATGATAATTACAACCTGGAGCATAGTATTATTGCCGGTTTCTTAAAATAAAAACACGACTAGAAAAATACAGGAAATGTAAAAGGTATTAATTTAAATGCAATGCTGTATTCCGGTTTGAATGAAATTGTAGCCAGAGTAACTATTTACCATCTTATGTCTCAGGATGGCGAGCGCGGTGGAATGCCGAGCATTGCTTTTTAATTCATGGTGCTGTTTGGTTTTGCTACTGTGTCTGGGCGATCGTATTGCTTACTATCAAGCGACTAGCATCCTCATCTCGCCATTCATTAGAATAAATAATGCTTCCAATAATCCTACTCACCGAAAGAATAATAGGGCAGTAAACCCTTGATATTGGTTTACTAACAGCCGCTGCCAATAAACAATCCCAATCCAAAATTTGCCGTTTTAGATTGACAGCTCAATCTTTTTTCTGATACTATATTGCCAATAATCAATCTCAGTAGTGAAAAAACTATTGCAACATGACAAGAGACCAATCGAAAAGAAGAAAACAATCCAGATTGACTTCAATCTAATTTTTTCGATTGATTATTGGCATCGGCTGTAAAAGACCATATTAATTGAACAACTAATTTCAACTTATACAACTAGCTACGCACCTCATTTTGGTCTTTTTGTATTTCTACACCAAAAACTCATAAAAAATCACTTGACTTGACCTAACAAACCACAATTCTACAAAACACTTTATAATCCAAAAGTAAACTAACGCTGTCAATTAATTGATATGACACGAAGAAAGACTTCAAAAAAGTAACAAAATTAAAAAGTTTTTTACATCTACCCTTTCCAGATATTTGGGTAGGTATGGCCGAAAATATTATGAAGTAGATGTATATTTCTGATATCGCTTATATATGTCTGATACTGATGATATAATACCTACGAGATGAAAAATATATCTTATTATATTCAACCAAACTTTTATGTCAATAAAACAATATTTAAAAAAATTAAACCGTCTTCAAAATTGTTGTTGAAAAAGGTTATAAAACCGATTTTGATGAAACTTACAGAGCTCTTACTTGGACTACTCCCTCTCCAATGCAAAAGGCTTTTTTGCCTTATTACATACTTCTATAAAATTTAGCACAAGTATTCAGACGCTGGTATTGACTAACATATCCAAAAACAATGCAATTCTGACAATATTACACACATACATATACCTATACATCGAATTGATAATCTCCGTTTTATAAAGTCGATTAAAAAAGTTTAAAAATAACATCCGTATATAGGAATTTATAAGTCTATGGTAATAAATTGCATGCATGCATCAGATTCCATTATTTTTCATGATTCAGAGTTAGATTCAAAGTTAACTAAAATAACTTAATACTTATTTTTCCACAGATTGTCCGTATAACCTTGGATTTTTTTAGCTAAGCACAAACGATTCAGACAAAGTATTTTCCGAGGATTCTGATGTTTCATTGTATTTTCATTTAATATGCATTCATTAAAATGTTTAGGATTTTAATCACCCGTTGGTGTTCACTTCAGATAACAATTGGTTTTATAATATTATGAAAAATAAGTATAAAAAACCTATAAAAGATTATAGAACAAAGAAAATAAAGAAATAAAAGAGATTTGTTTATAAAATCTGAATTGAAGTATTTTAATATTATCTTTTCAATCCATTCTTTTTCATAAAATATCGCGTATTCTTATATGAAATGAAAAATACAAAATTAGCAAAAATCCGTTCAAAAATTACTTAGATACGTAATTTAGGATCAACTCAATGGAAGCAATGGAAGCAAGCAAGAATGAAATGTTATATCATTGGAACTAGCATCAAAGATTCTGAGTCAACATACTTTAGACATTAGTGCTCATTAAAGACAACTAACTTTGTAACACTTCCAGAATGTAACTTTTATTTAATTCCATTAATAGTGTATTAGTTATCCATTACCATACATTTTGACTATAAAGAAAAACACAGTGGGATAATCTACAAACTGGAGAAATCATTTTATAAAATTCTATAGTATGGAGAGTCAGTTAAACATGTCAGTGAAACTTTCATTTATAATAGGCAATTCTTAACCTAATACATATTACCAATGCATTTTTTTATGAAAAATAGTTTTCCCAAAATAGGGAATCCTGTGACTCCTGTAAATTTTGAGTGACTATTCCGGCAATAAAATGTAGGTATACATTACATAAAAACACAAAAATCCAATTCACTTACCGCGGCATGTTGGGTGGCGTCGTTGACATCGGTTTCAAAATTCCATTGCGCGGCGACATTATTCGTACATTCTTTAGATGCCTGGTCGTCGGCTTGAAGAAGAAAATCTCTGATCTGCTGCACATTAACTCTGTTCAATCTATCATCTAAACGATTAGTGTCCACACCCCTATTGAAGTCATAGGGGTTCGATCCTGTATACCTCGGATCATTTCTGACGAAATCAGGATCATTCCTTCTGAAGTTAGGATCATTGTTCAGGTCAATCCTGTCATCACGATTGCGATCGTCGTAAGGTCTAAGGGTTGAGCTTGGACCTCCACTCCCTCCATTTGGATATCCATTGTTACTTATATCAGGGTTAATTCTACTATACGGGGTCGAAGAGACCGGGAAAACACCAGCCGTACTTGAGCTAACAGGTCTTGCAGTACTATACTGGAAGTTCCTATCATACTGGTTCCCAGGAGAATTTATCGGTGACTGCGTGCTCGACAATAACCCATAACCATAGTTACGTTGCGTGCTCGATATAGGAGGCAGATCTAACTGAGGGCTCGCGGAGGAGAAATGTATAAGGAGCAGCAGCAAACTGATTGAATTGAATTGGTACATTTTCACTTGGTGGTCGCGATTTTTCAAGAGCCAATGGTGCGTGGTGCGCCTTCGGTATCGCGTTGAAGACTAAACTTTACCTCTGAACTCCGCCGTGTGAATAGTACTGCGAGTACAAAACAATACACGGTCATGAGGAACTGCGTGGCGTTTTTTCAAGTTCGAATCAGTTTGGTTTTGACAACTGTGACCTACAGGACAATGATATCTCGCGGTTTATAGTGCTTGGTAATTGCGTCTTGTCATAGTCACCGACGTCATAAAAGTATGTGATTTAAATTATATTATGATACTCTTATATGTCATAATGGTTGGTACGCGCCTTTTGAGTGTTAAGAAGAGTTAGATGTTTGTCTACCAAACTAGTCTAACGCAGGTTAATGGACTTCACATATTTAAAATTCTTATAAATTAATGTTAGGGAATATTTCACACTTTTCTTTCACTGTGAAATTGGGCCACAGTTAACTAAAATACGAGAATAGCTACTAAAAATCAGAGGTATGTAAGTGGGATTCGCACCTGCGACCACCAGTCTCAGCCAATCGATCCATCCTAATTGCTATCACTCACTACAATAATTGCTAATCAATGGATTATTTGTCAATTAATTTACCACTCGAGTAATCATTAGAAACAATTTTCATGCATTTTCCAAACTTAACGCAATTTGTTTGTGGCCTCGAAATTATGTAGTGTCAGCTTTAAAAATCAATTAATTGACTAAACTAAGATCTGATTAAACAAACAAATCTATAAAAATAGATCTGAAAGTATTTTGATTTAAATAAGATTAGATGTATTATATATTTGAAAAGGTTTGTATGTTGTAAGTATCTACAATAACCAATTAACATAAATTCTAACTGAAAAATGAATATTTAATCATTTTATAACAAAATCGAGACTGTAAATATTTTTTTACAATTAATGTTCAATAACATTTTGCACGATATGGGATGCTCTAACTGAAAATTATAACTGAAAACTCCCCATTTTTTAAACAGATTCTCAATTTATATAGAAAGAAAGAAAACAGATTTATTAGGCACAACAATACAACACACACAGTCACACTACTCTTCTTTCTTCTTTCTTTCTTTCTCTACCAACCTCAAAATATATTTTTCTTTGTTTCCATTTTGTAACGCAGTTAAAAACGCACAGTAGCAAAGCACTGTTGCATAAAGGTGTGACAAAGAAAGTGATAAGGATCGAAAGCGTTGCGATAAACACTCAGCTATGACGCTCGCCCTCATTTGACTTAAAGGAAGTGATGACCTGACTTACCACATACTTTATTACATTAGTTTTACTCATTAGGAATTTCTACAGCAGTATAATTTAGTTTGAATTCACCTACTACTTATTTACTTACTACTGCCCTTAGCAAAATCTTGTTATACCACGTAAATGTTCTCTTAGTATCTGTATCAGCCCATATACGTCCCACTGCAGGGCACGGGCCTCCTCTACAATCGAAAGTACGATTGAGAGTGGTATCGCTCCAGTAAAATCAACGTGTTAATCTTTTAGCCAAATTAGCAACTGCTTTACAAAGTAAATACACCCAACAGTCACATACATAGTCCTGACCCCACCCCCACTAACCCCACACTAAGATCGAGTCTTGTGTCGTGGGTATCAGGAACTACGAGAGAATTTTCGGTCTCACAAACACCCAGACCCGAAACAAATATCTGTGGTTCACACAAATATTTGTTTCGGTGCGGGGTTGAACCCGTGGCCTCTCGTTCCACAGCCGGCGTCTAACCAACTGGGCCACGGAGGCTGTCATACGTATCATCATGTCACATGTCATGGAGGAGTATAAGCTTTAAATAAATTTGGAGAGATTTTATTATTGTATTATTTCGGTATTTCGTCACGGATTAGATAAGCTAGTATCCCTAAGCTTTGTTGAGCTTCTGTGCTCGTTGTTAATTCCTTGCCTGCCATTGATCTGACATGAGTTGCAAAGGTGAAAGAGGAGGCGAGAAAATCACCCAAGTCAATTCCAGCCGTTCATACTAAATCAAATTAGTAACCAACTTGTATTTTGTTTACAAAAGATGCCTATGTGCTTTACGGTATGAAGTAAACAATACACCTTTAAATGCGTCTTCGCATAATGTTCACGTAAAACTGCGCCGTGACCCTGGCGAACACAAAAGTACAAGATGCAGTCGTTTTCATCATACGTCCAAGAATTTCAACGTGTTACGGAAAACTCTGTGTATTTGTAAAGAGTTGTTACAACGCGTAAACAATAAATCATTGAGGTAACAACATAGACAGGCTTGATAGGATTAATAACACGACCTTATATTTTTTACACCGGTACAGCAAAGTGACCAAATAATGTTGTACTTTGGCAGAAAGAGAGACAGATGATTGTCTCTCACTATTTTGTTGAAATCTTTACTTTTTCACATCCACTTCCACAGTTCGGAGACACGCACACCATTTCTATGCGTTATAAGTGTATAACCCTAGTGATAGGTCTCTCAAATGAGAGTAGCGGCCTGGTTAGGTAAGCGACTGTTTATTTCTCCCGCCAACAGCAGTGTAAATGCACTGTTGTATTTCAGTTTAAAGGATATTGAAGCCAGAGTAACTACTGGGCATATTGAAACTTAACATCTCATGTCTCAGGATGGCGAGCGCAGTGGAATGCCAAGCATGTCTTTTTAATTAATGTTCGGTTTGGCATCTGCTCATGAGCAGTCGTATCGCTTACTATCAGGCGAACGGCATACTCGTCTCGCTATTCCCCAAAAAACCCTTCATAATATACCCTGCTAGTATCATTGGACTGCTATTATTAATAGATCACATAAATATTTGTCTATATATTGGGATCGAATTAATGGACGCTCGCTTTACATTCAGCGTTTAACCAACGTTGCCATGGGAACTGCCAAATGTTTGTGCAAGGATATTATTGTTTACTTCAAATAAATTGAACAGCTACTGCGACTAATTAATTGCAAAAAATGCCTAGTGGCTAATAAAATCGCAATTGGGCTATAAACCGTGAGTTCCTGCATTCGATTTCCGGGTCAGTGAGTCCATTATGTGTTTTTTATACCAATTGAAAATCATGATTTTCATATTTTCCAGAAGGGTTTACGTCACGTAAATGACTGTTAATACTAAAATCTAAATATATATACAACACGCACTTAAAATCCATTGAAATAATGTTGGGAAAATTTTACCCAACACTAATGAATATTGAGCACGAATTAGTTGAAAAAGTAAATAGTGACGTAGGTTCACTGATATACTTAAGAACAGTAAATACGAAAATGATCTATACTTTTAGAAATAAAAAATATTGACACCTTTCGTGGCGCAGTTGGTTAGACGCCGGCTGTGCAGCTTGAGGTTGCGGGTTCGATCCCCGCCCGAGATAAATATTTGCGTTATCCACAGGTATTTGTATCCAGCCTAGGTGGTCTCCCTCGTAGTTCCTGATACATACGACAAAACACTCAATCATAGGATGGTCAGGACTATGTGACTGTTAGGTGTCTTTATTTATTTATTATTATTAAAGTTAATGCGAATATTTTAAAATAGTTTAAGTACCGAACTCACCTTATAAGATTTTTTTTTGCGTGTCCTTTTTTTTATTTATTACTATACAAGCGGCCCGGCCCAGCTTCGCCTGGGTACAAATAGATTTCTGTACAATAATATGTATGTATTGTACATATAAACCTTCCTCATGAATCACTCTTTTAAAAAAACCGCATCAAAATCCGTTGCGTAGTTTTGAAGATTTAAGCATACAAAGGGACATAGGGACGGAGAAAACGACTTTCGTTTTATACTATGTAGTGATTTTATATTATTATTTATAACATAAATCTATATTTCGTGTTTTGTCAACACACACATCTAGTCTTCATATTCAAATTCACAGCGTCTTTTTATTTCCAAACTACTGATATTTTATTCCTATCAGCTCCATACACATATCACCAAAGCTTTTTAACGCAAAACGCAATTTTCCTATTGTGCCAGTTTGTCGTGGGAACCGGCGTCGCATAATTACAAGTATACATATTATGTACGCGGTAGCGCATACTAATCTCTCGCATACGATAACTATGCGCTATGGACACTTTAACCTTGACACGCTTCATATATTGTAGGTCATATTTTTATCTAAGCCTTGGAGCCTAAATATTACAATAAAATTAACAAAACCAAGAAACAATGTCTTTGCGGTATGCTTATCATCTTAGAATTCTTGATTATAAAAGAAATACTTACCCAACGATATTTTAGATACCTCTCTAGTTCAATGTTTTGTGTCCCGTTTAACTACAGAAGAAATTAACAAAATATATTTCCAATGCTTCTGTTCATTTTACTATTAAATTATTTTCATTGAGGACTATGATTAGATATTACCCAGAGTCATTTAATGCTCTGTGTCATTAAAATGAGCGTCACTACTCCTTGTATTAAAATTATTATCAAATTATCGCGATATTGAAAAAAATTACAACAAAAAAATCGTCGCTTTTTTTTCAAACTTTTCTATTGCATTGTGTATGAAGTCGCTTAAACTACCACCCGGCTTTATCTTCGGTGGTACTCTTGATATACCCTGTGTATTACTTTTTTCCCAACCGCTATCCGAGTTTTAATACCTGGCTTACAGAACTTGCCATGGCGGGTGTGATGGCGCGACATTCTCTATATCTCAAAACATACCTACCTTCGTTCTAATAGTAAAATAATTTGTCTTGTGACCACAGAGTACATTTTACATGCTTGTGACGTAATTATGACAACTTACTACTACTAGGGATTTTTCGATACTTTTTTTTTTAATTTGCAAGAATGGAGAGACGAGCATTCCTTATGCTTGGTGGTAAGCCACGGCCGCTCATGAATAGTAGCAAAACCAAAATTCATCGTTTTTTTTTTTCTAAATTACAATAATATGACTTACAAAGTTATGTTTGGCATTCCAATGCGCTCGCCATCCTGACAGATATATTAATAATATTATGAAATCTTCAAGTCAACTTATCGCATGCCATGCCTCTGAAGGCTTATTTTTAGTATCATGTGGTTTAATTTGTCGACAAGTACTGAAAGGCCCCTCAAATATTATAATTACGTGGCTATGGAGCTCTCAAGCCTTAGAAGATTTGATCTTATAAAATGAATAAAATTGCTTGAAAAGACCTACAATTTATAATAATAATACAATTGTATCTATTATCCGCACGACTGCTTTCGGCGTTGACAATAGGCAAGGTCAACTATGTTAAACGATTATAGTTCTTATGAGGTTAGGAATAAGAAAAAGCTACACTGTGCTGGATTTTTTCAACATAATTCTATAATTTTATGATATAATATACAGTATTAACCTTAGTCCAATGTTCATAAGTTGTACATTGAAAATACTGAAAATTTTAGATTGCGTTGAAATCTTTTCTTAGGAGAATTACTTTTTGGATACTTCAGCTGATATGTTAATATTCATAATAAATATTATTTTTATGGGAATCTAATTGTTATAAGTTTTGTTATATGATTAGGATACAAAAAGGGGGGCTAATAATTGCAAGAAATCACCATCAAGCATAAATATTCATAGTAATAGATCATAGAAACTTTGTAAATTTTTATACAAGAATAATAAACGAGTGAAAATTATAGGAAAATGTAAACTAGCCAAAACTCTACAACTAATTTGGTAGCATTTATACCAAAGTGACAAGAGTGCATCTGATAGCAAGTACAGAGTAATCCAGATAGTACCTAGTACCTACCAATGTGAAATGATTATTATGTTACCTTACAAATCGTAATAGCAAAGTTACTTCTAGTATGTTTTCTATAGGACAGTTGAACTACCAAAGTATTAAAGGAGGCTTTCCAATATAAGGTTTTGTATAAATGTATATACATTTTAAATAAATAAATAATATACCCCATATTTGACAACAAGTTACTTTCCGACCCGCAACAACCAGCCCCAAAATAAACTGACACCAAGTTAATATCGTCTTGTGTCGTGGGTATCAAAAACTACGATTTACTTCGCGATCTCACAAATACACAAACCTGAAACAAACATTTGTGGACTCAAACAAAATATATTCTGCTATTCTCTTGCCTTTGCTACACTTTGTCACCGTGTCAGTATTGCAATCGACACTTTCTTGGAATTGTAACCGTTAAGTACATTTCTATTAGTTAAGCACATTTGTGGCTGTGGGTCAAGGTGTGTTGTGTCACTTCCCGCCATTCATGGTACATCGTCTCGCTGAACTGTCCGGGTTTTACCTTTAAAGCGACAACTTTATTGTGAAATAACCGAAAATTAAGATACAATTCGCACGTTGAAAACAAAACTGACATTAAACGAAAAACCCACTTTTTTTCAGAATAGGCGTTTAAAGATTTTGTAACTTTTATAAGTTCCATAAGTCTACTATGAATTGAAATAGACCTGATGTTGTTGCTTTTGACATCTAGCGATACAATAAGTGACTTATTAAAAAATGGATTTTTGGACATGACGTAGTTATTTCTGTAGATTTAAGATCTTGCTGTAACTCAATTCCGCCAAATTTCGTATAGTGTCACTTTTGTTTTCAACGTGCGAATTATTTTAGAAAGTATCCTGGGAATACAATTGAATTAGTTTTTCAGTTTAAAATATGACTTGCAGGCTCAGGATAAAATTTCGTCCGAACTATAGGCTAATGCCGTATTGCCTTTGGAATACCTTGATAAATTAGGGCTTAATGGTTTAACTACCAATCCTTGATTTATTATAATACAAATAATAGTAAATAAATAAATAGTAATATTAAAATAAAAATTGGGACTTTAAATATTATTTTATTTTAAAATACAATATTATTATACGTGGGCATATTTCTTCAATCTGCTGTTGAATCCGGATGACTCCATCGCTTCTCTCTGCTCAGGGCTACAGTATGCTGAAATGATAAATACAACACAATATTATTATAATAAATAAACAAATTTTCAATTATTTCCTGATTGATTAGTAATTCAAGATGCATAGGCAATATATCGATAATTATATACACAATATTGGTCTTGACTCTTGATGATAATTAATAAATAGAATGGCCCGTGGTGAATGAGACAATCAATTTACCCACAGTCTCGTGCAAATGCATATTGTAGGTAGGCTTTTTATTGCAAAGGTCCGGAACTCGAGCAAACCTGAAGATAAGTAAACACTGCCGCCCATGAACATCAAAAATACTTAGATCATGGATTTGTTGTCCGCCCATCAAATCAGGAGTACGGGAAGCTAAAAAGATGGGAAGAGGAAAGAGATATTTGCTATCTAGTACCTTTAAATAATACCCACTAAAATAATCCAAGTCTTCACACATTTCGAGGTCAATTGAGCAGTATAAGACCATCGCCGCCTATTTGGACATATTTCTCTGAGCCTCTCTTCGCTCAACACCGATAACAGTGTAATAACTTTTAATTAACAGTTTTAGAAAAAACTCAATGTACTCACGAACAGTACTGGGTTCCCAGCCGATATATTCAGAGTTGCGCTCGTTCTCAGCCTTCAACCAGTCGTATAGAGGTTGGAAATACTCCAAAACTCCGCTGGCGTCCATTATCCTTTGACCTGTGAGAGCCTCCATCGCATCAGGCCAGGGTTTTGAGGAACCCATTTGAAGCATTTTGCTGGAATGTGAATTTTGTTAATGTATTTGTTAAATATTGTAGGATCAAATAATATTGGTTTTACACTTATCTCAACATTTCACAATAGTTTTTTCGAATATCGATTTATTTTATGTCGGGTGTGATTTCATTTCTTTAGTTTATAATTTATATTAAATTAATTCTTTACCCTTATTAAAAAGCTATGAAAATATAATTAACACGTATTTGATTCCTTTTTAAGGATCGGGCTTAAAGTATCCTAAACCGACGTGAATGCATGAAGGGATAAATGAAAATGGACACAGCGAAAGTAATATGTCAGGTTCGAGCAATGTTCTTCACATTTCATAATCTGTTCCTACCCCTATGGGATACAGTCGTGACGTTTATTTATATAATATGTCCGTTTATACCTTTTTAATTTACTAAAAGAATTCATTAACATAAACTTCTTTCTTTCTAATAAGCTCTCTACAATATAATTTCTCATAGTTTTCATGTACATTACTATTAATAATTTACCCCAAAGCGTCCCCGGCGGCAGTACTCCTGTAGATGTCACAGTTGGACAGCAGTCTGCTGGAGTCACCTGGAGTATACTCTCCTGCCAACTGACACAGGGACCGGTGGAATTGGAACTGGATTATATACGAGATGTAGTATCTGAAAGTAAGGTTCATAGTTAATCTTTATTAAAACTAAAGTCACATTTAGGTTTAATAATGTTTTAAAAATATTAAGACTGTTTTGTGATGGAAATATTATGCTAGGAGAGTTGATCCTTCCTGGAAAATTATTAATTACATAGAATTTTTTATAATATGATACGGAAAAGAGGAAACTGAAATTTGAACCTTGAACCCCAACGTTACTTCAATTAGTATATCAATATTGTTACAGTCGGAAAAAAAATATGCCCATTATAAAAAATCCTACAGTAAATATGTTTGAAAGCGCAATATACCTCATATATTCAACATCAGCAGAAATATGGTATTTAGCTGCAGGATCGAAATCAGCTTCTGTCCTGGGTACTGGAGGCTCCACTCCTTGCAAAGCCTCTCTCAGTTGCCAGAAGTGACAGTTGTACTCATCAGGAGTTGTGGTGCCTCGGAATACGCCGTAACGGAACAAGTCCAGAAGGTAGCCGAAAGGCAGGAACACTATTTTATCCAAACCCTGGAATGAAGAGAGAGCACGAGATACATAAATGTAAAATATTTTTTTTGAATATACAGATACTAAATGGAATGAGGCAGCCTCTACCAGGCTCGCTTTTCCGCGTAACCTGCGTTCTCTAATTTACCAGACGTTCAAAGTTGTTCTATCGTATTAATTCATTAATGATTGAATATAATTTTTATTTATTTTATTTTAAAACTTTATGGTACATCAGATAAATATAAGTAGACAGCAAAATATGAAAAAAATATGGCGGTCTTATTGCTTAAAGTAATTTATTTGTTGATTGTAATTTCTATTTAGTTATTTATGGACAATTTAATGATTATTTTTTTGCACGTCTGCTCTATCATATACTTTACATAATTAAATAGAATTAATTCATCTTTTCTACATCACCTCCTTGGTCCCTCTATGTGGCTGATATTTCCAACGTTAATTAAAAGATATAATAAACTTATTTACCATTTTGTACAACTGATTGATATTCGATTCGAGATCATCAGGTCCATCTTCCAAAAGTCCCATGACCCTCAAATGCTTTGGTGTGGCTACAGAGAGGGCAATAACGTCTCCTACAGCTTCGTGGAATCCTGTAATATAAAATATTGGGTTAATTTCGTAGCTGCTGTGAGAGGATCTAAAAATATATTTAAATATTTTTAACACATTTGTTTACTCCATACGATGTTTGAGTGAGAGAGTTGAGAAAAGAGAAATAATCATTGTAATGTCAAGAAATTAATCAATTCACCAATGTTATTTTCATCTTTGTCTTTGATAAATAGGATGAAGTTGATTGATTTAAAATTATGATAATCATTGAAATCTTACAGAAATAATAAAACCTACCAGGATTTGCGCCAGCTCTGTACACAACCGGCTGGTCTTTGTACTGTAAGTAATACTGAATGTGGCCCATTTCGTGATGAGTGGTCTTGAAAAACGAATCAGTGATTGTTGTGCATTGACGAATCCTAAAAAAATTGAAATATTTTAAACCTATTAAGTTGATATAATATGAGAAACATTTTTGTGTAATGTAGAAAAGATTTAACCTGATGTTGATTAACACAGAGCAGTCACATGATCAAGCAGATCTCTTGATAGTGAATGTTTGGTATATAATATATCCTAAATATTTTTTTATGTCAATATCTGAATTGCTTTCCGGTCCTTTAAAAATATTTCAGTTCTTGACGACTAAACTTACAAATGATTTGAATTGTTAAAATATGGACCAAATCTCAATGATGTTTACGTCTATTTACTTTCATAAACATATCCTTTACCTGAAATCATCACCATCATAGAAGTCCCACGCCGAAGCGTGGCACACCATGTCTCTACCGTCATCAGGCTTTTCAATGATGGACTTCTCCCAGAATATGTCCGTCATTGGTTTCAAATTTAGAGATGTGAAGAACTCTTCGGCAGTTTGGAACATCTTCAGAGCTGTGAAGTTCTGGAAAATCAAAAAACAGTCTATTAGATTCAAGGTTTAAATAACCATTACTACACACATCAGTACATAGATAGTACTGACCCCACATTAAGATCAATTAAGTCCTGTGTCGTGAGTATCAAAAACTACGAGAGACTTTGCGGTCTCACAAATACCCAGACCCATAATACTTTGAAAGTAAAGTTTACGTTTCTAAACAATAAGGTCAGTTGACAAAAAATGCATTCGAAGTGTGAAAACAGGATGAAAGATAGTTGAATTGTTTTGTATTTTACCTTCATTTAAAAATCGGTCTTTTAAATTAGTAAAAAACCAGAGTTATTCAGATATGCATAATTTGTAGGCACATTGGTAAGTAAATAAAGGAAATCAGATGTAATTATATATACAGTTTGTATAAAACAGATAGACAAAAATTTGTTAAAATATAAGTAATAAATGTTTACCTGTGCAATAAGTGCAGCAGTTATATCAACATCGGGCTTGTCAGGGAACGGACGGGTAAACTTCTCCACATTACCCCAAGTCTGTGCCCAAATGTTACCTGAAATACACATTCTATCAATAACATTACTTCGAAATTTTTCACATGAAAAATATTATTTTTTCCCGTTTTATCCGTCTATCCGGTAATCTTCCCTTGGATTCTCCTACCTCGCGGGTTTCATTCGGATACTTTCAAAGGTTATTAATAGACCATATGTATTGTTTATAAAAATATGAGCGACTATAATGAGCGTTTCTTAATGCGACTATAAAATTACTATCATATGACTTGTTTTTTTTATTCATAATGAAGCCTTCATTCAACTTCCCGCACACGGTTATATAATCATAATATGAATTTTCCGGTTATTACACTTACCAAGTAAATGCGCAGGAATAGGTCCTCTAGCAGACACCACGTCCTCTCCATACCGGAGACGTAGGTTCCTCCTCACATAGGCATGGATCTGCTGGTACAAGGGCTTGATTTGGCCCCACAGGGTCGCGAATTGGTCCTCACTGTCTGTCGCCTCGTACTCACTAAGCCACCACTCCGCTACGCTGTCGTAGCCTGAAATGAAATAAAAATGACTTTTTTTACTGGTGGAAGGTCTCTCATATATGAGAGGTCGCCTGGGTAGGTACCACTGCAATGTCTATCTCACCCGCCAAACAGCAGTGTAAATGCACTATTGTGTTTTGGATTCAAGGACATTGTAGCCAGATTTACTACTGGAAATATTGAGACTTAACATCTTATGTCTCAGGATGGCGAGCGCAGTGGAATGCCAAGCACTGCTTTGAAATTTAGAATAACAACTAGTTCTGTTACAATTAGTTTTGTAGACCCAAATACTATATTATATTCACATATTATATTACCATTAAGTTTTGCAGCTTCGTTGTCCATCTGTATATATTCTGTGAAATTGCCCTTAGAAGGAGCTCCGGCAGCTTTGTGCCATTCCACCCAAGTATATTTCAACTCTTCAGCGTCGTTGCTGTTGGCGAAAATGTTGGTGACCTCTAAAAATAAATAAATAATAAATATACGCAACAGTCACATACATAGTCCTGCCCCACACTAAGATCGAGTCTGATATGGGTATCAGATCCGAATGCCGAAACAAAATACATGAGGATCACAAAAAAATTGTCGGTGCGGAGAATAATCCCGCGGCCTCTCGTTTCACCAAATGCACCGGCGTCTAACCAAATGCACCAGAAAGGTTCAATGTATCAATATCAAATAAGTTATTAAACATCCATTAAGTATTAACATTACCTTAAAGTTCGGCAATGCACCCATAAATACTTTGGTGTTTTGAATTGTCATCGTAAGCCTTTTTAATCGACTTAATTTGAGCAAAATCATTGTATTTGAATATATAAATTATTGTAGTTTTAACAAAATGAAAAAATATATTTGGTATTTGCAATGAAATAATTACGTCAATGATTTTGTCTATTTTACCTGGCTCAACATGCAAGTCACATTTTGTCCTATCCTTATAATCACAAATAGTAGCCTTTGCGTAGTTTGACTGCATGTTATTGATGGCCATGATCAGTCTTTCGTTCAAGTCTTCAGGCAAAGCCGATGTGCCGAGCTCGGAATATTTCTTAAACATTCTCTTGAGGTCCTCGTCTTCAAATTCATTCCAAAGGTAGGTCATAGTCTCCTTCCAGTATTCTTTTTCGTCTTCGGCCAAGTCCAGGGATATTTGGAGCTGAAATATATTGTTTTCATACACAACTATATCTTATGTTCCTTATAAATTGAATAATATCTGACTGAATCAATTAGAAAATATTAAAATATCTTGAAGGAGTTTGGATCCAAGATGTATTAAATAAAAATGTAATTTGATAAGCCAAACATAAAACGTAAACGATAACGTAACCGTTTTAGTGTTGAAATCGTTTTGCTTCTAACAGCCTAATAGAATCTACCAAAAAAGAAAAATTAAGTAGGATTATCATAAGAACTAACATTCAATATTTTGTTTCAATTCTAAACCTCAGAAATTCTATAATCTCTACATTATCCTCACCAGCTGCTCCTCATTATAAGTAGTCAAGTTAGTCTCATAGTTCCACGAGGCCACAGTCTTCTTGTTCTTGGCCTTCTCCATGAGCTCGTCCAGGTTCCTCATGTATTCCCTGCCAGCTGCCTCTTCAGCCGCTCGCTCCGCCGCCCGACCCTGGGCCGCTACCACGAACACCGAGGCTATCGCCCCCAGTAGGGCTAGTTCCCCGATGATCTTCATTATTAACTGGTGGGGGGTAGATACATTAGTATTGTACTATGATGGTGAGATTTAATTAATACTATGGTATTCCTTTGTGGAGAATAATTTTTCGAATGTTTTTAAGCGACTACCTGGGTGACGTAGTTGTACTACTACGGTTACAAAGCTGAGGCCTCAGGTTCGGGGGGAGACCCGGGCCGGACAAAGTGATATTGGATTTTTGTATTCATTATCCCATATCCCATATCCCGAAGTCAGGAATCTATGCCTGATATGGGGATACGCTTGCCTCCTATTATTTCGTAAGAAGAAACATACAAGGTGTCCTGGTTGCACCTCTGCCTACCCGTCTGGGAAAAAGGCGTGAGTTTATTTATATTTTTTTAAGAATGCAAAAAGGTTATGGTTCACTTTTACGTAATTATCGCTTCCCACGAACGTCGACGATACTCGTTTAAATGCGTTGTAGGATTTTTAGAGGGAAGATTAAAAAAAAAACAGATGAAATGAGGAAAGCGATACTAGGCTTCAGGAAAATTGCTGAATAAAACACGACAACAAAGCAGTATTTTTACATTGGTTCTGTGGGATAGGACTACCACAGTTGACCCGTACTATTTGTACCGTATTCCAAGGTACCTACAGTGTAGCATTACTTGTCAATATTAAGTTAAAGTAATAATTCCTAATCTCTGGAACATAATATCGTTGTGTACATGATTTGAAATACATTACGTGACATATTTAAAATAACGATATGAGTACGAAAGATGTGCGCAATCTATCTCGAATATCACTGATAACACAGTCCGGCAAACCTATTTCTATCCCAAGACTTGATCGCGACCTTATCGCTCTTTATATTATCTAGGTATATGTATCATAATTGGGTATCAGAAATAATAATAAGAAATACACTCAACAATCACGTACATATACCTGCTCCTACATCTTTGTGTGTGATCTTTTAGGTCTTGTGCCGTGAGTTTCAAAAGCTATGAAATACTTTTGAGTCTCACAAATACTCATACCCCTGATACGTTATCCGTGAAAACATATTCATCTCTATTTATCTCTTGACAGGTCTCCATATGTCATCTAATACAGTTTACTAAACTCAAAGTGACAAAAACTCCAAAAAATGCCCCTAATAAAATAATATTTTTGAAAGGAAATAATGAATTATGAACAAGTTCCCACTCAATGGCAAAATAACATTAAACTTACCTGTTTAAACAAATCTTAAGAGCCACAACTAACAATAAGCGAGACGAGCGCAACGCATCGAATTTAAAGACTTTGGATAAGATAAAAACACCAACAAAACAGTGAATATGTCAAGGAGATACTTCAGTTCACTGATCTAGATAATGACGCTTTGGTAACTAATATGAAAATAGCGGTAAATAATCAGATGTCATTATAAGAGCTTGCCAGTCTCACTGAACTACCAAGAGAGTCAGGCATTCTAATCCCAAGGCACATAGGTGCAAAAACTTTGAAGGTGAGGAAAAACAAACTGATAAAACCTGAATACCATACAGATCTTAAGGATTTTGTAGGGTATTTGAATTCTGCCAAGCCGCACTAGACCAGCGTGGTGTGCTAGACCATTCAATTGAAGTCCCGATAGTTGTAAAGGTGACCTGTATCTTGCTGACAATTAAGAATTTAAGGGTTTATGATACTTCTTGTAGATATGGGATGAGGAGGTTAAATCCTTAACTCAGTATCCGAAAGATTTCTCTAACTTAATAAACCTAAAAGAAACCAAGTCACATACTCACAAACAAAACTCTTTTCGTGGTCTCACTGCAGTACCCACACGGCATATTTAAACTCAAAAACAAACGAGAATCAATCCACGGCAAAATCTATGGGACAACTGAAGATATTCAGTTGAAGTTTGTTGATTATTATGTAAATGAATTTGCGTGTTGGTCTGTCTGTCATGCTTGTAATTTGTAGCTTTTGTTCACTACGGTCGTAAACGGACTTAATAAGATAAGATGTTATTCTCTTTTAGGATTTTTATTTTTGACAACCTCCGTGGCGTAGTTGGTTAAACGCCGGTTGTGAAACGAGAGGCTGCGGGTTCGATCCCGTACTCTACCAAATATTTGTGTGAAACACAGGTATTTGTTTCCGGTTTTTGTGTTTGTGAGACCGAAAAGTCTTTCGTAGTTCCTGATACCCACGACACAAGACTCGATCTTACTGTGGGGTCAGGACTACGTATGTGACTGTTGGGTGTATTTAAAAAAAAAAGAATGCTGGGTAATTTTCTGTGCTTTTTTTACATGGGTCTGACAAACAATAGGCTCACCTGGTAAACCCGGTAAGCAATTATGGGTACCTGTGAAAATCTACAATAATTAAATCGCCCGATGCTGTCTACTCAAAATCATTCAAAATAAAGACGAAAGGAGAGAAGGAACGTGAGGCTTCCAACCATCTTACTCACTGAAGGTAACACAAGAGCAAAGTCGTCCATTACCATTGGTTATCAGTGAATTTACAGATTTTTGTGCCCCAGTAGCCAATGGCAAGGTCCAGACCGCTGATCATAAACAACTATTGTTTATGAGAGGAATCGTGAGGGCATTTTCATTGCTCTAATAGGTAAACGAGCATGCAGCCCGGCTGTCGAAGAGCCCACCTGATGGCTACCGCTGCTCATGAACCTTCGCAAAGCCAAGGGTTCAGCACAACAAAATCGCTGCCTACCTTAAGGAGAGTAATCTCTTCCTTCCTTCAGTAAAAGTTGGTACTTTAGTAGGATTAGTATTTATTCAAAAGTTGGTTCAAAATATACTAAATTAGTTTATACAGATCTGTATAATTTTCCTTATATAATAAGTGATTGGATCTATTGTTATTATGAGCCATGGTGAAGGTTATAAATGATCTTCCTCTATAACGGAATCACTGTGCAATAGAATCTCGATCAAATTATGTGTCAATATACACAATATATCGCAATTACCCTAAGTAGTCCTTATGACACCTCTGCTTATTCATTTATGGGTATTCATATATATATTATGCAAATGATAAATGTTTTTATTTATTACACCAAGAAACATTATAAAGTGCCTATTAAAACATTGAAATGAATTAAAACTATTTATTGGATCTGTAAAAGGTATTTTTTTTTATTGCATTGAATGGCGAGACGAGCGTGCCGTTCGCCTGATGGTAAGCGATGCGACCGCTCATGAACAGTAGCAAAACCAAACAACACCTTGAATTACAAAGCAATGCTTGGCATTCCACTGCGCTCGCCATCCTGAGACACAAGATGTTTAGTCTCAATATGTCCAGTAGTTACTGTGGCTACAATCTCCTTCAATCCGAAACACAACAGTGCATTTAAACTGCTGTTTGACGGGAGAAATAGACATTGCGGTGGTACCCACCCAGGCAGCCTCTCACATATGAGAGACCTACCACCAGTATATGTATATGTATACATTATTTCCATTCTGTAATTTTTTATTCTACCGCCACACAAGTTCACAAGGCTGTCTTCACCAGGGAAAAACGGTCAAGAAACTCTAGCGTTGCTGTTTTCAAAACAAGTTTACAATAAAATGATTACATAGGAGTCGCAGCTTATTTTAATTTAGAGCAGTTCATAAATTATTTTTAATAATCAATTGACTATCAATATTATTAATAAAGTCAATTTAAACAGCTGAGATATATAAAGTCACCCAGAAGGCAGGATTGATATATATAATACACTGTACATTTAATTAGTATCCATATTCATTTCACGTCAAACCGGGCAAAGTGCAGATAATGTATTCTCTGGTTTGGTTGTTACAATATTCAAAATCACGTTTCGCTTTATGTTTATGTTAAAACTTTTCATAACACCATTAATGACTTTGTAGCAAGCCTTAACTTTATGCCTTAACCATACCTTGAGATATATGCCTGAGAATAATGTATCGTAGTCTTCTATATCGTTATTCTGTGCGTCGACTGGTTAAATAGACACCCAACAGCCACATACATAGGTACTTCTTATTAGCATCATCATCATCATATCAGCCACAGGAAGTCCACTGCTGAACATAGGCCTCCCCCAAGGATCTCCACATCGACCTGTTGGAAGCGGCCTGCATCCAGCGACTTACTTACTTTGCACATAGCTCGTAGAACCGATGGTCGTTGGGGCCGAAAGGTTCTTCTTATTATAATTGATTGCAATTATTATTTAGTCAGAAGATATTTTTGAGACGTATAATGCGAGACAAATATCTGTGTGACCCACAAATAAAGGTCGGGTTAGCGTGTTTGTGAGACCCGAAAAGTCTGTCGCAGTTACTAATAGCCAGCACACAAGATTCGGTCATCACAAAATTATACCTGGCAGTGAAAATTTTCAGACGAATTGGACGCATTCGAGCTAAAATGGCAAGAGCTTGCAGAGGACAGGATCAAATAGAGGACAAAAGGGAGGTCTTTGCTCAGCAGTGGGAGACAATACACTAAAAAATATATACTCTGGCATCAGATCTGGCACAACTCAACAATATAACGTTCTATATTTAAATGAATATGCTTCGAAACTACCAACTGCCACTAATATCAAAACTGCAATAAAGATTGTTTGAATAATAAAACCTGTTTCTAATATGATGCAAATATGTCTACAAATGCCAATAACCTTTCAAGTAAATATTTTGTATGCAGCATTTTATTAGCGAATGATGTCCTACAAACGAGGCGATCTTTTGACAATATCCTCAAACACACACAACAATGTTTCCTTATCTTCTTCACCAACAGTAAGTCTAATCCTGAACAGAAGTCTTCTCATCCTTGAGATCCACAGAAACGTGTTGGAAGCTGCCTGCATCTACTCTAAGTTCTTTTAAACGCTTAAAAATCTTTAATAGGTAAACTATATCTCTCTGTTTCAGCCCATATACGTCCTACTGCAGGGTACTGATCCCTCTGCAATCAAGAGTACGACTGAGAGTGGTTAGACAATGTAGTCCACGCTGGCCTAGTACGGGTTGGTGGACTTAACATAAAAATACTTACATATTGCATTAACCATCCATACTTAATGTTTAAAATGGACAAAAAAGAAAATGTCGTTGCCACTATCGGTGGCGTAACAAAACATTGTTAGTATGCACGAACGACATACACGGCTATTTAATTTTTTTATGGACATGTAAACTATTTAATATTTTTTTAGTCTGGTTTGGTAAGTGACCATAATACATCGAAAGTAGATGCTGCTCAGTCCAAATAGAAAATCGGACACGAGAATGATGTCTCCGATCAATTATGCTGGCATAGAGGATTACTACGTAACACGATATTCGACATATACATATGATTAAACAGTGTTGCATAGAGAATATTCATCGACATTATAATTAAAAAAAAAAACACTATGAGTAGATTTCAATACGAAGCCAGATTAGCTATTGGACATGTTGAGCCTGAACATCTTATGTCTTATAATGGTGAGCGCAGTGGGTTGCCAAGCATCGCTATGTAATTCATGGTATTGTTTGATTTCGCTTCTGTTTATTAGCACTCGTATCGCTTACTATCAGGCGATTGGCACGCTCATCTCAACATTTAATGCAATAAAAACGATATATAGACAGCGATACATCGTATATCATGGCATTTAATTAACACCTCAGACCACATTTATGCAGGTCCGTAGAACGAGTCTATAACCACTATATACATGAATCGCTATCTAAGGTAATACAAATATTCTACAAGCAGCGAATATTAAAGCCGCTAAATAAATTCAAATGGTCCGAGATACAAACTGCAATCTGTGTCATGAGAAGGATATGAATGTAAATAAGAAAAATCTATTATACAGAAAATTTGAAGCAATAACATTCAAAATTTTCCTTGTTATTGTATTTTGTATACCTACATTGCATTATAATCTTTTTATCAATACATTCAATATTTAGATGGAATAACTTGTATTATATAAATCAATAATTCGTATGGTAATTTCTATGGTATGTAGCATTAGGCCAGCGTGGTGGACTATATGGCCTGACCACTCTCAACCGTACTCTCGATTGTAGAGAAGGCCCGTGCCATGCAGTGGGACGTATGATGTTTATAGGCTGATATAGGAATATTTTTGAAATATATGGAATTATATATAAAAACTTTCAATTCAGTTAACGTACTTAATTATTTTCTATAATAATGAAAATGAGATATACAAGAAACAAAAAAACGTTAGTAAAAACTTGCATAGCTTAAACTAGTTATTTAATTTAGTTCTGAAATTTTTATATTTGAAATTAATTACGATTAAAGCATTAATAAAATTCGTTTATGAGTCCAAAACTTCGTAAATAAATATAAGTAACATTTATTTTATTTTACTAATATAAAGACATCCAATGGTAATTATGGGTTCTTATATCTATTACAATAAGTAACATGCTAAATGCACTACATGCAGGAGTCACAACATGCATTGAATAAGAAATAATTAAATTTTTTCTCGTTTTATTTATCACTAGTAAAATTTGTATGCACTCACCAATGTTTTCTGTCGAACAGCGACCGCTTCGTGTGTCGTCAGATATTTTATCCGGTCTGTATCAATGATAACGCCACCGTTTTGTATTCCTTATCGATTTAAAATCATCTCGTGTTTTGTTTGTTTGTATGTCATGTTGCTATACGAGTAGAAAGAATTACTAGAATATATCAGATGACAAGTGCAATATACTTGAAATTGTCCACAGACAAGAAGTAAACGCGAAGATGCCTTCGTCAATTCTATTGTCTGGATGGGACCGAGAATCCAGAAATTGTTTCGCAGTGATAAAGCATTAGCGGCATCAATTTACTTAACTTAGAGCTAGCATGACCTATGTGATGTAAAGCCTGCCAACCCGCACTATGCTAGATTATAATGAGCTTACCCCTCTAAATCGTACTCTTGTTTGTAAAGGATGCCCGTACTCTACAATGGGACGTATAGAAGCTGATGACTAAACCATCTAAAACATTTTATTATAGCAATTCCTTCTACATTTCATCTAAATCGTACTTTCGTCTGTAGAGGAGGCCCGTACCCTACAGTGGGACGTATAAGGGCTGATGACTGAACCATCTAAAAATAGCAATTTATAGAAATACCTTCTACCCTGAAATTCTGGAACATATGAGGGCTGATAACCATCAAAAACAGCAGTTTAGAGCTCTTTCTGACCTAAATTTCTTTCTCATAAAATAAAACCACGTACAAATCCTAGTCTTCCAGCTTCCAGTGTAATGTATACTGCCATTGACATCACACGTGTTCGTTTTACATAAATATTTCCTATGGATTTTTCCTCAAAACATTAAGTACGAGACAATATGGTCGACCTGTATGTGGCTGTTATTGTTGCATTAGCCTACTTATTTATTCGTGTACCTGCCCTTGGCCCTGTATGAGAAATTTCTATCGTCATTTTTATACTTACGGCCTTATTCAAAAGCAGTTAATATACCTACTTTAGTCGACGAATCTTTTGTCTTCTTCGCTCAAATTGAATTTCAAAGTTGTTGGAAAGGCACAGAACATTCGATAAATATATAGTGCTATAAACTATCTCTGAATGTTTGAATAAGGCCATTAAGATTTGAACTGTCTGACTGTGCGTGGTAGTATATTCATATATGTATGTCCGTACCTACGGCAATCAACATTATAGTATTATGGAAACCTGTCTTAGTGACCTATGCAAGTGTGTTGCCTTTGAATTTTATTTTATCATTTATTATGGTTTGCGTTGGTAAATAGACTAGAGGTAGCTGTCAACATTTTCATGGTGGTCGCAGGTTCATATCCTAAGGCATACCTCTGACATTTCGGAGTCGTGTGTATAATGATAGTGAATCAACACGCACTATAGCGGTGAAGGAATATATTGTAAGAAAACCTGCATACCATTTAAATTTCTATGGTATGGGCCGCCAAGCCGCATAGCCTAACCCCTCTTAATCATACTCTCGATTGAAGAAAGAGGAGGCGCATGCCTTGCGGTGGGACATATAATCCTTTGTTCCATATTTATTTTTAACGCTTGCAACCTTGACTCTACACTAATACTCGTATCTTCAAGTTTTTGACGAAAAATCTTTGTTTAACTACTCACGTAATTTCTTCTACATTAACTTCGGCCTCAGAAAGTTCACCATTATACACAAAGCTTCCCAGGGAATCTTCATAGCAAATTGCTGGAAATGGCTTGCATCTAGGAACTCCCCGCAACCTTAAGGTGGGTACTGACAGTTGTTACTATCCAATTACGCGGAGAATCGTATGCTATTAGCGTATCTTATAACCGCCACACATTTTGCAACTGTTTTATATACTCACGACTATGGTATCTTCGAGATGAGAAAATTGCCTCTTGTAAATAGGGCTTTACGAGACATAATGTAACATGTTACAAAGCCAGCATTCGTACCATCAGTAAGTGGAAACGAGCAAAAATACTGTATTATTACAAACGATTTTGGGACACAACGAAACATAAATGCTCGTTGCGATTGTTCCATCACACCGCGTAACGTCAGTGTTCAGCACCGAACTTGAGCTAGGTCGGATGGCTACCTAGTTGGTTTTATTTTATACAATAGATCCGGCAAACGAGAAAACAAGTCACCTAATGCAAGTGGTCACTGCCGCCGATAAACATACAGAACGGGTGGTCATAGATGTGTTGCCGGATCAAATCAGAAGAGGAATGGGGAGAAACATTACTGATCATAGACCCTCCACTACAACTCCTGTCAGCCAGGATCAACAGTTGCATGCAATAAATTGACACTAGGCTCCGGAGTGCGGTGAGTCTATCAAGTATCAGGAACCCTAGTCTGTCTTTAACCCGCATCGAAGTTCAGAAAGAAATAGAAAACTATGTCGAATTAGGACGCTGTATATGACTGTTGTACGATTGAGAGTGATTAGGCCATATAGTCCACCACGCTGGCATAATGCGTGTTGGCGGACTTACATACCATAGAAATTTTTATAAATCGCTATGGTATGCAGGTTTCCTCACGATGTTTTCCTTCACCGTTTTAGTGCGTGGTGATTACATGACTCCGAAAAGTCAGAGGTGTGCCCTGGGATTCGATTGTAGAGGAGGCCCGTGCCCTGCAGTGGGACGTATATGGGCTGATACAGATGTGACTGTTGGGTGTTATTTATTTATTTATTATTTAAATAGGAGTTGGAAGCAAATAATTGTCAAATACCCTCCACAGCAAAGCGGGTGAAAAAATATAGAGCTGAGATATTAAAAAAGAAAACGATATACAAAGATATACAACACGAGGAACCAAAAAAGGGGAGCGGGACGGAAAAAGGATGGGAACAGGAAAGTGATATTGGGCATCCAGTAATCTATGTATGTAAATCCGAACCTCTTGTACTACGTCTCGTGTATATCCGACACTTTAATATACAAATCTTTAGTATTACATATGCCTACCTAATATTTTTTTTAGAATTTAACAAAGTCAATATTACATTAAATTTATATATACATACAAAAAAATTTACTACATTATACATTAATTACTATAAATACTAAAATTTAATAAATCAAATCTAGAATAGTTAATTTTTTTCAATCTTGAATTCTTAATTAAACGTAAATTGAATTTTATATATTTATTAATTATATAGCTTCCCTAACTATAAGTTTGAAATGAAATGGAAAAAATATTTATTATGCATGGACTTGAAAAAAAATTATTATTTATTACTATTAATTGTTATATTGCAAATGTGTGAAATAAAAGGCTTTTTTATTTTTTTATTTATTTTATTTATGCCTACCTAAAGGCTAAATCAACATAAGTAACAATAAACCAGTTTTACATTGTTTACCCGACATCTCCGAAAATATTTGATGTTTTTATCCGCTTGAGAAATTTTAACACCACTTTAAAGATATCGGCGATACAGATAAATTACAAAATGTCTTATCTTGATGCGACATTACAGACATCTTATGTTCTAGACATCGCTTTACTGTACCTAGTGGTATTAGACAAAAACAACGTGTCTTTCTTTTTCCTCTCTTCTTAGATAATTTTAAAATGAAGGTAATAGTACCACAGTACTTAATTGTGAGTGTTTGGTAGTTGAGATGATTTTAATTCACATGCCTACGCTAAAAATTTGGAAGATGAGTGGGTGCGATATTTTTGATACATTTGGACAGCTATATTGAAAGATTTGTTAATATGAGATTAAGGATTACTACTAAAGGAGAAATAGATATCATACAGGGTATATCAAGACTGCTACCGAAAACGAAGCTGGGTGGTAGTGTTAGTGATTTCAGACACAATGCAACTAAATTTTGTGCAAAACTTTGTGACGAAATTTTTTTTTTTTTTTTCTATCGTCGTATTAGGATGGGAAATACATTGTTTTTTCTTAAATAATATTGTACACCCTTTTATTTTTAAATAATGCTATGGTATGCAAGGCTTTAAATTGTTATTTTAGCAAAAACTATGCATTTACTACCTAAACTAGACGATATTTAAAAAAAAAATTTCGCGTTTGTTAACGAAATTTTTAGTTGCATTGTGTTTGTAGACACTAAATCTACCACCCGGCTTCGTTTTCGGTAGCAGTCTTGATTTACCCGGTATAATATAATTCAAAGCACTTTCACAAACATTCAAAACTAATTCTAAAAATCAAAACGAAAGAATGTTACAATTTGTAAACATCAAAATATTGTAATGAAATATTACATATAACTCACATTAAAATTGCTCATTCCGGCTACTCAACCCACTACTATTCTAGTACAGCCTGCGAGCACTTAAGAAGCGTCATAACACGACTAAAATACCAAACCAGTGCAAAATGTGAATTCAACAACTCTCTAATGTATATTTTTTAATAATACCAGTTTTTAATTATTCGCTCTTAGATTTTTATTTAAATTTCGGACTGGTTTTGAAATGAATAATTCGGGCCACGAGGTCCGTTTTGAGCCATTTGTATTTTTAATACTTCATAAATACTTTTACTTTTCAAGTTATTTGCGACCATTGTTGCTTCGCTATGCTTCTGAAACTATTTCGTTGTTCCCTCGTATTCCTGCCGTTATCTACATATAAACCTTATATTATTTATAGTCAGTTTATAAACCTTTTTTGCTTATCGAATTTTTTCTCGTCGTCTTCGTCGCTCAAACTCAAAAATGCACCATTTTGTTCAAGTATGAAGAACATTACAACAAGCAATTAATGAATATTAAAATACTTAACAGGTAATATGTCTCCGCATGAAGAAAACAGCGCAGTGCCTTGCAAGGCTTAATACTAATAATTTCTGACTGGCGTTGCTCTTCTTTATGAACAAGCGTGTCGTTTACGTGATAGACGTACGACAAATTGATCCTATAAGGGATCTGTTTTTCCTCTCAAGGATTGCCGTAATGGAGATTGCAACTAATAACAATAACTGCGGTGCTAACACGCTTCTTTCGCGCTGCTAAATTGAAGGCACATTACATTCATCGTCTTTATAGCACGACATTATACAAATAATGCTGCATTCAATGACCACACTCGTAAAAATATGATGTTCGGTTTGCTGTAACTCGCAGTTAGGCAAAAACGTTGATTCATATGCGAATACTATTTCAAATGTTCCTAAAGAAAGTAAAAGGAGCAGAGAAACAGCAGTCCTGTCAATCAGTAGCGTAAATATACTGTTGTGTTTCGGTTTGAAAGATATTGTAGCCAGAGTAACTACTGCTCATATTGATACTTAACATCATATATCTCAGGATAGTGAGTTCAGTGTAATGCCACGCATTGCTTTGTGGTTCAAGGTGCTGTTAGCTTTTACTACTGTCCATGAGCAGCCGTATCACTTTGTTACCAGACGAGACGAACTTGCTATAAATAGCACAGAAATAAATACTGTAAGTTAGTAGGAATTTTTGGAAAGAAAACTAAGAACATGTTGTATACTAAAAATGTTTTTATTAAGAATACTGTGTCGCTTGTCTACTGGTAATTATCCTAAGTAAGTACGAGTGGCGCGTCACGACTCCACCGGTTCTTGCGCCTCTGCTTGGGCTTCCTTCGCCTGCAGCGCTGCTATTTGTTCCGCTGTGCAATATTCTGGAAGGAAACATTAAGTAAATAGGTCTATATTGAAAGTTCGTGAATGATGTAAGATAATAACTAATGTTAGAATTTATTGAGTGAACATAGAAAAGTATAGGGCAAAGGGGCGGTGATTGCTGCTTACGTACTAATGTTGAAACTCGGTCAACCAACGCAAGGCAATAACCTTAGTATGCTGACTAATATATAATCACGAAGTAAATAGACTTCTTCAAAATTCGAAATCGAAGAAGAATCGAATTTCGAATTCGAAGACAATTTCTTCTGCCCGCAATATTCTTTGTTGGGTATTAGACAATACTGGCAACTGAGAGATCGGGGGTAACCATTAGAGTTGAGATAGGTACATAATATATTACAGACTGATGATAGTCAGGCCACAGCAGCGTCATTAACACTAGAATCAACAATCTGTATCCGCTTACCCGTCTGCTGCTGCCAAGCGTGTCATGTATTGCCACCCAATATTATAATTTCTGGGGGCCAATGTTCACGTGTTTCAAAACTATCATGGTTATGGGATCCGTATGGGAGATTCAGAATAAAAATACACCTACAACAGCATGAATTAAAATTAGAAACATACGTGTTTTACTAGATTCCCATCCGATATGTTCTCCAGTTCGTTGATTCTCCGCTTTCAGCCAATCGTGGAGCGGCCTGAAGTACTCCAGAAGACCGTCTGCTTTCATTGCTCTTTGTCCGGTGAGAGCCTCCATCGCGTCAGGCCACGGCTTTGAGGAACCCATCTTCAGCATATTCCTGGAAAAATCATTACCTTTAATCATCTTTTGGACAATTGTACAGATTCGTTTAAATATTATCATTGACTATGGATATTTTATGTGTTCGGAATTTGCTACTAGTTTAACGTAACTCAGAGCTTAATAGAAAGATTGTGGAAAAATCTATTGCCTAATTGTTAGCAAGTGTATGCTTGTACACTCATAATCAAGTTAATTTACAGAATTCACGGGGCCTGCAATCATCTTATACTCGTATTTATTTGAAAACGAGTACGTAGCAATGCAGATATGAAGCGATTTAGCGCAGGGTTACGCTAAATATTATGATAAACAAAATGACGCAATTTCTGGTGATAGGTATCCCCTATGTCAGAAGCCTGGATAGGCACCACCGCAATGTTTATTTATCCTGCCAAAAAGCAGTATAAATGTCCACAACTTATGTCTCAGGATGGCATGCCTAGTGGAATGTCAACCTTTTTTTTATAATTAATGGTATTTCGTTTTGCTACTGTCTATGAGTAGTCGTTTTGCTTGTCATCAGGCGAATGGCATGCTCTTCCCACCATTCATTGATACAAAAAAATACTTACGCTAACGCATTTCCAGCAGCAACACTCTCGAATATGTCGCAGTCTACCAGTTTCTTGGTGAAGTCTTCTGGTACATACTCGCCGGCCAACTGACATAATGCTCGATGGAACTGGAACTGTATTATGAACGACACGTAATACCTGAAACCATGGAAAATACACATTAAAAGGAATATTTATTGAATCATTAATTGATTGGCTGGCGTAGTTGTACTACAGTATGCAAAGCTGAGGTCTGGGGTTCGAACCCCGGGTCGGGCAAAACGATTCGAACTATTCTATTCATTAGAAGCCCTAAATCAGATTTTTTTACCGGATATGGTGATGAGCTCCTTTCATATTATGGGACGGAAGACACAAACCGAAACATGCGTATCCTGGTAGCACCTGGTAGCTGGTCTTCAAAGCGTGAGTTTATTATTTATTTTATTTGTATATGGTTATTGAATCAACCGACTTTATATTTAGGTAGACAACGAATTTAACAACGAATGAAACAAGTTATGTTTGTAGTTTAAAGGGCTTCCAAATCAGACATATCGCATATCAATTCACGTGTGAACCAAGTTATGGAAATATAGCTTAATTCGACACACAGACAAATAAGGAGCTATTTCAACATATCATCATTAATTCCAGACGTCTTCGGCTGAACACAAACCTAAAGATTTCCACACCACTATTCTAAAAGCCGGCTTAAATTTAATCGATTTCTTCAACTCCTCACCTTGCATATTCAACGTTGGCAGATACATGGTACTTCGCCGCAGCGTCGAAGTCCTCCTCAGTTCTGTTCACCGGAGGCTCTACGCCTTGAAGTTCCTCCCTCAACTTCCAGTAGTGGCAGTTGTAGTCCTCCGGTGCGGTCTTCTTGCGGAACACGCCGTAACGAAACAAGTCCAACGTGTATGCGAAGGGAAGGAACACTATTTTGTCTATACCCTGAAAATTTAATTTGTGGGGTAATTTATTTTCATGCTTTATACTAATTTAAATTGTAAACAAGTATCTATATCTGTATCAGCCCATATACATCCCACTGCAGGGCACGGTCCTCCTCTACAATCGAGAGTACGATTGAGAGTGGTTAGGCCATACAGTCCACCACGCTGGCCTAGTGCGGGTTGGCGGACTTACATACCATAGATATTTTTTTTTTCATAAACAAGTGCCTATTCACAATTATTCTATTTTTAAAATTGTATTCAAATAAAACCAAGAATTCTTCGAAAAAAACATTAAAAGGTCATCAAATATTAGGATGTTGATTAATTTAACTATTTTCAATTACCGAACATTTGGTGATCATGAAAAGCATTACACATTTGCAACCGTCACTAAGGAACATCTTACGATGTTAGATGTAAGTAATAATCAGACGTACCATCTTATAAAGCTGGTTAATTTCAGTCTGCTCATCCTCAGCCTCTCCTTGGGAGAGACCGACACGACGCAAATGTTTTGGCGATGAAACAGATAGAGCTATCGTGTCACCAACGGCCTCGTGGAAACCTACAATATTCATTTACAAATTAACAAACTTGAAAACACTAAATATCGGTAATTTTGTTTTGTCTTATGACGTACTACATGAAGTATCACAATTCAATTGCATTCTTATACTTGATATAATCATATGAATTGAATTAAACATGAAAATAAATATAATTGATGACATGAAATATTTGAAATGATATATATTTAAAATGACACATAGATGAAGTTATGGCAACAAACCGTGACCAGGAAATATTGCATGAACGATTCAAGTTTAGTACATAAATATGTATAAAGCTATTAATAACATGAGACATACACGCATTGGACATATACAAGATGGCGATGCTGATTTGTACAATACAGAAATATAAGATGTTAGCCACATTGTCATCAGAAAAACAGCCTGGTATTTAACATATGACGCAGATAAGAAACCCATAGACAGAAATATCTCTAGACAAGATCGAATGTGATCAATGAATCAAATTCACTGAGACTTGATTTTTTTAATTTTTATAAGCCAGTAATGGCTATAAATAAGGACGTCATTCCCGAAATGAAAGCAAAGCTGACACCAGCTAAAGAAGATAGATCAGACAAATGAAATCTTCCCAAAACATCAAAAACAGTTCACCTGGGTTTGCCCCTTCGCGAAACACAAAAGGCTGATTTCTGTACTGTAAATAATACTGCACGTGTCCCATTTCATGGTGTACCGTTCTGAAATGTTCCCTGTTCACCGTTGTGCACATTTTGATCCTGGATACAGAAAACAATTGTTACCTGGATTTGCTCCGTCGCGGAATATGTATGGCTGATGACTGTACTGTAGGAAGTACTGTATGTGACCCATTTCGTGATGAGTTGTTTGAAAGTACTCGTAATCTACTGTAGTGCACTGTTTTATCCTTTAAATTGACACGGTTAGGTTAAAATTTTGAAAATATTTTTGAAAACATCTTCGTTTTTTTAATTCAGTTAATTCTCAAATGTTGAAATATCGAAAACCATATACGTAAGTTCATCAATGTTAGTCAATTAGAAACAATTCTGGCAACATGTTTAGAAATATTAAAGGCATTATGCAAAAATGATATTTAGGTTTAATGGACTTTAGGCGTAATAAGCTACTTAATTCTTACTAAACGGTTAAATATGAAAAGTCGTAGCAACTGATTTCATCAAAGCCTTCACAATCTCATAGTGGGTAAGGACTCATTGAGATCCAAGGGGGACTATGGGTTCCTAATTTTTATCCATTAAGCAATTTCGCTGCATTCCGTCAATATTATGAACATTACTGCTTATTTTAATTGAAAAACTGAGCTGACTTCATTCATTTAAAGTAACATCACTCGGCATGATCGTATTGAATGGCATGCGACCTTCTATTGCTTCGATACTCTATCTGGATGGTATTTGCACATACCACCAGGAGCTAAGCAGAAACTGTGCCGTGCCCAAAATAAGATTAAAATTTCGCAATAAATTATGGAATTTCAAATTACCTGAAATCTTCGCCATCGTAGAAATCCCAAGCTGAAGCGTGGCACACGATCTCTCTATCAGTCGGCTTCTCTATAATGGAGTTCTTCCAGAATTTCTCAGGCATAGCAGTTAAGTTCAACGACCTGAAGAACTCATCTGACATTTGGAACATTTTCAAAGCTGTGTAGTTCTGTTCCTTCATTGATTGCGTGATGTCGACCTCCTTCTTGTCTGGGTATGGACGGGTGAATGATTCAATGTTGTTCCACGTTTGTGCCCACATGTTACCTGAAATTACGAGTTTTGTATGCTGGTTAATATTATCATTCAACCTTTCTGGTTTTATTAATACTTCACACAATACATATATGATAGGATATATGGTTGTATATTTTGAAAACAATATGTCATTCGAATGTTTTATGTTTTATCAACTTTAACACCTTTACGAAAGCACACCAGAAATTACAGCATTTATTATTATTTCTCCTAACTTTAAATAAATACCTACATTCTTAAAGAAAATATTGCAACGCCAGAAATACAAGGTAGCGGTTTTGATAATTATTTCAAACATAAATGTTCATTATTCATCGTCTTTCAAATGAGCATCAACGAATTGCAAAATCTCTGTTCAAAAACAGGTCTTACCTAGTAAATGAGCTGGAATGGGACCTTTGGCAGAGACAACCTGGTCTCCGTATTTGTCTCTCAGCCGCTTCCTGACATAGGCGTGCAGTTGTTCATACAGAGGTTTAACATCAGTCCATAGTTTAGCCAGTTGCTCTTCAAAATCTGGCACTTCGTACTCAGACTGCCACCATTCAGCTACGTCTTTGAAATCTGTGAAAAAAACCACATCATGCGAATTTATGCATCACTTCACCAGATTTATTCATTTACCCAAAGGAAATAGAAAGCTGCAAAATCAATGCTATGATACTGACCAAATAATATTATGTATTTTGAAAATAAATGAAGCCCACAAATCTCGTTTTGAATATAGTGCACTTTTTGTTAAATAATTTTAAGCCGTTTAAGATTAAACTAAGATGCTGCTTATACTAAAAATGAATAGAGCGTCATAAAGATTTGCTATTTTCTTTCGTTATTCCATCTGGTGTGTGCCGTATAGATGAATCCCCAGTATATACAATATATAGTATACTAGCGGCCCGACCCAGCTTCGCCTGGGTGCATATATTTTTTGATTCCACTCCACACCAAATACATGTTGTTTTTCGTATAAACTCTTGTATGCCTAAACTTGACGTAGCTATCCTACTGTCCGGCTTTATCCCGTCTCATCCGCCTGTTCAGTCTCTTGCCAATCCGTCCCGTCCATTCTCTTTATTATCCATCCCGTTTTATAACGTGCATTTACATTTCGTCCTAACAAATCTGTCATCTATCCCAGCCCCCTCCCGTACCTTCGATTCTATTTTACTTTATGTCCCTTCTCTCCATAAACATCCATATAATCTAATATATAAAATAGGAATTATTAATAGTTAATATGAGAGACACTACTACTTACACTGAGATAGCAAAATAATAATTGTCAACGTTACTACTACACTTGATGCATAAACAATAATCTTATTGTGTGAGAGAAACAGGAGACCGGCTTCGTTCTCATCCCTACTCCGTGCTGTTTACTGGGTCAGAAGTGACACCTGTAGACATCTGGCGGGGATAACTAATTAAATGACGATTGATCAGTTTTCGACCGGAGAGGAAAAATGATTAAATTACTAAAATGGCTATTAAAAAATAAGGGTTGATCGTAGAAGGGTGAAAATTGAGGATTGTATGTATTTTTGTATGTTGTATCATAAAAAAATGGAAATTAAAAATTTGTCTAAAAAATAAAAAAAAAATATTTAGGGGTGGACTACCCCTAACATTTAGGGGGATGAAAAATAGATGTTGGCCGATTCTCAGACCTACTCAATATGCTCACAAAATTTCATGAGAATCGGTCAAGCCGTTTCGGAGGAGTTCGATTACGCACCCCGTGACAGAAGAATTTTATATATTAGATAGATCCCAGACGAATCATGCTACCATTTGGTTCATAACACAACATATTTGTGTTTTTAATTTCTTTTCTCACATTTAATCTTAAATTATAAATTATTAATTAAAAATGTGATTTAGTATTACTAAGCACAAGTATAAAAAAATATAATTACGTTACTAAACAGTTCCAATAAAGATCCGTTTGATACAAAACAGATTCTACGAAGTGTATTAATATTTGTTCTCGTAAATCGATACAGTAACACCGTCACAACTTCCTGGTACAAGTAATGAAGCGTATCCTAGAAGTGTGACGTCACACGCGCCTTAAACAGGCGTGAAAGGCACACTCGTTCCTACTGCACATGAGGAAAATAACAACAGCTATTTAACTGAAATGTCAAGTGATGCAAGAATACAAACATTCGAGAGTAGGTGGTGGACGTCTAGCACTTGGAATATTCAAATTATTTTGAATAACTAAAAGTGAAACCGTGAAATTGAGTACTCCAAACCTAGGGCATACTTTGTAAAAATCTAACAGAAAATTGTAAATGGCATTCGACGAATTCCTTACACAACTTGGTATTGATCAACAAGCTTCTAAATCGCGACATTCTCATATATACATATTCTCACGTATACATTTCATAGCCAGGTTTCACTACGATTAATTGCCTCATTCTCAATTCTTAAATTTGTATTACATTAGCAGCCATCCAATCTGATAAAAGGTTAGCTGAAATCTTACCATTAAGTTTAGCAGCCTCGTTATACAGCGTAACGTACTCGGTAAAGTTAAGCTTGGCTTTGGCGCCGGCTGCCTTATGCCACTCCACCCATGTATGCTTCAGCTCTTCAGGGTCTTGGGAAGTAGCAAATATCTCCGTAATATCTGAAAAGTTACGATATTTACAATCAGTACCGACTTTTACATTGCTAATTTTATTAGGATAATATGCACGAATATGTCCTCTATTTCATATTTTTCATCCTATCATCATACATTTGTCTAAGCTTTGCGTTAACATTACCATCAGTCATTAGAAGTGTATAAGTACCTAAACATAGGTTATCCTCATAGATTTGTTAACGGTCTATTAGAACTATCAGAACCCAGTTCTTCTGGAATTATTTCCTGCAAGGATTCGTGCATAGTAATATTTGTGTAAATTTTTATAGCGTTTGAGTCCGTCGATGTTCCTGCCCGACTACTATTTTATCCTGAGACCTTTAGTATAGTAGGAATTTTGAACCTATCAGTCAGCGGAAATAAAATACAAATCGTATTTGAAAGCATATTGGATGACTGCAGAATTTGACTTCTACAAAGTTTATAAAATGATGTTGAATCCAGGTAGCCGACAACAGCTAATGCAATTAAATCTACTCACCAGGTTCCAAAGCCAGGTCACATTTGCTAGAGTTTTTGTACGAGCAGATCTTCGCCGTCGCGTAGTTGGACTCCATTCCCGACACGGACCTCATTAAGGTTTTGTACTTGTCATCAGGCAGTGCTGATACACCCAGCTGGGTGTACTTCTTGAACATCCGTCTCAGTGTGAAGTCTTGGAAGTCCTGCCACCTATACATCTTCGTTTCCTCCCACGCACGTTTCTCTTGCTGCGATAGTTCTAGGCGGATTTGAATCTGCATTGATAGAAAATTTAATCAAATTAAGGTTTTAGGTGCTACATTCTACTAATAAAATTGCAATGTTATATTAATTGCGAATTATTGCTGCTTTTACGGGTTTTCTGTTGTAAAATGAGATCATCAAATGAGCTATCCTGAGAAATTATTGTTAAAGAGTGAACTTGCAACAGTTTTATACTGGCTAGGCTAAAGGCTAAATCTATACTCGTATACATCGCTAACATTCTTTAAAAAAACTGAAATACAATAGTGTGTTGTTTCGATTTGTATACGGGGTATATCAAGACTGCTATGAAATGAAATGAAAATATTTTATTGAATGCATTAAGATGTTCTACATTATTTAGATTCAATCATTTTATTATCTACTACCCGGTTCGGAAAGCGGTTTTCACTAGAGAAGTAGTAAATAGTGTACATTATAATTTTAGGAAAAACTATGTATGTATTTATCACTCAAATACGAGGTTTGTGAAAACATTCAAAAAAGTACGTCGCGTTTTTCTTTGTAAAAATATTAGTTGCATTGTGTCTAAAGTCACTAAAATTACCATCCGGCTTATAGCAGTTTAGATATACACTGTTTATATATCAGAACTAACTGATAACCTACTGCACTAGAAAATTCAGTGTGAAATTTTAATATTCACGGTCTAATTGATCTCGTTACAAACAACTAAGTTATTTGATAGGAACCTCTACTTATTTAAAAAATAACAGTACATGGATATAATAATAAGTAGGTCAGCAACATCACATATAGCCGATCGAGGACTGTAAATGAACCGCCATGTAGTAGCAATAGAACTGCAAGTATGATACCTATAATTGAGGAATCTAAATACGAAGCCGTACAAATCGAATAATACGACAAACAAAATTTGCTTTCACGAATTAAATAAATAATATAATACTAAAATTAAAACTGTTTACAATAAATAAATCGAAGCCAAAATTATTAACCTTACCCATTTTTCCTCATTCTCCTTGGTGATATTGGAGGTGTACTCCCACTCGGACAGGCTGGCTCGGTTCTTCCTCAGCCCCATAGCCTTGTCCAGCTGCAGTATGTACTCGCGGCCCTCGTGTTCCAGCGCCTCCAGGTCGGGGTCCCGACCCTGAGTGGCCACCACGAACACGGCGACGATCGCCGCCAATAGCGCGGCTCCGCCACCGATTTTGAGCATCGTCTGGAACAACGGGGAATGTAAGCTAAAATATTCATGGATATTTAGCATTTGTGGAACGTAGTCCTTTCCATTACCTAGTCAAAGTGTTCCCATTTCAAAGAGCCCTGTTATCTACTTGGAAGTATATATATGTTGTGGATATACTTATGATATAGCAGAACAGAAGAAAATGTCATGGAAAATATGACATTTTCTCATAGCACAATATGCAAGCAACCATTGACACCAGTGCCCAGGAATAACATTATTAATAGGTATTTGTTCAAACTTAACTGGACTTACAGCTTTTTATTTATGTTCTAACTACGACAATAGCAGCACATAAGACAAAAATGAATTTAGAAAACTATGACAAAACTCAGGGACAGAATCGATACGTTCTAGAATAGAATACATCCCTTAACCAAGATATCTAAGGGACCTTCAGTGTGCCGCATCATTCGCGCCCAAAAACCGTCAATTTATCACACACTAAGCCATGGAGCCTCGAAATTTATTTCAGAAATCAATGTTTATATACTTTTATTCCCAAGATATCAACGATAATGATTACACTAATTTGAAGTGTTTATAGGACGTGCGTGAGATAAGAAAACATGTTAAAAACACCGTGTAAAATTAAGATAATTGTTGTAATATGCATAATTGTCTGTAATGTTGTCGGAAGTAGCCATTATCTCGTTATGTTCTTACCTTCGCTTTAAAAAACAAAATCTCTATTCAAAATAGTATAAATGCTTATAAATCATCGAAATATTTGTCGAATATATTTGACACTGTCATATTTTTTTTTTATTTTCTTTTTTACCACAACGGTAAAATAAGTTTTAATGGAATGATGTGATCAAAGCATGATCAAAGTAAATCGACAAACTGGTTTATCTTCTCAACTCGATAAAATTACGTTGAATATGTTTAAAGGTAGGCAGTAGGACCAAATATCACCACTGTTGTAATTAGGGTCAATGAACTTTGCGAATGTGAGTAACAATTATGAGGTAATAAACATAAACAAAAACATACAGTGGAATTGCGAGACTCCTCCTTTTTTTTAAGTCGGTTAAAAAAGTTCGTATTCTTGTGTATTCCCTAAACAAAATTAAGAAAGATAATAAGGGTTTCGGAATTATGTGACAAAATTGAACATTAAGTTATCTGCAATGGTTATAAAGCAAAGCCTGTCTTCGCCACTCGACATTATTAGGCCGGCATGCTTAATTACCTCTCCATCAAAGCTAATTTCATTCAATTCCATATTTATTTTTCAACTTAAATAAATAGATTGAAATAGAGAAGTGCGTGGTGGCCTGTTGGTAAAACGGACTAGTCGCGGCTGCCAACATGTTTACGGTGGTCGCGAGTTCGAATCCCAGGGCACACCTCTGACTTTCCGGAGTCATGTGTGTATTGATAGTCAATCACCACGCACTAAAACGGTGAAGGAAAACATCGTGAGGAAACCTGCATACCATAGCAATTTATAAGAATTTATATGGTATGTAAGTCCGCCAACCCGCACTAGGCCAGCGTGGTGGACTATATGGCCTAACCACTCTCAATCGTACCCTCGATTGTAGAGTAGGCCCGTGCCCTGCAGTGGGACGTATATGGGCTGATACAGACAGACAGAAATAGATTTCCCCAAAATGTTGATTGATTTCACGTTAACGAAACAATCCCATATTTCTAAACGACTCGAAGACAATCATGCCTCTTATAAATGGCATACATAACTTTAATATTAGGTATATGAATAATATTATCTTCAATAGATTTCCTCAATATTTATGAGCTATATTAAGCAGATAATCATGTGTTTCGGTAAGACACAGAGGCTGCAAAATGCGCGTCCTTGGCTTCGGTTCGTCGCACAACACACTTCTCATAGCGTATCGTATGCCGACTTCCATTAGCAATTACTTTACGTTGTATACACTATTATTCAAAAAATCTGTTACCGAAAGGAGGACAAGAGGAGTGGAGATGTGTACGGTTCTCACCCTCACATAGGTTCATAAATACTGGATATACTCATGTAAGACCGATATGAAAAATCTTTACGTGAGATATGAGATATATCGATAGTGTCTACCCCATAGGGTATCAGTAACCACGGTACGAGTACATCCTATCCAGAGTCCGGATGGATCAGATATCTTACCACCAGGAATATTTCATTCGTAGCGTAAAACATCTGGCTTCTCCAGTTGTATATCTTTATATCGGAGGATAATACATCTCAACTCAATATTTTGTCACCCGCTTTGCTGCAGAGGGAAGTGGACAATTATTTGTTTCCATCTCCTATTTGTTTTTCTTTCTGCTCAATTTCGATGCGGGTTAAAGACAAGCTAGTGTCCCTGAGAGACTCGCCGAGCTCCGCAGCTCGGTGTCATTTCTCTGTGTGCCACTGTTGATCCTGGCTGACAGGAGTTGCAGTCGTGGCAGTGAGGGCGGGAAAATCTCGTCGCATAAAAAATGAACCTTGCACTTTAACTTATCAGTTATAAGTTAACCTACAGGCTAAAAGCCCAAATGACCTTCCTTTAAGGACTGGTGAGTGTTCCAAACTTGGCGCCACTCCAAACCAAGTCTTTAAATCCATAAAGCACGCATTTTATTGTTTTGATAGCCATTGCGCTGGCAGTTGGCATTGTACGATACCAAGGTGAATTGTTTACGGAATAATTGTTTGTTTGTTTATTTATCAAGTGGCTGTTTTGATTAGTCTTGATAGTTGATTTTGTTATTGTAAATTCGATTTCTATGCGTCGTGTTAGTACTTTGGTTTTGAATAGATTATTGCTTATTGCAGTAATAATAATAATAACACTAATAATGTATAATCTTAACACTAATTTATTGGCGTATATGGGAATCGAATATTGAACTTTATAGCTTACCACTTGTAGGCTTTATACGCTGTTACTGATGAAGGAGTTATTGATATAAACCTATGTATTTTTTTAAATTTAGTACCATTGGCATTTCCACTATTGGATTCATAATGTACGTATATATAAAAGGAAATAATTTTTTATGATAATTCCCTTATAGCAGAATAAAACGTCATTCAAATAACTATACGTCAAAAACCACACTAAAGTATCGCCGCTAAAAACTATGTAAGTTCCCGGTCAGCCACCCCCGTTGACAGCATACGATGAACTTATGCAAATTTCATAAAAAAATAAATAAAAGACACCCACAATCGGAATGTGAGGCGAGTCGATGTCCCTGGCGCCGATGCACTCCAAGCGGCCAATAAAAACCGCCCGAGATGATGTCTACCGTTCGACAAAAAAATAATGAGCTGACGCAAAAAAGCAAATCGATTAAGCCAGAATTGATGAGATTTTAGCGTGTCGTTTTTGCTAATTTTACAATTTGAGACGTTTAAATATGTTTCGTGTGTGCGCGCAATTATTTTCCTATTGTTTTTTTAATTATTTCAATGTGTTTTTAAGGCGCTGGATGCTGACCGCTTTAGTAAGTCGCTGTGATATAGTTTCTGGATACATTTTTATAACAACAGAAGTCCAAGAGAATCATGAATCCACACAAACTTCAAGCATTGGACAGGTCTTGTTGAAAGTCCCAATTCGAGTAGTTTCAGATTCTCCAATTAAAACCGATTCCACAAAATGGTGTGAAAGCAAATATGTTGAATAAAAAGTAGCTTTATATGTTCCTTTATTGCCTTTCACTCATGATGAAGTTTTATTTTATAATCGTAATTAGCATATATTTACAGTAAAAAATCAGAAGCACAGTTCCAGGCCCATGTGAAATGTAACGTATCTATTTTCGAATAATATTATCAGAAACTAGGTTTGTCATTTCAACCCAGACCCCGAAATAAATTGATATTTCTTGATATCCTAAACATCTTATTCCCTATATTAAAGACTACGTGACATTACTTAATATACGATGCCTTCCACAAATGCGACATTTAAAATGTTTTGCTCATCCTATTGGAGTATTAAAGTATGTATTCATTGGTTTATACAAATATTTTTTGTATATTTTTTTCTGGTTCATTGCATCATGTTTAAACTTGTTCCATGATCAGGCATGACTCGATCTCTGAGTCATCTCATAAAAATTCTTTTTTTATGTTTATTTTATAATAGACATAAAGTCGCGTCGTTTAAGATACATACCATCAAAAACATCCTGTAAAAAAATTCCAAGTCTCGCAGCACAGGTTTTCTAGCGCAAAAAGTTATGAGATGCATGTAATACCAAGTCAATTAATTTATTTAGTCATTACTTAAGGGACCTTCTGTATAAAGTTTTTACTTAAGTTATAATTATAATTAGTGTTTAGTGTCTAAAGTAAGGGAAAATTTAAACATTTCATAATTTCTGTCTAGTTTTCTAGATACACCAACTGCATGAATAACTTTGTAATCCCATATAAATATATAGCATGACAAAGTTACATTTGCAGTTACTGAATCATTGTACCCGTATATAATGGAATTATAGTTGTAGATAGGTATCTATATATATCAGGCATAACAAGAGGGGGTATAAAGAGGGAAATGGTGTATTCAGCCCAGGAAACTGTACAACATTCCTCTAGAAAAACATGACGAAGAAAAACTTGCAAATAAATAGACTAAATAGCTCGAAAATATCAATTACCATGAAAGAAAGAACATTAATAAACAAATCCACTATATTTGTGATAAATTGATACCTACAAAAATAAGAAAAAGCCATAAGACAGAGGCTTTAAGAAAAATCGTTAGTGATACTCTAGAAGTAAAAAGTACCGAAAAGAAAAAAAGTAGGACTCTACAAAAAGACATGAGATCCATCAAAAACATCCTGTAAAAAAATTCCAAGTCTCGCAGCACAGGTTTTCTACCGCAAAAAGTTATGAGATGCATGTAATACCAAGTCGATTAATTTATTTAGTCCTTACTTAAGGGACCTTCTGTATAAAGTTCTTACTTAAGTTATTATCATATCAATTTTAAAATATATTTACGTTGTAAATAAATAGATCGACTTGGCCATCGCATAAAAACATAATGTATCGTACAATTTATACATAATGCTGCCAAGTCGATCTATTTATTTAAAACGTAAATAATTATTAATATTGATATGATAATAACTTACGTAATAACTTTATACAGAAGGTCCCTTAAGCAAGGACTAAATAAATTAATCGACTTGGTATTACATGCATCTCATAACTTTTTGCGGTAGAAAACCTGTGCTGCGAGACTTGGATTTTTTTTACAGGATGTTTTTGATGGGATCTCATGTCTTTTTGTAGAGTCCTACTTTTTTTCCTTTTCGGTACTTTTTACTTCTAGAATATCACTAACGATTTTTCTTAAAGCCTCTGTCTTATGGCTTTTTCTTATTTTTGTAGATATCAATTTATCACAAATATAGTGGATTTGTTTATTAATGTTCTTTCTTTCATGGTAATTGATATTTTCGAGCTATTTAGTCTATTTATTTGCAAGTTTTTCTTCGTCATGTTTGTCTAGAGGAATGTTGTACAGTTTCCTGGGCTGAATACACCCTTTCCCTCTCTATACCCCCTCTTGTTATGCCTGATATATATAGATACCTATCTACAACTATAATTCCATTATGTACGGGTACAATGATTCAGTAACTGCAAATGTAGCTTTGTCATGCTATATATTTATATGGGATTACAAAGTTGTTCATGCAGTTGGTGTATCTAGAAAACTAGACAGAAATTATGAAATGTTTAAATTTTCCCTTACTTTAGACACTAAACACTAATTATATTCTAAATTTGAAGGTTCTATGTCTGCTAGAAGTTCCTTAGACTTTTGATGATCGGTCAGTCAGTCAGTGAGTCAGAAAATTTCGAAAGTTTGACATGTTACAATTCTTAAACTACTGGTTCAAATTGAATGAAATTTTAAATATACCGTGTTTATACAATGCCTGCTTAGTTCAGGCTTCTTGCTTTAACCACAGCGAAGTTATAGAGGGTAGAAAATGGTCTGAATTGCTTTCGAGAAAAGGATGGTACGACAGTGCCGCTTTTTAGCTCGACTTGGGAGGGGGCACTGCCGTGCCCCCAGATACCTTAATTTTGAGGTGGTTTACTGACTACATAATTTTATTTTTTATTCACAATGGGTGAGAAACTGGCTGAGTGACGAGAAATAGTGTATTCAACTCCCGTTCCGAACCAATTTTTTTCAAATATTCGTGTGATTAAATAATCACACGAATATTTGAAAAAATTGAAAATGTTTCTTTTATGGGAATAAAAAATATGTGTTACACCCTAATTTACATTACAAATTATATAAATATGAAATACAATACGCAAATCCTTTATAGAGACAAAGACGAATATATCCTACAAAAGTGTTAAATTGAGGGTAACATTGCTTGGACGTCCATCGTTTAAAATTAGATGTTTGAAGGCGAAATTCCCCAAAGAAAATCCGGGAGGTTGATAGCTATTTACTACATATTAGATAACACCAACTCTCATTAAGTTCAATCTTATCAACTCATTAGAATACAATTATTCGCTGTTGAAATAAGCTTATTGTTTAGGGGGAGTCCTGTACGAGCAGATGGCTAATTATTTGCGATAGTAATCACACAGTGTGTAAAAATACGAGTGTATCGCAATACAATCACGGTGCAACTTCGTGCTTTTATAGCCTATGTGGCACAGAGTTTGAGAAGCTGGCTTTGAAGCGGAAAACGTAGGGTTTGATCACACACGAAATTTATTTTTTACTGTCCATGAAAATAGCTAATCTCTAAATCAAGCTGAAGACAGGGTGAAATAGCGCAATTTGGAGGAGGCCTATGTCCAGTAGTGGACATAATTATAGGCAGATGATGATGATGGTGACTTCATCACCAGCACTTAGCCAGTACTAAGGCCTAAAAGTTTCTAAATCGTAGAGTAGACCAGTACTCAGTACTTAATACGGCAAATAATGTCTGATAAAAAAACCCTGGCCATCACAATCCTTTTGCACGGCACGGGCTTCTTCTACAACAGAAAGATCGATTGAAGGACTAATTAATATTTATAATATATATGTTATCTTCAGCGACATCTAGTGAGAGTTTATTGTTTGATGTAAAGCGTTAACCCTACACTATTTTTAAATGGGGTGAAGGAATGCGGCAAGACGGGTCTATTCTCCACATTTAACGCATACGCCCCGCGAGTTAACCCTTCATGCCCTTTGAATTAAACCTTATATTATAACCAGTGCGTTGATAAAAAATGTGTAATTATTGATTATCATTTATGTAAGTCAAAAGATTATGGTAAAGTTATGGGTCTTATAATAAAATAGATATTGAGATGTTTGATTAGAAAATATAAATTTCGGATATGAGTGTTGTGAGAACGAAAAATAATTTACAAGAGAGTCTGGACCATGTTTGCGACTATTCGCTGTTTAAAATAATGTAGTGCCATCAATAGCAAAAATGAATCTGAGTCCTAATAACAATTCAAAACATTAGGTCATACAAAACAGTTAGAGCAGTGCAGTGCCATTTGCACTTAACGGTCGTAAAATAATTCTATTAGTAATGCAAGTCATTAGTAAAACATTTAAATTATGTGTGTACAAAAATCATAATTTTAAGTTGATTACTAGAGTGTTACATTCATTGACATTTCCGACAAATTGTACATTTTATACAAATTTATTATTCATATTTTATGTTATTGTTTTTTTTAAATAATGAAGATAGAAAAGAGAAGGCCAATGAGGGACTATTGTGTACTACTTCTCTATATTTTCCATCAGACACAGACAAAATTCAAGGAAAATCATATGGAATCTTGGCATTTCAAATCAACATAAATATAGAAAAACGCAAATATTCTGAGTCATTCGAAATAAAATTGACTAATGAAATAATTAACTAATCGACCTTACCAATAAAAGTGTTTCTAAGAAATATTAGCAATTTGTATACATTCACTACTCATATTTGTAGGCTGAGTCACAAAACATATGTAGGCAAAAAATTACTTTATTTTTTAAATAATCTAGGAATTTCTGTATCAGCCCATATACGTCCCACTGCAGGGCACGGGCCTACTCTACAATCGAGAATACGATTGAGAGTGGTTAGGCCATATAGTCCACCACGCTGGCCTAGTGCGGGTTGGCAGACTTACATACCATAGAAATTCTTATGAATCGCTATGGTATGGTATGCAGGTTTCCTCACGATGTTTTCCTTCACCGTGTTAGTGCGTGGTGATTGACTATCAATACACACATGACTCCGAAAAGTCAGAGGTGTGCCCTGGGATTCGAACCCGCGACCACCGTGAACATGTTGGCAGCCGCGTCTAGTCCGTTTACCAACAGGCCACCACGCAAATAATCTAGATTCATAATAATTTAGGATCTGTTTGACAGCTGAAAATCTTTGTTTCTTTTTCACTTCTTTTCCTAGTTAAGTATTACATTTGTGACATTTTCGATCTAAACTATACAAATAGTATGAGAATTAATGCCTGATACTGTATCCGATAAACTCTTCTACAACACCTTGAAGCTGAGACAGCCGAATTGTCCCTACTTCCCTCCCGGGGAAACAGGCGTGAATATATTATTATGTATATACAATTGTACTATACCAACCCCAACATCTTGGGACTAAGACATTTTTGGCGAAATATAACGAAAAATGCACCTCTGCCTACCCCCTCGGGGACACATGCTTGAACATAAGTATTTCCTGTTGTAATATATGAGCATTTTATTGGACTGCCTCGTTGGCGCAGTTGTACTAAGATACAATTATAATGCTAAGATCTCGGGTTCGAAAAAAACGGGTTCGTAAAACGGAATACACTAAGCGAACCGTGGGAGTCCTTGTAGTGCACCTGCCTCCCCTTTCTGGGAATAAGGCGTGAGTTTATTTATGTATTAGCCAATAATACCCCACTGACGCCCAAATACTGGAACGCAACTTAAATATAAATGGCGCTTAACTACGTTAATCCCGATTAAATGTACTGGCTAAGTGGGCCGTGCGCTGTTAAGAGCAACTTATTATTTGAATGGCGTTCCAGTATTCGGGCGTGAGTCCGAAATTTCTCTACAAACAAGAGTTCGAGTGATGGAGGTTCTTATAATCATCAGTCTATCATCAATCATCATCATCTAACCTGTGATATAACTTGAGAGGTTACTTTATAATCTGAAACGAAGTTCGAATGTTCGAACGTCTGAAGTAAGTTATAAGTTTTCCACTTTTAAAATCTATACCATTCTCTATGATAGTGACTCCGAATTCAAACAGTTTGTGGAGCACCTTGGCACATTCGTACAGTTCCACGTACGACGTTCGAAGATTCGAATTTATTTTCAGTTTATAAAGTAACCACCCTATGCGAGAATGGACATAATTAGAGCAAAAAACGCTGCCATTAATAAATAAATAATAAATAAATAACACCCAACAGTCACATATATAGTCCTGACCCCACACTAAGATCGAGTCTTGTGTCGTGGGTATCAGGACCTACGAGAGACTTTTCGGTCTCACAAACACCCAGACCCGGAAGAAATATTTGTGGGCCGCACAAACAAATGTAGCGTCTACTGAGCCGGGATACTAAAAACTTGTAAAGGTTTAAATAACAATATCTATATCTGGTTTCTTACATTTACGCGAATGTTACACATTGAAATAAAACTAACATTTGCGGATTTTATCGCGAATTTAGTATGATTTATGCATTTTTTTAACATTCCGACGCTTCGATCACTTTAATGGTTTCGTGATCGCGGGGCTGACTCCCCAACCATAAAGATATAGTTATATTTCAATTATTTTTTATATCATTTGAGCAATTGACTCGAACGAAGGAGAATCGTAAGTTATATTAATCATCACTATTTACTATCTGATGTTTATTTTAAAACAATGAATGGCGAGGTGAGCGTGCCGTTCGCCTGATGGTAACTTATACGACCGCTCATAAACAGTAGCAAAACTAAGCAACACCACCAATTTCAAAGTTTAAGACTTTGTTTTTTTTTATTCCAATGAATGGCGAGACGAGCCTGCTGTTCACCTGATGGTAACTTTTACGACCGCTCATAAATAGCAAAACTAAGCAACACCATCAATTTCAAAGCAATGCTTGGCATTTAAATTCGCTCGCCTTACTGACACATAAGATGTTAATTCTCAATATATCCACTAATTGCTCGTGCCAGTGCATTTACACAGCTGTTTGATGCAACAAACTATTTAATTAGCACATTCGTTTCGTTTTGTCAGCACGTAAATTTGCATTAATTTGTAAATTCATTTCCTACTTAGCGTTGCAGATCTTCAGAGAATGCAACATCCGTTGTACAATCACTCACGTAATACTTTATTTTTACACAACTCTTATAATATAGAAACATAAAATATTTTATATTGGTTTTTAGTTACGAGAATAAAAATTTGTGTATTTCTAAATTTATTTTTTGTTCAAAATTTGTCAGGCTCTTGTCTATATTCTTTTTTTAATTAGATGCTTTGGAACTTACATAACACTAATGGATGAAAGTCCTTAATTAATAATAACGAAATAAACAAAAATCAGGCTTCTAAAGTCACTATCTAAAATCTTTAGTACAATATCATATTAATTAAATAATTCTCAGCTATGAAATGATTATATTCCCGACTTTCATTCATGAATTCCCTCAGGACCACTAGTATATTCGTCACAGTCGCACAGTCTGTTACAAATACGCATCCTTGATTACACAATGCACCCTACCGCATTCAATAGAAAGCACCGACAGATGAAAAAGAAAGTAATAACAGTTATACAACACGACATTGACACGCCGGGAACCGAACCTTGACATTATTACTCACACGTTCGCGAGCCTTACAAAACTACACGTTGCATTATTCCGCTGTTTACATACCAACTTTGAATCCTCAATTAATTATAAAAATACAAATAAATGCAAACAAAACTGGACATTAATATTAACATTTAGCATATTGTAGAATTTATTAAAAAAAACACTAGATTTAAATATGAAAATCACATTACAAACCGGACTTAACTAATTAATACAAAATATTTACATATGCGGCTCCGAATAGGAAATAACATCAATACAGAGCAAAGAACAGGGGTTTTCCTTTACTGACACTTACCTGGCTGTAGTGTTAGCCTGAATATTGGATACGTGAAATCCGAAATGTGCCGAAGTGCGGCGGAGTTGGCCGAGTGGTGAGTGGTACGGCCAGTCGCCGCGTCCGGCCGGCCGATGACTGCGAGCGGCGCTGGCGCACACCGCCGCCCACACACACACACGCACAGTTCGATAAACGTACACGGGCTGATCATAGATTTGATCGGCTGCCCATTAACACAGACGCGACAGTCTGATTTCATACTACTTTATGTACTTCTATTTACCTATTGTTAATGCTTTGTCTACATCAAATGATAATTTAGTCATTGTTTTTGGTACTTAATTAAACCCAAGTTTAGCAAAAGAGTTACGATAAAAATTGCTACTTTATTAAATCAATATTGGGAATTTTTGACATGGATGAAGTCAAATGTTCAGGACCAAACAAATATTTTTGTAAACAATGAACAAATTATTGAATAAATATGTAATTCTGTGTATTAAAAAGCAGAGAGGACTCTTACATTTTCTGATTATATTACTACGTTACTCTCTAGACTGAATGTGTCTGCACTCTGTATCCGGCATCTATCTTAAACTTGATAATGTTGCATCTTTATATGATCCTTAATCACCATCTGTTTTATTGTCTTTTCATTTTGTATTGTTTTATGATACCTAAATAATGTATTGAACTGTTTAACATTTTTGATAATGTTGCCATTTGGGAAACACTAACGTTAATTAATTTTATACAACCCATAACTCAAGATTAATTCAAAAGGTGGACCAATAGTTATGAGGCTATTGAATATGAACATTTGTTAAATTTATTTTGAGTATAACTTCATAAAATATTAATTAATTTTCTAAATCTATTAACACATTTTATTATCACTTATTATTAGTTATTTAGTATACTTATGAGATTCGATGTTTCGTGTTAAGAATAAAAAGCTTTTAAAATGATGGTAATTAATTATCATCATTTTAATAGCTTTTTGATTGATAGTAAGAATAGTTTAATATTTATATGTGATGTCTTAAAATAGAGCGGATTTAGGGGAAGAGAAAGGACGGTGAAAGTTATAAATCTTGTCTCTGACAATCTCCCCAAATAAAACACGACAGAAAACTTAACACACATTTCTCACGCTAAGTAATAAATTGACCGAATTTAACATTTGGTCGGCATTCTGTAATTTTTATGTTTAACATGTGTCATGATCACATGATGACGTTAACTCTTCGTAGTTATTCAAATCAAATAAGGAAATTATATTATATTTCTGTCTAAACAAAACGGTTCTACTCTCTTAATTGCAAATTTAAATTTTATTTCTATTTCCCAAAAATATTTTTTATTCGATCATATATGTATTAGGCACGTTATTTTTATGTTTATAATAATTATGCGCAAAAGGCATAACCTATCTGTTTGTAAAATCTTTGTTCGTTGTTTACTTGTGTGACTCGACAAGACAGCTTGCAAGCTTAACTGTCACTGCTTATGGACAGTCGCTGAGAAAGGTGTTGTATCATATATATTTTAAAGTTTAAAGTATGCTGGAATGTTCAAAATTGAAAACATTTTATTTACTGTAAATAAAAGTAAATAACAAACTTCAGAGAAAAACACATTATGCCACAGAAAACAAATAGGTTTATTAATGATTCATAAAGCTATTCGCTGAATAATTGTAATATAAAATTATGAACATACAATTTATTATGTGATAAATTAATTCTATAAAATTACACGAACTATTACAATACCTTTACATAGCATTTTTTTTTAAATAATATAAAGATATAAATTATTATCCCCTACAAAATTACTTAAGCCAGCCAGCCAACTGAACAAATAAAATTTTATACCCAATGAAATGTAAGTTGAGCAAATATCATTATAATAAAAAAAATAGGATAGCTACCAAATGAATTTAAATTATAAACAGTTGGATTCATAAATATTTTTATAAAATAATTACCAATCCTCAATTTACAAACATAATACTAAAACAAAATTCAAAGCGTCCCAAAATTTTATTTATGCTAATAAATCTTAAACCATAACTATAGTTATTTTTTGCTGTTTTTGTGTAACATTTTTACATGTGCTTGTACTGTCTCAAAGCACGTTCAAGAGAGTTGCCGTTGAGTCATCCGCGACGGAATTACGGTGAAGCCACACAATCTCTCAACTAGCCAACCGCACATCCGATATGCATACGAATTTTGTCAGGTTTGCATGTCACACCTAATTAGGTAATTGCTAATGTTTGGAAAAACTAATAATTCATCTAAGTTAGGACAAAAAAATCCTAAATTCAATTGTACAAACGACATTCTAACATAGATAAATATATATTATGTAGATGATAAGCGGCACACCGTACATTTATAAAAATGATTCCTAATATTAAAATACATTTTCCGCATAAAAATTATCTTAATTTAAATTACGTTAACGACTACCAATGTAGTCCCTAAACCTTAGCATCGTAATCCGTTGGACAGTAGGAAGTTTGGCAACATATAGGCATTTGTCTCGCTCATCATCCATTTCGGACATCCAGTCCGAAAGACAATGCAACGGTACAATGCAGTGTGTGAAAAATAAGCCGATACTCACACAACCATCCTTATGGTGTGTATGGTACCATGTCCATATTAGTCGGGTAGCTTTAAATAAAAAACATAAATATTTTTGAATATTGGCATAAAACCTTTTTCTTTATGGTATACAGCTATAATTCACACTGGCAGGTGCATCAATAATAAATTAGGAGTAAAAAAAATATTGTGTTCCTTTTTTGAATTTGTTTATTAAGGTTCATATAGTTATTTTTAAAAAATATTTTATTGAGGAAATTTGAATTTTGTTTGTAAATAATTTTAAGTTAATTGTTGTCCATCACCCGGTTTAATATATTCTAATACAATAAAAAATTATTAATTATCCAATAGGATCCTTTTTTTATTATTTACTTTTACGAAAGCATTTCTCTAAATACGTTGTTTGGTAAAAAATATTCCTAGTGAAATTTACTTAAATTATTCAAAATATCAGTTAATATGTAAATCGGTAGATTTACATCAATCGCGATCTATAAAGATAAGAATCTATCTCTTTGATTAATCAAAGAGTTAGAACGCTGCGAAATCTCACGGTACACTTCCGAACTACAATCTTATTTATTAAAAACTAGTGACCCGTTCCATCTTTTTCTGCGTCTACAAATATGTTTTCAGGATATGTTCATCAGGGGTAATGTAGGATTCTAATGTTATTTTTTTTTAAAACCGGTCCAGTAGTATCAGAGCCTATTCAATGCAAACATACATCAAGGCTTTCCTCTTTATGATATTAGTTTAGACAACTAAAATGCCTTAATAAGTAATGATGTAATAATACTCAATATTACTTTATTCATTAATATTCACGTGTCCGCATAGATAGCTAGGTCACGACCTGTCTAGCAAGTAATGTGATAATAAAAAAAAAACAATTATCCCACAACAAGTAAACAAATAACAACTATCACCCTATAGACATGCCCCATCATATTTTCGACCAAAAATATTCAATGGATACCTTTAACTTCGCATCTACCTACCCTTATATGTATATATGTCATAGATCACTCCCAATCTGTGGCCTATGAATACATTCACTTAGAAACTATAAAAGATTACGATCTTTATGTTCAGAAATGGAAGGACAAGCAATAAATTTTTTGTATTTATGCAAGAATTTTTAGCATTAAAATTGATATTCCTTAAGGTTAAAGATAAAAAAGATATTTATTATAATAGGATCATTGACTCCTTGCAACCGTTAAGTTTACATATTCATGGTACAATATCGAAAGTCATTTAGTATGTAAATATGTATACAGTACATAATATATAGATATAACTGTGCGACACTACGGTTATAATCAGTAAGTACGATTATTATTTGATAATACGTTTATATTGAAATTAAACTATTTTTACGGATTTTATCGCAGATTTAGTTTGGTTTTGTACATTATTTAACTAGTAGTTGTAGTTAAAATGTAACCACTGACTGGTGGACTATATGGCCTAACCATTCAAAATCGTTCTCTCGATTGTAGAAGAGGCCTGTGCCTTGCAATAGGACAATGAAATCACCGTGTATGAAACCGTGTATCAAAAACGTTCATTGCACATAAAAACAACCTTTTAAATGGGCTAACGACGTCATAACATTCCAAATTCTACCATATCTTTAGTAACTTTAGCTAAACTATATAATTCCAAACAAAACCACGTAAAACTAACCGACTTACTTCACAACAATGTTAACATCACAATTCACAACCGACACATCACAGACAAAACGATCACATCACTTTAACACAAACTCGGCACCTCAGCACCCATTTCCGATTCAACTGATTGTCACTTTTACTAGTTTTGTAAGCAGTTAGCACGTCTGTATGTACACAAAGGTACGGCACTAATGCGGTCTAGTTGAGGAAGTGGGTCATTGGGTATGCGACCATTTGTGGTGCCACATTCTGTGGTTTTAGAAACAGCGAGTTTTATCATCTATTTTTTTTTTATTTATTTCAGTGAACGGTGAGACGAGAATACCATTCGCCTGATGGTAAGCGATATGACCGCTCTTGGACAATAGCAAAACCAAACAACGTCATGAATTACAAAGTAATGCTTGGCAATCCACTGCGGTCGCCACCCTGAGACATAAGATTTTAAGTCTCAATATGTCCAGTAGTTACTCTGGGTACAATGTCCTTCTAACCGAAACACAATAGAGCATTTACACTGCTGTTTTGCGGGAGAAATAGACAATGCGGTGGTACCTACCTAGGCGGCCTCTTACATATAAGAGACCTACCACCAGTAAATCTGGTGTAATGCGGTGTGAAAGGCAATCGCGGTAGCTTTAATGGTATTTTTATTGCAGAGGTTCGGCGACGAGCAAGCTTATATTCTGTATCAGCCCATATACGTCCCACTGCAGGGCACGGGCCTCCTCTACAATTGACTACCGATTGAGAGTGGTTAGGCCATATAGTCCACCACGCTGGCCTAGTGCGGGTTGGTGGACTTACATACCATAGAATTTTATAAATCGCTATGGTATGCAGGTTTCCTCACGATGTTTTCCTTCACCGTTTTAGTGCGTGGTGATTGACTATCAATACACACATGACTCCGAAAATTCAGAGGTGAAAGCTTATATGGTGGTAAATTATTACTACCGCTTATGAATAAAGACATTTGGATTGCATGTGCTTTGACTGTCTATCAATAATATAATCAAATAATTGAGAATAGGTAGAAAACCAACAAAAGCAGAAAATGGTATTGACAAAGGTATTCCATGGTATTTTTATTGCATAGAACCGGCAAGTCACTTCATGGTAAGTGATCACTACCGCCCAACACGGATTTCTATTTCGACAATATCTTAACCAAAATAAAATACATACATAATAATAGTAATTCAGAGTTATATAACATTGTACCACCAATCAAAATGTTAACAATTTTAACTACGTACTAATTTTCCGCATAATATCAAAAGTATGTTAATGATGTACGATTTTTAAGTAATTAAAATAATACTACACAAATGACATACAATTTAAAACACATTACGATGATTAAATGATTAGTTTACAAGTAATTAGCAAACGAAAACGCTGATGATTTAACAATAAACAATGTGTGTTTAATTGTTCAACAAATGACTTAATTAATCATGTTATTTTTTACAAAGAATGAATAAAAATAACTTGTACTGTATCAACCCATATGCGTCCCATTGCAGGGCTCGGGCCTCCTCTATAATCGAGAGTACGATTGAGAGTGGTTGGGGAAATTTGCAGAAATTTACTATTTTTGTAAACGATTCAAAAGTCAAAAGCACTGGCTTTTTTATATAAGATTAATTTATTCTGTGCATCAAGAACATGAAAGTTATTAATCTTACAAATAATATAACTGAAGCAAATAACTAAATATAGATCAAGCAAAGCGACGGAGACTACGAAGAAGGATAACTGTGACACCTGGACTAAATTACATATTGAGACTTATCATCTAATGTCTCAGGATGGCGACCGCAGTAAAATGCTAAGCATTACTTTGTAATTCAAAGTGTTTGGTTTTGCTACTGTTTATGAGCGGTCGTATTGCTTCCCATCGAAAAGCATGTTCGTCTCGGCATTCGTTGAAGAAAGTAAAATAGATAAGCCGTTTGCTCATACGTCAGATTTATGCATAAACAGCGACAAATGAACACTATACAATATTGTAGGCATCAGGTAAACACATGAAACAGTCATATTATAAACGAGTGACGCAACGCTCGCGTAATTCCCACGCACAACTTGAATGAATGATTCGTGCAGACCGTACCCAACGATTACTTTTTGTGCACATTCATGAACTTGCATGTCCTTGTTTGATTAGCAAACTGCTTTTTCATGTTTAGACTACACAATATATTCTGTTTTTTTTAGCATTACTGTTGCTACGAATTAGGATAGACTCCTATGGTGATATTTTTTTATTTTCCCTTCATAGTATCTTTATCCATTTTACTTCATCTTCGTTACCCTACGACTATCCCTTAATAGTTTGGCAGTGAACCCAATTATGCCACCCAGAGTATGTCAAGATTATACCCACATCAAGATGTGATAGTGACCGTAACTGTTACAATATCAAAAATAAGTTTTAGGTGCGAGTCCTGAATAAAACATTTATGAGATGAGACGTGTGAATGAAAAACAGAAAAATAACAAAAGACGTGCAGATAACTACGTATAAATGTATCACTGCAAAATTACAATTTAGTACAGTCAGAAACATAAGTTGCTACACAGTCACGAGATTTGGAATTGTCTTATCATCCAAAATCATAATTATTTTCAATATCCTATGGCACTTCTCGGCAAAGATAACTTTACTTAGTTATATTTTAAGACTACAGAGTAGTACGTACAAATTTTAATTAATAAAAGGGTTATCAAAAAATTTGATGTGTTCAGCGACTTATGTTGTTGACTGTACATGGCGAGTGAAACAAAAAGCAACAAATATGAACCTCGGATTTCGTCGTTAGTCTCCGAACATTTATAGACCCTGTCCTCACCAAAAGACCTCAATTTTATCTGAAGTTTCATATATAATAAAGTACTCCATGATCTGGAGAAGGCCTTATATTCCACCATCCTGGCCTGACTTGGTGTGTAGAATTCTCATAAATTCGAAATTCTTATAAAAAAAGCTTATTTTGTGCTCATATTCTCCTTCACCATTTATGCGAGCGATAATTAACTAAATACTCATCCTTAAGATATTAATATCCTGGGTTTGAACTCCGATTAAGCAGTCAGTTCTCCACCCCACCAAGCCATATCTCAAACCATAACAAACTACAAGAACCAATTACCACATACCGATCATAAAAATGCATGAGAACTAAAAATAAAAGGCTTGGCGCTAGGCTAGAGCAGGTGGACTCGCAGAACCGCATTTTTGCCAAGGATGTTGTCCATTGACGACGGGTCTATTTATATTTTATACCAGTTTGTGTTGCTGTAATAAAAATAAAACTAGACGATTAAACGGATCTAGCATTGGTAAGTAAAGATTGAACATAGATAAGTGGTATAATATATCTGTGATAACTTAAGTAAAGAATTAATGGGTTCGTATTGAAGAGAGGTCTCTTTGTTTGTTGTTGAGGGTTTGATAATGGACGATTAGGAGTTAATGAAGAACATGATGACATCATTATATTTACAAGTGAAATATGCTTTAAAGGCATGATACATACATATTGCTTTTGTCAGGAAATATAGAACGAAGAAAAATACAATATAGATTGTTTTATAACAGTGAGAGGATGAAACAAAGGAGGAGAATGAAGGTTACCAATGTGGGCTACATAGCAAGTTGAAGTGAAGACGGTAGTGGGCCGGGCACATAGCGCGAGGAACTGATGGCCGTTGGGGCCGCAAAGTTCTAGAATGGAGGCCGCGTACAGGCAAGCGCAGTGTCGGACGCTCGTCTACAAGGTGGATGGACGACCTGATTAAGGTTGTCGCTGAATGCAGGCCGTTTCCAACAGGTCGATGTGGAGATCCTTTGGGGAGGCCTATGTTTAGCAGTAGACTTCCTGTGGTTGACGGGAGAGAGAAGGGTATAAAAGTTGCGTTTAGTAGCACGAAAAATAGATTAAAAGCTGCTTGATTTTCATATGAGAAGTTAGCTCAAGTTTAATATCCTTCGCGCTTTCCTTGACATTATTACATACATATTACATAAACTCACGCCTTTTATCCTGGAAGAGATAGGCAGAGGTGCGAAGACACCCACATTTCGCCTTGTATGTTCCATCCCACGAGCGACGTAACGAAACGCCCTTGTCATTGACATTATTGCCATGTAGTTATTTTTAATTTGTGGTCTATATTGCATGACTCCTCTTAATTGTGCTCTCGATTTTGGACTAAGCCCGAGCCCTGCAGTGGGGCATGTGGGCTGATACAGATACAGAATTAAAATTCTTAATCTCGTTTGTAGAGGTTACACATACTTAGCAAAAGTGTAGTAAGTATTAATAGTACAGTACAGTAACTTTCAGATTAAGCACCACCAACAAATTAAAGAAATAACTGTCTTTATCCATTAAATCTTCAAGTAAAGCAAATTCATTTGAATTGTACAAGACGTGAGTCAATCGATGAACTTGCACGCACCGCATAATCTGCTAAACAGGTAAATGGACCGAGGTCGGGCCGAAGTGAACTATGCGTGTGTCGACTCGTTTTATTAATGTTATTGTTACTTAAAACCTAAAGATGAAAAAGCCAGACCAATGAATTTGTGAATAATGCAGACAAATAATATCCATAGGGTATTTTTAGTAAATAATAGACAAATACTTATTTGATATTGGCACGAAAACATGATAACATGTTTTCACCGGTACCAGATAAGCATTTTCGCACCAAGCGATTAAATTATCTTCAGCTGCTCTACAACCGGATATACCAGACAATATTCCAACACCAGCTAAGTCTGAGCCTATAACACAAAAGACTTTCAATGTCTGTTTAAAAAACCGCTAATCAACCTCATAAATGTAAATGAGTTATATCATGTTAAGAGGAGATAAAACGATCACTAAGTTTTGCTATTCATAATGACAGTAATATTAAAATTTTCTTATACATACATGTGTCTCGAGCATTTTAAAGTTAATGAACTGATAAATAGCTAGTGATCTTTGACGTCTACGAATAACGTGTTTGGGTCAGGTCATATAAACGGCATGTGAAAACTCCGTAAAGTCCTTATGCATAAGGGGCTTAGTATTTGCCTAACTCCTCTCTAGTCTCTGCAAGTAATGTAGAATAGCGCCATCTATTGTCAAAAACAAATATCCGAATAAATCTTCATAGGTTTACAACAATCACCTTTACCGTTAGTGATTCGCAGTTTCATAAAACAGAATGCGATTATTTGCACCCACGCCTACAAACACTTAATGGATTATTCATTAAGCCACCACAACAAAGCGTTTATTATTCCGTTAACTGTGAATGTGGCATTGTGAATAATAATTTTAGTGGCATTATGATCGATAAACTTCGTAGTATGTGTTATAGGATTTTAATGAATCTGATAGAGATGTTAGTTGAGTGGTTAGAGATCATTGACAGCTTCCGTGGCGCAGTTGGTTAGACGCCCGCTTCGTAACGAGAGTCCGCGGGTTAGAACCCAGCAGCAAGATAAATGCTTGTGAGGCCCTCAAATATTTGGTTCTAGTCCGGGTGTTAGTGAGACCGAAAAGTCTGGCGTAATTTCTTATAACCGCGGACAAGACTTGTATCTTTGTTTGGGGTTGTTGATTGTTCGTTGCCAATTTTAAGCGATATTTCAAATTGTTTATTTAAAATATTCTATTGTAAAATACCGCAGTAGCGAAAATTTATTTTTACCTTCGTATTCCTATTTCCCTTATCCTTTTGTCTTTCAAGTAATGTTTTTATTATTTCAATGTCCATAATACAGCTTCTTACTGAATCTCTGCCAAGGGGATATGTATTCCCGCTCATTTGTTCTGTCATACAGTTAAAATGCATTGTAATGTAATCGCAAACCTGTCTCGGATTTAGTGAGGTCGATGACCAGCCGCGGGTCATTGACCCGTCGCACACGAGACACACCTCCCGTACATCCGCGAACTTGAAGTCTGCCAGTGACATAAGGAACTAGCGATATAATATAATTCTGTTTTACTATTAGATTAATTGGAATCAATCGATTTGACACGATAATTTGTGTATATTTTTACTGCTGGTAGGTCTCTCATATGTGAGAGGCTGCCTGGGTAGGTACCACCGCAATGTCTATTTCTCCCGTCAAACAGCAGTTTAAATGCACTGTTGTGTTTCGGATTGAAGGACATTGTAGCCAGAGTAATTACTGGACATATTGAGACTTAACATCTTATGTCTCAGGATGGCGAGCGCAGTGGAATGCCAAGCATTGCTTTGTAATTCAAGGTGTTGTTTGGTTTTGCTACTGTTCATGAGCGGTCGCATCGCTTACCATCAGGCGAACGGCATGTTCGTCTCGTCATTCATTGCAAAAAGAAAAAAAATATATGGAATTGATAACACTTGTGTGTCGATTAAAGTTGTATAAGAATTTTATTGTTTCTGTATCAGCCCATATACGTCCCACTGCAGGGCACGGGCCTACTCCACAATCGTAAGTACGATTGAGAGTGGTTAGGCCATATAGTCCACCACGCTGGCCTAGTGCGGGTTGGCAGACTTACATACCATAGAAATTTATATAAATCCCTATGGTATGCAGGTTTCCTCACGATGTTTTCCTTCACCGTTTTAGTGCGTGGTGATTGACTATCAATACACACATGACTCCGAAAAGTCAGAGGTGTGCCCTGGGATTTGAACCCGCGACCACCGTGAACATGTTGGCAGCCGCGTCTAGTCCGTTTACCAACAGGCCACCACGCACTATTTTATTGTTTACTCAGTTATAATTATTAATGTAGTACATTATGATAAAAAGACATATTTTTGTGCTGTTTTCATGGTTTTGATTGCTGATTTGATAATTTGATAGAAAACCTACTTAATAAATTAACCGTGAAATGTATGATTTGACGTTTAATTCCCAGATGGGATATTCCAGTTGGTGTGAGATTTGTTTTTTTCTTTTATTTAACAGCACTTTGTTAATTATTATTACTGATCTATGTATGTTGGTAACTGAACATAAAATTTATCTCTTAAACAATGATAGGAGAAAACAAAGAATATGTCACAAAAAATAACATAAAAATTAATAACGCAATTGAAAAAGAATACAATATACCATAAAATGAAAATGAAAGTTTTAGTAATACCAGCTCGAGTAAACAACACCAATTAAAAACTAGATATGTACCGGGGAATACCCATAAATATGCAAATAGTAAATACCACTTATTATTGAGGAAAATGGGTCAAATCGCCGCATACCTGATATCAGTTAATTAACATAGGAATGCATCTGCTTATCCAGTATGTAAAATAAGCATACATATTATGCGGTTTAAAGGTTACAGTAAGTGCAACATTTGAGACGTAGATATTCCTTCAAACCGGACTTGTTAATGTATTAATTTGTTTACCCTTTATTATAAAAAAAAAAAAAAAAATTATACACCACATACACCAAAATGACAGAATTACTTGAAAAAAAAAATTTGCCCAAGTGGCGGTCTTATTGCTTGAAGCAATCTCTGCCAGACAACCATGTAATGTAATATTGTACTTGTCCTAATGTGAAGAAAAAATTATAGGAATATTTATAAAACATATTTTTTATGCGATAAGAATATTATTTACAGTGCGTGGTGGCCTGTTGGTAAACGAACCATATACCATAGCGATTTGTAAGAATTTCCATGGTAGGTATGTTAAGTCAGGCAACACGCACTAGGTCAGCGTAGTGGACTATGCCATGGCCTCACAACTCTTAATCGTACTCTCGATTATGGACGCCAACAAAAACAATTATTTCGATTCTAGCGCCACGCTCTGGCGAGAACGGAAAATTGTCTTGTAATTAGTTTAAATCAAATTGCTAAATGGCGGAAGTGTATCATTAAACCAAGAAATATGTTTTGTTTGTTGATATTATGAACTTTCTTGATATTAAAAACAATTTCAACTTGTATTGGTAAAATTAGAAGAGGTTACGAAGGATACACATTTTGAAATATTGGAATAAGAAATATGAAATTTCGCGCGTTTGCCTAGCGCGCCCTCTGATGGCGAAATCACGTCGGAAAATAAAAAAGTAGAGTTGCACATCTATCTCTGTATATAATTCTAACCTATGATGGACACAGAGTACTTTATTATATAGGAAGTCATAGAGGAGGCCCGTGCCCTGCAGACTACAGTGGGATGTACAAAAGGCTGGTACAGTTATAAGTTACAGTAATATATTGGTCCATATTTTTTAAGGTGACTATAGTCCATAGTTCATAAACCACTTAACTTATAGCCAAAATTAATGGTTAATTAAATTAATAGTCATGGAATCAAAATATATTTATTTTAGAGATTGATTAGTGGTTAGGAAATAGGATCATTTATTAATTTCGGCCGGAATTCCCAGCTGCATTCTATAAACCGACAAACTCTAACTTTGGAACCAAGCGCCATCTGTGTGACTTAATTCGAACTAAATTCGAAACTAAATTAACCAAAAAAATTATATTATATTTTTTTAATTTAATTACATTTTGTTACATACAAATCTCAGTATCTATTTGGAAGTATTAAATTTAAAACGCATGCCTTAGTACTAATAATTTACGGTAAACATATCAGCAAGAGAATTAGTTTTAACATAAATTGGTAGATGGCGCTAGCCACAATATTGTCAAAGTAACTAATGCCGCTAAACCTTATTGTTCTGAGCGGTAAACCGACATAAATCAAAACAAATTGGCGAATTATAGTAGCATGTAAATTACGAATGTTTAAATAAATTTCACATAACTTCAATATTAATTGTATAAGAACGTAATTTTCTATTGACTATTACTATTGCTATTGTCTCTTGAGCATGGGATTCATCTTTCTTAAAACCGAACGTTGAATTGAGAGACCTTAGAGTGGACTTCACACGCCATAGAAATTCCCATATAAAAACTCTAAGGTATAGGAGTTTCCACAACCAGTTTTACTTTACAATAAATACCACACATTTTATAGTCTCTGAACAGTCAGAGATGCACCATGGGATTCGAACCTGCGACTGTCTTCTCGGCTAATAAGCTTCCGTTCGTTGCGAACAGACCACCGCGTATTTCAGTTTAAAACCGATCTTATAACAGAATATTTAATTACTTAGATTATAAAAAAGCTGTCTCGATTCCGTAGTTGTACTACGATAAGGTTACAAAGCTGACTTCTCAGATTTGAATCCCGGGTCGGGCAAGATGATATCGTTTTTTTTTTATTTATTATAAGCCACGAGGTAAGAATTTGTGCCCAATATGGCAATAGGCTCGCCCGTGCTCGCTCACATCATGGGACGGAAAATACATGGCGAAACGTGGGTTTCCTGACAACTCTGCTTACCTCTTCTCGGAAAAAGACGTGTGTTCATGTATTTATAAAAAAGTACGTGATCCCGACTTAAATTTATTTATACCAATAATATTCTAACAAATCCCAAGGTCTTTAACACCAGTGCGTCCCATGTCATGTCCACACCTTTTATATATGTATAAAAGTGACATTGTACAGAAAGCCATTATTAAAGTACGTAACTATCATAATCATGATAGTGTAATGGTCAATTGTGTGGTGGCTGGCGAAAACGGCAGGTGACGGTGATCGCCGACCACGTGTACGAAGATAGAGCTGCGAGTAGGATCCAGTGGTCAGAGCATAAGAATTAGCCCATATACGTCCACTGCAGGGCACGGGCCTCCTCTACAATCGAATGTAGGATTGGGAGGGGCCGGACAATATAGTTCACCACGCTGGCCTAGTGAGGATTGGTGGGCTTAACATGCCATAGAATTGTTTACCAATCGCTATGATATGCAGTGGTTGTCAGTGCTTTAGGTAATAATAACAAACCCAATGACGTCCTTATTTCACAGGCATATGGAATCCCAGGGCACACCTCTGACTTTTCGGAGTCATGTGTGTATTGATAGTCAATCACCACGCACTAAAACGGTGAAGGAAAACATCGTGAAGAAAACTGCATACCATAGCGATTTATAAAAAAAATCTATGGTATGTAAGTCTGCCAACCCGCACTAGGCCAGCGTGGTGGACTATATGGCCTAACCACTCTCAATCGTACTTACGATTGTAGAGTAGGCCCGTGCCCTGCAGTGGGACGTATATGGGCTGATACAGATACGTAAATTCAATTAAATCATATTTTCACTCCAACTTGGCAACCATAATCGCACAATGCAGTAATACGGTGTTTTTGCAACGTAACATCAGATGCACAACGTGAGCTGAGCACAATAGGCTGACCTCTGCCCACCCCCGCCACTATTGTGGAAATTGTCCCATTAGTGTTGTCCCAGACATGTTACTACTATTCTCGAAATTATTACGGTTAAACTTGATCAGGTCTTGAGAAAACAAGAGCCTTAATATAGGCATCAAGGCTGACCGAATCAGAGCAGTGGCGGCGTAAAGGGGGGGCGGGGGGGGCGGTCCGCCCCGGGTACCAAGCACCAAGGGGTGCCAAAGACACCCACAGGAAAGCCTTGTATCTAGTCACCAAACCTTGTATCTAGCTATTTGTATACTAATAGTATATTTTGAAATTTATCGCAACGGTAAATATCGTCTTTTTTAAATATAATGTCTCATTCTCTAAAATAACGAATTCTAAAATTCGGTAGCTGGGCCTCGTAGTGGATAAATTTGAGATTATCCGCTTGCACGAGTCTAGGAGCCACTTGCAGGGGCCCACATCACAGTTGATGGCGTGGAGGTCTCTATCATCTCCTGGTGAAGTATGTTAGAGTTGTTTTATATAGTCGGTGGAATGTTCATGTCCATTTCAAAAGCCTGAGATCGAAACTAGTCAAGGCAGCAGACGCATTCTCTAGCCTAGGGCTTCCCAAACTAAGCGTCACGCCAAAGTTGAGCCAAACTGGAGCCTCGTTTTGGGAAGCTTTGCTCAGAAAAGCAAGCACATTCTTCCCATTATCAGTTAACCAAAAGTAAAATAAATTTCTTTCTTTTCTAATTAAAATGTCATGTCAAATTAAGAGTTTTTCTGATAATCTATTATTAGGGGCTGATCTGAGGGAATCGTAAAAAAATATAATTTCTTAAGATCTGTAAATGTCTGTCTATGTGTGAACCGTACAAATGACTTCGGGAGGCCCTGGTCTAATCAACTCACCTTCGAAGATTCAGGCACCCCTTACCAGAGGCTGTACGCGGGAGTTGTGCGATCGATGGCCTTTTACAGTTTCTTTCCGCTGTGTGCCATCATTGTGAAAAAATGCAATCTTTCGGAGTGCCCACTCTGGGGTGACGAGCGCAGAATACTCCATGCAGCCGCCAGAGTAGACCTCTCGCTCTCGGCCGTGATGCCCTCCATGGTCGAGATTGGCAAGGCTTGGCAAGCAAAACTCTCGTTCTGCGAGATCGTGATCTCGCAGAAGAATAGCACGAGACGGGATCGCGAGGTGAACGATCCCGCACACCGCCACCTGCACAAAAGGGTTGCCGGGCAATAAATGGCTGAACCGTTGCGGCGCCTCTATCCTGTCGTAGGGTATGAGAATTTCGCCACGGTATTTCCTAACCTTCATAAGAGGCGACATTACGCTGGGCTGGGCATACTGTGCAGGGGGCGGTGCGCCCTTACCTACAGCAACTTGGATATGAGCGACAGGGCGCATGGCCTCATCTCTGACGTAGACGACCTAAATATCTTTAACCGGCGCAGCGTCTTGAAACAGTCGCACCCTTTAAAAGAAGAAATCCGGCATACGGTCTGCCCGGCAACCTGTGTTCGTGGATTTCCGGCTTTCTGCATGGGCGTAGAATACGTGTAGTCGTCGACGGACACGCTTCGGCGTTGATGTCGGTAAATGCCGGAGTTCCTCAGGGCTCGGTGCTGTTGCCCACCTTGTTTATTCTGCATATCAATGACATGTTGTCGCTTGGCAACATTCATTGCTATGCAGATGACAGCACAGTTCCTGGGCGATACCACGGCGGGCCTCCGGGTTGCCGAGTCGAAACTGTGAAGGGACGCGAAGATTTTGTCATTGAGCTCAACCGGACCTTGGATCTCATTTCTACATGGGGTTCCAAGAATATGGTTGAGTTCAATGCTAAGAAAACCCAGGTGTGTGCGTTCACGTGCAAAAAATCCCCGTTCTCTCCCCTCCCCATTCATCAGGGTGCTCGCCTCTCAATGCGGAATGACCTAAGTATCCTTGGTGTGGATATCCGCTGTGATTTCAATACAAGGAATCACATCGAGGGCGTAATAACTGCCACATCACGCAGGGTTGGAGTCCTGAACAGGGTGCGTCGGTTTTTCACGCCCGGTCAGCTTTGTCGCTTATATAAAGCGCAGGTCCGGCCGGGTATGCAGTACTGTTCGCAGCTCTGGGATGGATCCGCCCAGTACCTGCTCGATGCCTTGGACGGATTGCAGCGGCGGGCCATCCGTATTGTGAATGATGCAGACGTTACGAGCAACTTAGAGTCGCTACAACTCCGGAGGGATGACGCCTCTCTAAGCCATAGCTTGGCTTGCGAAGCCATAGCTTGACGGTCCACACCATCCTGGCGCGAACCAAACAGTTCTTAAATTCTTTTTTGTGCCGCACCGTCAGGCTGTGGAATTGTTTGCCGTCTCACGTGTTCCCTCCTTCCTATAATCCTGGATCCTTCCGCCGTAGTGTGAAGAGGCATCTTAGCAGGCCGGCATAATTGTATCTATTGGCATGGGACTGCCGTCCGATACTCAATACCAATGGATACTCTGCCTGGGCATTTGCGCTCACCATCAGGCGCAATGCGGCCATTATGCATGGCAAGAACTTAAAAAAAAAAAACAAAAAAAAAATAAGATCCAGCATGATTTTCTATAGGACGCTGAGGCCATGCGCTTCTCGCCTTGTGATGTTTGGGGCCGCCCATAATGCGTGTGACGGTCATCCAAGGAATTTAGTCGGTATGCTAGCGGAGGTTTTGTGAGGGACCCGGCTCGGCCAAAACATCCCTAACGTGCCAGGCTGGAAGGCCAGTGACACTAAAATACAGTTCCAGCCGCCTCCGGGCCACCGAAAGAAGAGCACAATAGCTTTCCTCCGATAAAAGTCAGTTTTGATAAGTGCACGATATGTCCGGTGTAGAATTGTTTAATATTGGTTGTTATGTTTATGTAGGGGTGCTCAATACAAAACCGCCCCGGGTGCCAACCTACCTTACGCCGCCACTGAATCAGAGATGGATTTATAGAAAAGATATACGAGACGATTGTAATATTAACAATGATACTGATCAGTTAAATTTGGGAATATTAAGCAGTGAATCGAAGTTGGAATCAGAAGTAAATAAAGAGAGTTAAAGTACAAAAAGACAGCTGATTAGCTGAGGCATTAATCACAAAAAAAGTATCCTGTGAAGCATATGAATTATCTTCTATCTACCGCCCATACACCATAGGTCTACCACTAGTCAGACTGAAACTCATTCACACACATTGGGCCCAAATAGTAAACTGAAGTACATACCTTGCAAAATAATATAAAGTAGGACCAATAACTTATAATCGCATATAAAGAATGTTTTAACAATCTTTTCTTAACATTTTTTCTGTAGTTCATTACAACCACAAAGAATCGTACTTATTTAATAAAAATTATTAAGCGTGAGAAATACCTATTTGCCACAAATAAAAAAAAAAATCTACGGATTATTTACAGTTATAAATATCATTAATTATCATCAAACAAAGCCTGTATTATTGTAATTAAAATTTTAATTATCACATAATCCGGCTTTACGCATACAATAGCGCCATCTAGTGGATGACAAACAAAAACAGGCAGCTATTAAGTTTAAAAAACAAGCTATTGTTTATAACCAGCGGTATTACGTACCGTAAACCATTTAAAAAGTAACTTATGGTCACGCAACCAATTTAAAATAGAATTGCTTTCAATTTTGTTATTAGGTAGTTAAAGTTATACTATAAATGGTCACATTGACATGTTTTCGTATACTCGTACGTAATATGAATATTAATAATACAATTTAAGATTTCTTATTTCTAAGTATGACGCAGTGCGTTACCAACAGGAATAGAACTGGATTCTGCTACAGACACGGTCGTCACACCTTTGCCGTTTCGGGGTCTTATGTGTATTGTTTTGTATCCACCGCAAAATATGATGACAATTAAAAATATATACCTACATATGGAATAATATAAAATATATAATGGAATCCATCCATATAATGGAATGGAGTCCATGGAATAATATAAAATATACTAAAGATTCTTTGTAATATAAATAATTGTAATTTAAGAAGGGTAGTTTAGATATAAAATTAAGTTTATGATTCAATCCGTGTCAATTTGTGGCAGGCGGTTATTATATGTATGTATATAATAGCTTTGAAAGCTAAAATTGCGATTTTTTACCAAACTACCAGCCAGGATTTTCTGCAAAATTGGTGCGATGTTACCTGGTGTGATAAGGAACATACTGTGGTTTTAATTAAATACCATATATCAATATTAAATTGCATGATCCACTTAATTCTTAATGATCATTCTATAATGCCTCTGTAGCACTGTTAGTTAGAAAGCCAGCTGTACAGGTAAAACAAGAGGCAGTGAGTTCGAAACCGCACCTAGATGATTAAAGTAACTATTTAAAAAAAATTGTAGTCTGGGTATTTTGAAACCGAGAAGTCACTCGTTGTTTCTGAGCACTTGACACTAAACTTGTACCAAAATTTCGAAGAACTGTTTACCTGTTGAATACATTTATAAACAGAAACACTTGATGGTCGTAATTGTGACGCGAGCCCTAACAAAAGAGAAGGTGGGAATTGTTAGGACTGGTGAATATCACTTCCCAGTCATCTGTAAGGTGTTAATAAAAATCGATTTATTCTTCGCTTTGCACACATTCTGACCAAAGTACAATACCTAATATTTCGTCAATTTACATTTTCTATTACAAAATCCCATTAACATAAATGTAATGCGACACGTACAAGAGTTGTGCATAAAAACCAATGAAAAAGAGAAAATGTTATTAACAGCGATTGTTACGTGTTGAAAAATCAATATAAAGTTTATTGTCTGCTCATTGATTGGGAAACGAGAGACTCGTTCTAACATAGTTATTGCCTTTTAATACAACGTTTCACTTTTATTGTTGCAATTACTGCTGGCGCTGATTTCAAGGGAACTAAAGCTCTTATTATATGAAGAAATTGAGAAACTTGTCCATTAGTAAAACTTAATCTTGAGGGTTTTGGATAACTGATTAAATCAAAGGTCTCCCAATGTATAGATGTTTCGATCTTTATTCACTAATATTTAATGCTTTATAGAAGGAAATAGATTTAACAGGACTAATAACTATTTATTTTTAAGCCCAATTCTTGTCGCATTCTGTCACTATGACTAGTTTTTGTTTTATTGCAATGAGTGGGGAGACATCTTTTTTTTCGCCTGATGGTAAGCGGTACGACCGCTCATGAACAGTAGCAAAACCAAACACCTTACACTACAAATAAATGCTTGGCATTCCACTGCCCTCGTCATCCTGAGACATAATATGTTGTCTAGTCTCAATATGTCCAGTAGTTACTCTGGCTACAATGTCTTTCAATGAGAAACACAACACTGCATTTAAACTGCTGTTTGGCGGGAGAAATTTATTTTTATTACTACTATATTTTAGGAAAAACTATGTATGTCTATATCTGTATCAGCCCATATAGTTCCCACTGCAGGGCACGGGCCTACTCTACAATCGACAATATGATTGAGAGTGGTTAGGCCATATAGTCCACCACTCTGGCCTAGTGCGGGTTGGCAGACTTACATACCATAGTTTTTTTTATGAATCGCTATTGTATGTAGGTTTCCTCACGATGTTTTCCTTCACCGTTTTTAGTGCGTGGTGATTGACTATCAATACACACATGACTCCGAAAAGTCAGAGGTGTAGTCATGTATTTACTACCCAAATAAAAACGCGAAAAAAAATTAATTATTATCTTCGCTTCTTTTGCAAACATTTTAGTTACTACATGGCTTCGTCTCTAGAGACTGCCACCGAACACCACACCACGATACCATATCATATTGTCAGTCTCAGATGTTCATATCTTTACTATTCATCAAGATGTTTTGTGCATCAATTATAGAATTTCCCCGTATCTTGTAATTGTCGTGCTAATTCTGACAATTCTTTATCTTGCTTATTGCAGATGTTTCTATAAATATCTTATTTGGTTCACGTCATTCCATAGTTATCTCAGTTATTGTACGTTATTTGTGAAATATTTAATTGGCAAATAAGTCTGGTTTTATTATCGTTGTTAATTTAAACAGGTTTTTATGACCCCATTTATATTTTTGTTGTTAAAATATTGTTTTGTTTTAAATTTAGTGCCGATTTTATATAGTTTAAGACAGACCAAAGTGTAACATGATTGATCAATGTGGAGATCCTTGAGGGAAGCCTTTGTTCAACAGTGGTCTTGCTGTGACTGAAGAGTGACAGAAAGAGCTTTACACACTTAAGATACAATAATAACAGAAAACATATAATAATCCAGATGTAAACAACAAAAACGAGTTCTAAATTGTAAAATCTGTATTCTAACAATTTCCAGGAAATGCTAGAGTCGTACACAGTTGCAAATTAAAAAAATACCAAATTTTTCAGGTGTCAGCTATCTCAATACCAAATTTCATCAAAATTGGTCTAGCTATTTGAACGTGAAGAAGTAACTTACATACCAAATTTATTTATTAACCCGCTTAATCAACACGCCAATAACATCCAATTTGAATAGTTACCTACAAGACGAACAAATGACCACGATTACCAGTCTAACGAGCTAATTGAACTAATCTCCTATAACTCGTGACTAATTTAATGCTTCCAAACCCACAATAGTAATTCCAATATCCAAAGCGACATCTGGTGGACACTTAAACCCACTTCATACTGGATGGGGTCGCCTCAAACCAGACCCATTTCATAGCTATTTACCCATTGAGGTATTATTATATTAGAGCGGTCATCGGGAACAAAATCTCTGCGTATTGTGCGTGCACACGGGTACACAGTGAAGCGAGAGCAAAGATAATGTTACTTCGTAGGCGTGACAGAGACAGAAATAGAAGGAGCGATACGGTACTTAATTTTGTTGCAAACTTTTTGTTTGCAGTGTCCCCTCTAGTATACCATCTCAATGTATTTACCTCGATATTTGTACGTTTTGTCTAGCTGATTGCGTGATGCTCTGAAGCACTCTATATTATGATTAATGATAGAAGGGCTATTGTATCTGTACTGTTATTTCTAGGAATAAACTAGTCTTTTGGTCTAAATAGGCTGACAGCTAATTCCCTAAATGGCATTCCTAAATAACTGGCTGCGATGATAATTGTACTTTGATGCTGTCAAGGCGGTCGAGGATATAAAGTGCACATCGCAGTAAAGTCTGAGTTTTATACCTCGTTTAGCAAGTTGAATGTTGATATTATTTATTTATTTAGATGGTGTCTGATAGGATATTAGGATTCGCTCTCATAATGACTACCGCACGCGATGGTACCAACCAATCACGCAAATGTATCATAGTTCTGGTTAAACCAATGTGCATATGTCCATATATATGTAGGGACAATTAAATTCATAATAATGATTTGATTTAATTGCGAGAGATCCCGGGTTCAAATCCCTGACGAGCCCCCAAAAATATGTGGGAATACTTCCGTCTCGGGTCACATAAACAGAGATTGTTTGGATAGATTAAAATATAATTTCGTCTTCTATTTTCACCTTTTTATTATAATTTTTTTTTTATTTATTTAGGATAAACAAACAGTTACACATTACAATATTCAGAAAATAATAATAATTTAAAGCAATCATATAAATGTGCAACCAGCACCGTTATCCACAGCATATAAAATTCACGTCTTCATCTTCCATTCACAACGTCTTCGATCGTCTTCGATCGTCTTCCAGACTCTTCTCTCTATTCCGTCCTTCCGTATTTCAACATCTTAATCATTCATCCTTTAACTCTTTTCATCTTAAGTACTTTCATTAGTCATCTCTTTTACACAAACCACTTTCCATACCAGTCATTCGTCTAACGTTCCATTCTACTCATCTTTCTTCATAACATTCAAATCCTACATCTATATAAACTCCCGCTTTTTTCCCACACCTACCAATGCATCCACGTTTCGTTTATACGTTCCGTCCCACGATGTGATAGGGGACGAGCCTATCGCCATATCCGGCATAAATTCCTGTCTCCGGGCTGATAATGAATAGAAAAATCGAATATCACCTTTCCCGATCCAAAATTCGATCCCGAGACCTCAGCTTTGCAATCGTACTGTAGTACAACTACGCCACCGAGGCAGTCATAAGCATATTCAGTCGCAGAGTCCGGCATAACTGTATCGACTGGTAATCATTAGAGGTAGTTTTGAAAAGTTAAAAGATACAGGACATTTATAGGCCACCAGGTTATGAGTAAAAGTAGCTACCTAGTAGGAAGCGAAATCGAGTTTACAATGAAAATATCCGCGTATTACGTACATACTACATGTACAATGCAAGTGAATACTCGTTACGAATGATATTTAGTTGCCCAGCGGGTTCTATATTGCTGAGACGATAATACACTAGGTTGAAACTATATATGTTAATAACAGGAATGGTAAATGAGTCGATGAATTTAAGGGAAGTTATTATTACTAATTAGGCCAGCGCAGACCGGGATGGTATGGCAACATTAAATTTTTTACCATCATGATATGCCTTTGGATGCCACAGCATAAAGGAGAATTCATAGTATTGGTAAAAAATGTTGTAGATCCCAATACTGCTGCAAATTTACTATAGTATTTTTATGATTTTTATAAATAGAGTTCAAAGCCGAAGGCAAACAAAATATATTGGACTTCAAGTTAATTTCTCCAAGAACTCCGGGCCTGGGTCGCAATTATGCTTATACTTAATGAAAAGATGTATTTTCCCTTCATAAAAAAGTGGGTATCATCATAGGACAAAAATCTTTGCACCTGTAAATAGACATTTTCCTTTAAAACATTGGAATTGATGTCGTGTTCCCAACGGATAAGCTTTAATACATTTTGGTAAAAAAATAAATCCCTTTCCATACAGTCCTGGTTTGCGTTGGCCCATAATAAGTTAAGGCCAAATCGTAAAACAATGAAGGATGGAAAGTGGAAGGAGTACTGAGTGATAAAGGAAGAAATTTTAATTCTTACTGACTTAATGAAAATATTCTAAAATCCCACTTGTGAGGTTGACGCGGTTTTTGAAAATCTCTGAATTGTATAATTTAATTGCATCAAAATTCCTTTTAATTTTAGCTTTCCCCATGCACTTACCTCGTTTTATTTTTGCATCACCTTCAGGTGGCGCAAAATTATTCCAAGCATTAAATCAACCCATACACATACTATCAATTGTAAATTAATGTATGTCGGCAAGCTAATAGTGTGTATAATATATTATATTATATAACTATATCTGAGACAGATCTGGGTCTCAACGTACCGGATCTAGACAAAAGCTTATTACTGCAAATAGAAGGAAAAACTAAGTGTTCTCTGAGGCATGAGATCCTAGTAGGTATGGTATTTGGTAAATTATGAATTTAGTTGCCTGCCTCGGTGACGTAGTTGTACTACGGTACGGTTACAAAGCTGAGGTCTCGGGTTCGAATCCCGGGTTGGGCAAAGTGATATTGGATTTTTCTATTCAGTATCAGCCCAGAGTCAGGAATTTGTGCCCGATATGGCGATAGGCTCGCCACCTATCACATTGTGGGACGGAACATACAAGGCGAAATGTGGGTGCCTTGGCACCTCTGCCTACCCCTTCTGGGAACAAGGCGTGAGTTTATGTATGTATGAATTTAGTTACTAAGTGCTGGTGAGTTATAATAGCAGCTATTAAATTAGCTTTTTCACGGTCTGAGTGATCTTATTTAAATCTCAATTTATTCGGTTCCTTACTGAGTATTTTAATACCTAAACATGTTATTAAGCGTCCAATAAAGTACTATATTTCTGCCATTCTATTTCGTATAAACAAGTACACAAAATAAGGATTTGATATGCCTTTCGAATGTGGCCCAAATATCTAGTTACAATTCACATTTTCACTCGTATTTCCTTTATAATAAATTTCAAATTCGTATAACATTGCGAAAATTTGCTATCTTAATTTAATACAATTATACGGTATTACACAAATGGACGTCGACATATTGTAAATTCATGAAGTTTTGGTATCAGTTTCATTCTAGTTTTGGTATTATTTTGTTCAATTTTGCAACACTTGGTAGATCTCTCATATGTGACAGGCCGGCTGGGTAGGTGCCACCGCACCGCAATGTCTATTTCTCCCGCCAAACAGTAGTGTATATGCACTGTGTTTCGGATTTAAGGACATTGTAGCCAGAGTAACTACTGGACATATTGAAATCTCAGGATGGCGAGCGCAGTGGAATGCCAACTGTGAGCGGTCGTATAGCTTACCATTAGGCGAACGGCATGCTCGTCTTGCCATTCAATGCTATAAAAAACACTGAATATAAACAGATATGAAACAGCTTTGTTGCAGTGTTTCGTTCCATAAGTAAGATTGCTGGAAGCCTATGGGCTTCCAACTCCCTCCCTTTATCTTTCCTTACACAAATTCAAGATGCTGGGGATGCACTAATATCCTATAGTTGTAGATGTTGATAGAATGCAGTAATCACTTACCATTACGTGACTTGTTCCCTTTGTTTATTTCAAAGCTATATAATATTTACATACGGCTTTATTTACAGATAGTTATAAACCTATTTTATTCGTTGAATGCTTTGTCCCTTTCCAACGACGATTAAATTCCGTTTGAGCGAAGAAGATAAAACATTCGATAACTTTAATATCAATGAATAAAGTGTTTATAGCCTACTAGCGGCCCGGCTCAGCTTCGGCCGGGTGCATATAGATTTCTCTACAATAATATGCACGTATTATACACATAAACCTTCCTCTTGAATCACTCTATCTATTGAAAACAACCGCATCAAAATCCGTTGCGTAGTTTTAAAGATTTAAGCATACAAAGGGACATAGGGATAGAAAAAGCGACTTTGTTTTACACTATGTAGTGATACTTGTGTTAATAAATTCTTGTCGAGTAAACTCCGATAGAAAACTAGATGATACCGTGCACGACATCAACAATAATAATTCTAAGAATGATAAACAAGACAAAGGAGTAATAAATAGAAAATATTTCAAAGACAAAACACAAATGGCAAAGTCTCTAGTTTCTTCTCACGATGTCGCAAAAGCTATTGGAGGTAAAACGTCTCGCGACTTTGTATTTGTAACACAAGTTTTGTAGATCGGATATCCGACATAAATGAGATACGTGACGAAAATTGTAAAATGTAGTCGATACAACGAGGCCTTATGAATATTTTAGTACTGATAAGAAGTAGCACAACATATTTGATGTATGTACGAGTATATTACTTAAATAATAGAAATAGAAATCCTTTTCATATTGCATTTTCTGACGAGACCAGTTTGCCATTCGCCTGATGGTAGGCGATGCGACCACTCATGGACAGTAGCAAAACCTAACACCATGAATAATTACAAAGCAATGCTTGGCGTTCTTTGCACTAGCCATCCAATAGTTACTCTGGCTACAATGTCTTTCAAACCGGAACACAACAGGGCATTGAAACAGAGTTATGATTAGTACTGGATTTTCAGCAGCTGAAACTGATAATTATGAAAATAAATAACATCTTGCTGGCGTCCAAATATTAATTAAGGAAATAAAACTTATGAGTGTTTCCAGGAACGCCAAATATGGATAGTTATAATATATATATGGGTAGTTGAGTGGGTATAATCTCGAGCCCTTACTTCAAAAAAACACGATAATCCACTTCGATAGACACGACATTGTAATCAGCTAACGTCAGTGTTGATTGTTGTTATCCGTTGGACGCTTTTTGCAAGTCCTTAAAACTATCACTTTAGAAAGGCAGTTGACGCTACTCTTGTCCCCAAGTATATAGGATGTATCAAGACTGCTACCGAAAACGAAGCTGGATAGTTGTTTTGCCGTCAGAAAAAAAATAACAAAAAAATTACAAAATAAATAAATAAATTAAATAACACCCATCAGTCACATACATAGTCCTGACCCCACACTAAGATCGAGTCTTGTGTCGTGGGTATCAGGAACTACGAGTGTCTTTTCGGTCTCACTAACACCCAGACCCGAAAGAAATATTTGTGGGCCGCACAAACATTTCTCTCGGTGCGGGGATCGAACCCGCGGCCTCTCGTTTCACAGGTGGCGTCTAACCAACTGCGCCACGGAGGCTGTCGAAAAAATAAGCGACATCTATCGTGTCGTCATAGTTTGGTGGTAAAAACATATTTTGATGTAAAATAATAGTGTCCATTTTATGTTTAAAGGCGTACGTATTATTATTTTAGCAATAACTATGGATTTACCTCCCAAACACGACGATATTTAAAATTATAAAAAAACGCGTTTCTTTGCGATATATTTAGTCGCATTGTGTTTGTAGTGACTAAAACTAACACCCGGACTCCTTTCGGCAGCAGTCTTGAGATACTCTGTATGCCAGTGAAAACAGAGCAAATTTAATAATGGTAATAAGACCGTAACAGAAGCGACTTAGTAATTGATGATAAGAAAAGCCTAAGTAGATGGTCAACACATATACACGGCGATCATGCCTCGTAAATATTTGCTTTAATAATAACTGCTAAGTACCAAGCATAGTTTTATCTAGTGTGTAGAGATTAGCTAGATCGCGTGCTTCTAACAATTAATTGGAGCTAATTCGATCCGCCACGACACCGGGCCCTGCGTCCATGATTGTTCGTTTCTACGCATTCCATGGCCGTCATGCAACATTGATTTGTTTGCTAAATCATCACGTCGAACATCAATCTTGACTGATGATGTGGAAACAATTTGTTCTATCATCGCTATAATCACATCGTCAGTCGCTGAATTTCTGAATGTAGATTTTCCTTACATATTTCAGAAGTGTACTATTGGGAACAGGCATCCAACGAACTTTCGTGGAATTTATTTGGTTGACTCCTTATATTAGCATTTTTTGACAAAAAAAGCTCGCCGGCAACCTTATTGCCGACCCATTGCTAAAATCGGCATCGCATCTGCAATGAGTAATTAATATAAATGTTGCCCATGGAAATGCTCCATGTTTACTGCTTTTTATTGTATAAACATCTCTTCAATAATAACATTGTTTACCCAATAAATAAAATACAAAGACAAGGATTCGCCAGTAAAAGGAAACCGGAAAATAATAGTGTTATTGTTTACAAAAGCCTTGGCTTCGTTCGTATGTGTGCTCACGTTCTTTCCCCGCAGGGCGCTAGCCGTGAATAAACATTATTATCGATATCATCTGCATCCACTTGTTAAATCGTACAAATATTTGAGTTACTTTATAGTGGTGGCCTGTTGGTAAATGGACCAGACGCAGCTGCCAATATGTTCACGGCGGTTGAGTCTCCGAAGCTCCGGGCACACCTCTCACTTTTCGGGATTATGTGTGTATTGGTAGTCAATCACCACGCACTTTAACGGTGAAAAAAATATTATGAGGACTGTAGACCGTAGCGATTTGTAAAAATTGCTATGGTTTGTAAAGTCCGCCAACCCGCACTAGGCCAGCGTGATGGACTTTATGAACTAACCTCTCTCAATCATACTCTCGATTGTAGAGGACGCCCGTACCCTGCAGTGGGACGTATATGGGCCGATACAGAAATTCTATATAGGTAAGAAAGGGAATTGCTCGGATTGTATGGGACTTTGGCCTAATTAAGGCAGGGGTTTTCATTTCACATGACTTGTGTTTTATATATTTTATTTTATATATTTTACGCCTAAAAATAATCAACCAATATCATAAGTTAGCAGAGTTTATAGACTTGGGTAATTAAAATAAAAAATAAAACTAGAATATTTAATATTTATTATATTGTAATATAACATTACTATTGTAAGTACGTATGTCAAGATGATTCGAATAAAATGTGCTATGATCCGCCTCATCGATGGCGCAGTTGGTACATCATTTCGATTAATCCATTCGACAAAACTACGTAATGCACAAAAGTTTCCATGTTTGTGCCGAGACTGTCATAATAAAAAGGGGCTCATTGTAAAATTATACCGACAGGTTCAATAACAGATGCAGATTCAAAGTCCAAATGTAAGGCCGGCACGTCGTATCGGTATCTGTCACAACAATACGTATGTTTGTGAAAAGCAAGAACAATTTATAATATTCATTCACAACAAAAATACGGAATCAAAGCGAATTAGCGTTTAGTTGTCAACAAAAATATACAAAAAAGTATTTATTTAGACCAAACTGGACCAAAAGACAATGTTTATTTTGCTATTAATATCTGATTTTTGAAATATTTATTGCATATAAATTCTATTCTAGCTAAAACAAAACGGATAAATATCCACATAACCACTAAACAATATTTTTTATTTCACAAAAACGGAAACCGTATACGTAATGTTTTGCATAGCAACTGGCAACCCATATTAGCACCCATCCATGGACGTAATATTTAAACCACCCATCGCAATGTCGGAATAGAGTTAATAACTTATTTTTATTCATATTTATTAATCTATAGAGGTTATGAACCAAATTTCAAATATATCAACATAAAAATCAAATATTTATTTCAATGAGTAAACTGATGGCCTAAAATTTAGCCTATATCTAGAGATTCCCTTTATATTGCTACGATTAAATCACTTTAATGGAAGTTCACTGTTATTCAAATTGAGTATTCGCGGGCAAGAGATGACATTGCCTTATCGCAGAAAAAGTCGAAGTTGTATATTATGTATTCGGAGTTATTTAAAATATCGCGATTCTACATACCTAAGTAGGTACTAACAAAAAATATTTAGTGATGAGCCGTTTATCGACTATATCAGACCAGTAAGGTGACTAGTGCCTTATACGTAGAATACGCAGTACGTAAAGATATAAGGTAACTAGACAAATACATATAATATGTAAAATAAAAAAGAAGTAGAAAGTCTATTTTGATTAAATATTTAGCATAGAGTTTTAAAGCGTTGTAAGTACAACTAATCCTGTATCAGCTCATATACGCCCCCTGCAGAGCACAGGCCTACTCTACAATCGAGAATACGATTGAGAGTGGTTAGGCCATATAGTCCACCACGCTCTGGCCTAGTGCGGGTTGGCGGACTTACATACCATAGAAATTCTTATAAATCGCATTGGTTTGCAGGTTTCCTCACGATGTTTTCCTTCACCGTTTTAGTGCGTGGTGATTGACTATCAATACACACATGAAACGGAAAAGTCAGAGGTGTGCCCTGGGATTCGAACTCGCGACCACCGTGAACATGTTGGCAGCCGAGTCTAGTCCGTTTACAAGTACATCTAATACTCGTATAAAAACATTAAATAAATATTATACCTACCACATTTTTTATTGCATAGGTCCGCCAAACGAGAAAACAGGTCACCTGATAATAAGTGATCACTGACGCCCATGAGCACCCATAACGCTTGTATCATGGATGTTTTGCCGATCCATCAAATGATCATGAATGCGTGATCGTATGTGTACAGTAGTGATGTAACGAATGTTCGCATTCGCATTCGCGAATCGCGAATATTCGCATATTTTTTGGCATTCGCATTCGCATTCGTATTCGCAAGAAACGAAGCGAATGTTAGGCGAATGTTTTTGACATTTAAAAAGGAAATTTATACAAATTTGATGGTTCTGGAAAAATAATACAACTATTATAATTAGCGTATTTTTTAATTATTTATAATATTTTTAATATCTACGTCTCGTAAGTACTGTACTTTGCTTTATAAATTTTCGCAAATAAAGGAAGTAAAATATTGCTGACTTTTCAAATTATATGAGGGACATAGTTGCTTGATCAATCTTACAAATCCGACGCATTCAACAAAACTAAACGGTAAATCTTCTAGTGCGATCATTTCCCCTATTAAATTCTCCAACTCCAAAGACTTGGCGTTGTTGTTATCCCATTTTTTAATTTTTTCGATGCAGTCATTTAAAGATATCTGTTTTAGGTCAGTTTTGGTACACTGTCGTGAAGAAGACGGCAAAGAATTAATCTTAGCAGCGTCTTGCTTTTCATTTTCTCTTTTTTTAATTCGTTTTATTCAGTAATATGTTTAGCTTATAAGTGATTGTGCATAGCACTAGTGGTCCTTCCTTTCTGAGAGTATTTTTTGTCACACAACTTACATTTAACATTTGTCACAAATTGTGAAATAAGTCCAAACTTCACTTACATGGGCTTTACTCATGTCTATAAACCACTTTAATCTGACAAACACAGTAATACTAAATTAACTTCAAACAAAATAAACAAATGATTTCTAAAGACTAAATTTGTTCATTCAACCTGTCAAAGCACGGGCCGGCTCGACATGCTCGAATATGTTCGTTTTAAACATGGCTGGCCCGAAATGTTGCGCGCCAAATTTGAAAATCAACATTCGCATTCGCATTCGTATTCGCGAATGTTAAGTATGAATATCCGCATCCGCATTCGCATTCGCGAATGTGAGAAAACCAACATTCGTTACATCACTAGTGTACAGTGTAGTTACACCATTGAGATAATATACTAGAGGGGACACTGCAAACAAAATATTTGTAACAAAATGTAGGGTACATTCTATTTCTGTCTCTGTCACGCCAACGAAGTAACATTATCTCCCCTCTCGCTTCACTGTGTACCGTTGCGCACGCACCATATAGCTCTAGTATAATACCTCAATGAGTTACACATATATATTTTTACAATTATTATACAACGTACAACGATGACACTTGTACAAAGACTAAAATATTCCGCTCTACTTTCATTAACTTATAAACACATGAATGGTAAATTATTTATTTTCAAGTACATATAAATGATTTGATATGTATGTATCAGCCCATATACGTCCCACTGCAAGGCACGGGCCTACTCTACAATCGAGAGTACGATTGAGAGTGGTTAGGCCATATAGTCCTCCACGCTGGCCTAGTGCGGGTTGGCGGACTTACATACCATATAAATTCTTATAAATCGCTATGGTATGCAGGTTTCCTCACGATGTTTTCCTTCACCGTTTTAGTGCGTGGTGATTGACTATCAATACACACATGACTCCGAAAAGTCAGAGGTGTGCGCTGGGATTCGGACCCGCGACCACCGTGAACATGTAGGCAGCCGCGTCTAGTCCAGTTACCAACAGGCCACCACGCACTCTTGGTTGGCTTGATAAATATATCTAAATTCTAAATTAATGGACATGTCATGAGATTTTTTTTTAACTTTTAATACAGTAAGTATACGAGTACATGAAAATATGTATAGTAGTGTAGTATTTTTGGAATAAAAGATTGTTATTGTATAAGATTCTTTCAGAAATATCCTAATTGTAGCTAAATCAAAGTTCCGAAACCGAAGAAGTGATTTTAATTTATACGTAGAAATCGGATACATGAATCAACAAACCTGCAGCATACAATTGGCTGAACGACATACATATGTACATATGTGTATAAACTCACGCCTTTTTCGTTTTCAAGTCCGCCTTCTATGTTCCGTCCCACGATGCGATAGGTAGTGACAACTAAGCTTATCGCCATATCGGGCACCAATTCCTGACTCCGGGCTTATAATGAATAGAAAAATCCAATATCACTTTGGCCGACACGAGATTCGAACTACCACTACAACCACCGTACACTAGTACAATTACGCCACCGAAGCAGTCGAATGATAATATAAACGTAGCTGATATTAAAAATGATTGATCAAACGTTTCTATCCTTAATGAACACATCAAGACTCATAACAAAGTTAACAATTTAATATAAACAGCTGTACGGGAAGCAGACTCGGCACAAGAAACGGTCTATTTAACTAGAGCCATTCTCAATGGAAACGTTTGAGAATATTAAATCGACTCAGACGTACCGGCTTTAATGGCATTTAATTTCGCTACAAGCAATTATGACGAGGATATGACAAACAGATCGTTAGCGTCCGAATACCAGATAAGTGTTTGTAAAATTTGCCTTAATTTCAACAGTTACAGTAGAATGTAGATTATATTCTTCAGCCAAGGAATATAACGGGAAAATAATAGTTTTAATCTGGATGAAGATAGAATCAATCGCAGAGTGTTTATCATTCACAATTTATTTTACAATACAATATTCGAAAACATGTATATTACCCATTGCCATTGAGGTATTATACTAGAGCGGACATCGGGAACAAAATCTCTGCGTATTGTGCGTGCACACGGGTACACAGTGAAGCGAGAGCAAAGATAATGCTACTTCGCAGGCGTGACAGAGACAGAAATAGAAGCAGCGGTACGGTACCCTTCATTTTGTTACAAACATTTTGTTTACAGTGTCGCCTCTAGTATATTATCTCAATGATATTACCAAATGGTTTGGCTTTCAAGTATTTTGTGCAGAAAGCTACCGCCTAGGTATTGCATAAAATATGTTTTGATTTGACTGTCATCGAAGATATTAATAGTATTTTTTCTTCAAATAGAAACATTTATACTATACATACATGCATACGTGTATTGATAGTCAATCACCACGCACTAAAACGGTGAAGGAAAACATCGTGAGGAAACCTGCATACCATAGCGATTTATAAGAATTTCTATGGTATGTAAGTCCGCCAACCCGCACTAGGCCAGCGTGGTGGACTATATGGCCTAACCACTCTCAATCGTACTCTCGATTGTAGAGTAGGCCCGTGCCCTGCAGTGGGACGTATATGGGCTGATACAGATACAGATACATAGATACCGATCAATATACAGTGGTATCATAAAACATATAACAGTTGTGTGAAAAATGCTAGTAGATCAATAGGGTCACTACATTTCACTTTGAGTTCAAATGTCAAGCGATGGCACGAGTCAAGATGCATACTGAAGTTCTAATGATTCAATTGAACAATAATTGAACTCTAGTGTACCTTTTATCATCATCGAATATAGTAAAAATCATTTTATTATCGAAAGTAGACATTGATCCAAGACTCTTACTCTTCCTTTGAAAATATGTTTTTCGATAACTGGGCGTAGACAATTTTAAATACTAGCCAATATTCGGAGTAGACCTACCTTGAAACAATAATTTCAGAAGGTCTGAGGAAACGCCAACACCAATATGGTAATAATATTTCATGTCAATTTGTACCGTCTCCTAAATAAGAATAGATTTTACTGGTAAACGAAGAGTGAAAACAGGAGGTGAATATAACAGATGTAATCTTACGGCCGGTTTCTATAATCTGTCTATCTTTAACAAGAGATTTCTCTCGAAATTTCGATACATTTTTTGCTTCAGTTAAGAACAGAGATATTTAGATAAGGTGCATATACAGGGTATATCAAGACTGCTACCGAAAACGAAGCTGGGTGGTAGTTTTAGTGACTTCAGACACAATGCAACAGAAAACGTTGCAAAAAAAAGCGACAATTTTTTTTCGTTATTTTTTTCCTATGATCATATTTGGGTGGTAAATAATTTTTTTCCTAAAATAATAGTGTATACCCTTCTATTTATAAATAATCTAAGGTATAAAAGTGTTTAAATTATTATTTTAACAAAAACTATGGATTTACCACCTAAAAATGACGATATTTAAAAAATCATAAAAAATAATTGTCGCGTTTCTTTGCGAAATTTTTAGTTGCAATGTGTTTGTAGTCACTAAAACTACCACCCGGCTTCGTTTTCGGTAGCAGTCTTGAGATACCCGGTATTTATACACATCTAGGCAAGATAATTTTTTATGTCTATCTATGTTTATTGAAGCATACAGTGGTATCGACATAGTAACGATATCCATTTTAAACTTTTGTTAAAGATAGATAGGATATAGAGAACGGCCGTTAGACTATATATTACAAATATTGTAGTCAGAACTTTCAACGAAGCGACTAATCTTCTGTCGTGACTTAGGCGAATTAACCAAAACTAATAGTTTAAAGTTATCATTGTCCACAAGGGATTTGTAATTCTGGCCGTTCTCCGTACTAAAATTCAATTTCAATTTATATCAATCTGGCTTAGTAAGTATCAAGTAGACTTAGCTTACTAAGAGAAGATCACTTTCAAGTGGATTATTTTTAGCTATTCTTAATAAGTAGCTATGATAAAATGCAGGATTTAAATCGACATGTGTAGTGCGCAAATTACGTAAGATGCGATCGCGTGTGTCCTTTAATATTGAGTGGTTTATTTAAAAAAGTACTTATTGGCAATTAAACAAAACTGCACTGTTGCATGGTTGTAGGAAATTATTGCAGTATGTTTTAAATAGCTACACTTATTTCAAAATGTCAGGAAGTTAAAAATTAGTTTAAATAATTAAAAAAAACCGCGATGAAATCAGTAAAATTGATTTTTTTTTCATGTGTTAGTAATATTTACGTTAGCATATAGTAATATTAGACGATTGTCTCTAAACAATCAATACAATTAATTCGGCTTTTTTATTCCTTTAAGATGCCTGAAGTTGTGAACCCACTTTATATGTAACTCTTTTACTTCGCCTACAGATATTTATTATGTCCAAAAAGCATAACGCTTTGCTAACTTATTACCCAGTGTCTGGAAAACAAACAAACATGTTGTAACTTCCAACTGATCTTCAAAATATAAATAGTACTTTGAACCACAAGATTTGAGACGTGAAATAAGATAAAATTTGGTAGACGAAAATTAGACAATTTAGAAAACTAGAAACTAGACCAGTCTAGTAGATTTCCTTTCTAGAAAAGGAAATGGCTAATTCAAGAACATTGAAATAGTACAATGTGGTTACCAAATAAGTATAATAGTGTGCTAAGAACCTTGTTGTTGGAAATATTGATATTGTTAACATTAATTGAGAATATAACAAATAATTATGTAACGTTGGCAATAATATTATGTTTAATGCTCGTTGCGTTGGCAATTCTCTCTTCCCTTTCTGCTGTCAACGCCATTGTAAGTGTGATCTCTCTGATTTGTAATTTGATAAATACATAGGTACTTATTCGTAAATTAAGTTTATCTTTAACTAGTGACTTCACTAGCGGTGCAGAAAGTTTTTGAGTCCAATCCACGTCAATAACATACTATAGTTTTCGCAACGCACGCAATATTAAGAATATTTTAGGTTTTTTTTTAAACCTTAGATTGCACTATTGGAGTTTTAGTAAGGATCCCTAATTTTTTTGACAATGTAATATAGCCTATTTCACCTTGGGATAGTGTAGCTTCCCAAAAGTGAAAGAAGTTCTAAATCAGTTCAGTAGTTTTGGAGCCTATTCCATGGAAAAAAAACAGTCTTATCTTTTCTCTTTATAATATTAGTGTAGATGACTTACCACATATTTTTAATAGATATTTCATTAAAAATGGTTTGCGGTTGATAAGTATTTGTAAAAACCGGTTGATACTGAATGGAGTGCTTATAATTACAATAAGTACCTGTTAATTAGTCGATTACTGTATTATGCGATGATTCAGAACCAATAAGTACCTACTGTTAATGTCGCTCGTGCTGGTTTAATAACTTTATTAGATATAGATGAAACAATAGTACGTTTGCTAATCTAGACTTGGAATCTTAAATAAACAATAATAGTTCAATAAAGATTTAAAATAATTTGACGTAGTTGAATTAAAATTGAGGTGGTCTGTTCCACGTAAGAGTAGGATTAAAAGAAAATGCTTTTCGCTATTTTAGTACAAAATTGTGCGTGTTAAAAATATTCAGATAATAACAATGCACTAATAAATTCCAAATAAATGATTTAAGGAAATGGTGTACTATTTTGCTTCACAGCATCAAGTCTTCGGTAGTATAGTGGTCAGTATCCCCGCCTGTCACGCGGGAGACCGGGGTTCGATTCCCCGCCGGAGAGTTCATTTTGCATATAAGATTATTGTTTTTATTTTCAAGTTTCATTAGCGATTACCCATACGTTTTCAATCAAAATATATGTCTCATTTTACAATCGTCAGATAAACATAATCCATCGGATAAATTATGACCTGATTGGATAAAAAGCGACACAGTTGGACAATTTTATTAATACAACTGTCATTTTTATTGCTTGTGTTGTATTTTTTTTTCATGATTATCAATCGTGATAATTCGCCTTTATTAAGTTATCTTTCACCGGTGTACAAATATGAATCCAAAAAAGATCTCTCCGGCGGGGAATCGAACCCCGGTCTCCCGCGTGACAGGCGGGGATACTGACCACTATACTACCGAAGACTTATCGATACCGTCGAAACAGAGCACAACTTACACAAATACAAACTAATTCTTACAAAATATTGTTTACATAATATTCGTTTTATGAATAAAAGTAAAGTATTAATATCCAAAACTATACAATTATTATTTATATAAACATACATTATGTTTTGAATTGTCTGGTAAATGCTACTACCGCAGGTAATATAAACAGTTACCGTGACGCAACGGTTAGTAAGACATCGGCTATGACACGAGACGCCGTGGGTTCAATTCCAGCTTTGAAAGACATACTAGTGTGCGTCACAGGTTTCGGGTTTGGGTGTTTTGAGACCGAATAGTCTCTCGTAGTTCCTGATACCTACGAGACAAGACTCGATCTTAGTGTGGGGTCAGGACTATATATGTGATTGTTGGGTGTATTTTATATTTATAGAGAAGAATTAAATCTAGCAACATATTTTTTAATTTATGACTTTACCAAGCCAGCTACCATTTCGACTTTTCTCGTGTTAAGTTATCACCACCGCCCATAAACATTCACAATGCTTGGGGAATGTTTCTGGTCTTTATTCATACCAAGCGATAGATGTCATTGTGGCTATGAGTAATTAGAGTTTAGACTATCTGCATCAGCCCATATTCGTCCCACTGCAGTACTACTATACTCAGTTATGTTTCCTTTCAATTTTCACCCAATTAGTGAAGGGGGGGGGGGGGGGGTAACCTTACCCTATGATTCGAAACGAAGTACAAATTTTCGAACGTTGGATATTGGAAGTTATTACTTATAAATTTGTTACTCATAAAAAATCAATTCTATTCTCTACGACACTTATCAGTTAATCCGAACTTAGGCAATGGTTTCAACGTAGGATAGAGGATTCAAACATTTTTAGAAGTACCTTGGCACATTCGTAAAGTTTTACATCCGCGATGTTCGAACATTCGAACTTCGTTTCGGATCGTGGAGTAGCCCCCTGGTCTATGTTTGTATAGGTCTTAGACTTGTCTCGCCCTCCTCCCACTCCCGTGTCTTCAATTTCGGTGACATGCAGCCGCTTGGGTCAGGAGCGGTCAGACTCGGCGTCCATAAATGCAAGTCTAATTATAGTCTTGGACTTTTAATTGTTTTCAACTACACATTAATCGTCAGTTCGCATGTTGCCGAGGCTGTATCTTTGTTTTCAAACTGTAATATAATGTAAAGTTATCTAACAGGTATCTTTGGGAATGTTTTCATGAATCGATAAAATGTTGCTGAAGATAATAAGGGTGATGGTTGTGATGATAATAATTATGCAACTATTATAAATAAATCAGTTCAATACGTGGTAATAGTGTAAATAAAAAGGGGAATAACTGACTAATGAATCGAATGAACTGGTTAATTTGATACTATTACCAATCTGTAAACTTACGTGCAGTAGCTGTGTATCTTCGCTGTCAGTAAGATTGCTCGGCGCGCTTTATTTCTACCCTATCAATTTCCTCATCCCTTAAAATTCGTTGGTCCTCTATGATAATCAGCAAGCAGCATCTATTATAGTTTAGGTCTTTAAGATATTCATGTTCAGTGTCATTAATATTTCCACATTCTCAACAATGACTCTTCATGCATCGAACTTCACGTTAGTATCTCTCTAAATTACATCAACAGCTTGCAACGCATTTTCCTTTACTCTTATATTCATAGCCCTCAATGACTTCTTACCACATTATCTGTGTATTCAATTGTTTCAAAACTAAAACAACAACTCAACAACTAACTATCTTTGTTTATTTTAGTTACAAGCCCACGAAAGGCGACGTTTTCCTAGTTTAATCTGGATTCAATCAAGCACGGTATCCAATCTGTTCTGTGGTGTAAGACCACAAATACGCTCGTGAAAATTGAACTGTCAACGTGACCTTGTTTTAGGAGTGACTTAGCAACTGAGTGCAATGTTGGGAATACGAGTAGTTTTTTTACTGCATTTTAATAAGATAGTTTTTAAATGAAGAGGAATATGAGTGGATTTATATGAAGAGTAAGGTTGATCTTATCCCCTCCTTTTCGTAACCGAACCATTCGAGCTTACAAAGTCACAGTAAGCTGGTCGACACCAATTTAGCCGGTACCAACATTTAGCTAGCTTATATATTCGCTGTGCAACATCCGCGATGTTTTCTTTTTGCTGCCCTACGTCTTCCTTCCTTCCTATAATTTTAGACAAGAGTTAGTCTAAAGCTGGGAGCTCGTAACTTCATTAGGTCTGTACATAAATAACTAAGAAATAAATCTTTCCACTTACAACACTGAAATCATAAAAACATTGTATTGAAAACTAATGAAAGTATCCCAGAAATGTAAGAAGTCCTCAGCAATTTTACAAACTAAACGGAACAACATCTAACAGTTCAAGTCGGTTGCTGCAAAACGTCTGTCACGTCACGTCAGCCGAGCCTGTTACTTTAGAATGACCTGAATTAGATTACGAATGGGGACCAGTTCTGTCATGTGGATAAATCTGATATCCATGCTAAAGTGAGCATGTCAAGTTATCGATTTCCATTCCAATAGCTACACGTTAGAAACTCAGAAATAAACGAATAAACTGAAACCACTGAAACTAAACTAAACGCTTTTAAAATCTGAAGTTCTGTGGTTAAGTGTATGGGTAAGGTCTGCAAGTACAACATGTAAATATTTCTATTTTCCTACTAGTGGCCGGACCCGGCTTCGCCCGGCTGCAGTTAAGTTTTGAATCCAGTCCACATCAGATACTTATTAGCTTGGGTAGTTACTGAATTCTATTTAAGCTAGTGAGCCGTCCTTCACTCATGAGTTGCTTCATTTGAATTACTCCTCTCATGAAATGCCTCAGTTGAGGTACTCGTGTCGTTGATAGAAAAGAGTTAGTCAAGTTTCAAGGATAGCTCATGCGTACCTCGCGAGGTAAAATTAGGTGCTCATTCATCCTCATTTCGATTTGTCGAGTTACCCATTACTAATTGGCGTGACTGCCTTTCTATGATATACTTTGAAATAAAACTATTATTTACGGATTTTATCGCAGATTTGGTTTAATTTTACATTTTTTAACCGACTTCAAAAAAAGGAGGAGGTTCTCAATTCGATTGTATGTTGCTTTTTTTTTTTTAATGTTTGTTACCTCGTTTCTCCGTACTGTGTGAACCGATTTCGACCATTCTTTCTTTAATTGAAAGCTGGTGCTTGTCATTTGGTCCCATAAAAATATGGTGAAGATCTGATGAATATCTTCGGACCTGGAGGGGATAACTCCTTAAAATTAAGTAGGATTCAAGTGGTTCTTTTTGCATTGCGTTCATTATAAAAGTTAAGTTTCAGTGAGAGAGGGTAAAAGGGGTGGAGGTGAGAGAGGGGGGTGATAAAATTAAAATACACGTAAATTCTAATATCTTCGCCAGCTTTTAACCGATTTTAGTGATTTCTTTTTCATTGGAAAAAACGTATTGACAGATTGATCCCAGGAATACAACATGAAGATCTGATAAATATCTTCGGACCTGGAGAGGGGAACTCTTTAAAATTAAATAGGATTCCAATGGTTCTTTTTGTATTAGGTTCATTATATAAGTTAAGTTACAGTGAGAGAGGGAAAAAGGGGTGGTGGTGAGGGGGGTGGGTGATAAAATTAAAATACACGTAAATTCTAATATCTTCGCTTAGCTTTTAACCGATTTTCGTGATTTCTTTTTCATTGGGAAGAACGTATTGACAGGTTGATCCCAGGAACACAACATGAAGATCTGATGATCATGTTCGGACCTGGAGAGTAGAACTCTTCAAAATTTAGTAGGATTCCAATGGTTCTTTTGCATTGGGTTCAGTATAAAAGCTAAGCTACAGTGGTAGAGAAAAAAGGGGGTAGAGGCAAAGGGAGGGGGGGAGAGAAAAAATAATAAACATGTGAATACTCCTCCAATATTTTCGGCAGCTTTTAGCCGATTTTAGCGATTTTATTATCATCGGAAAGAACATATTCCTTGTGGGGACCAAATCTTCTTCATTTAAGTTCCTATCAACACTAAAAAGATAAAAATAACTAAAATTTTTAATAAAAAAAAATAAAACCGACTTCAAAACAAAAAACCTCAAAAAACTAAAAAATAATAAAAAAATAAGTATCACTGCAAACCAAAAAAATATATTAATTTCATTGTACTTGTTGATTAATTGCCTTAATGACTTGACTAGCCAACAAATCAAAATATATGCGTAACATATTGAAGGCGGGCCGCCAAGTACCACCATACATGTAGGACCTATGCCATAAATTAATTTAAATATCTATATGTTTGGTACTGTCAAGTACTGTAAGTCATTAAGGCAATTAATCAACAAGTACAATGAAATTAATATATTTTTTTGGTTTGCAGTGGTACTTATTTTTTTATTATTTTTTAGTTTTTTGTGGTTTTTTGTTTTGAAGTCGGTTTTTTTTTTTTATTAAAAATTTTATTTGACTTCCAGACGTTTCAGTTACTTTCCTGCTTTCGTGGGCTCGGGGCGGACTGCGATTTCGAAGCGATATGGAGCGATTTCTATATACTGCTGTTCTCGTTAATTCCCGTAACATCTCGTTCTGTCCCTTATCATTCTGTTCCATGTCTCAAGGCATGTAATGCTGTACTCTTATATCCTATTTCATCCCCTTATATTCTATCCAATTCCATCCCTTTAAATTTGAAAGATTACAATGTCAACCATTGCTTTGTGTTGTGTTGTTTGGTTCTGCTACCGTCCATGTGCGGTACCTAGTCTCGCTTAACATTAGGCGAATAGCACGTGTTAACATGGATTATATACTTAGATTGATTATAATATTTGTAAATATATATTCCTCATTGTAAATTATGTATTAAAGTGATTGTTTGTGAAATAAATTCATTAGGATAATATAAAAACATAAATTGTAAATGTAAGCCTGAAGTGGCATGGCGTAGGCGTCGCGCTGAGCGGAAGCTCTGAGAGTGAGCAGTGAGGAAGTACCAGGATTGGCAAGTTAAGTAATTAATATTATGTTTTGATGCTTATTGTTCAGAATGATTAGATATTATTCTGTAACATTGTAATTGTCGATTGTGGTAGAATTAATCTATATTATTGTACCAAATTATGTCAATTGCTGTGTAATAAATAAGATTTAATATAATTGATAATTTTGTAACATTATAATAATTATTGTCCATTATGTTAAGTGATATGGTTAAAATATAAGGTATAATTATAGATAATTATATCTATTGTCTATTGAAATACCCATGTGTATATTTTTTTTATATCTCTACCCACAAAATTCTAACACACGCTTGACATGCCTTTCATTGCAATAAAAGAAATTATAATATTAGTATTAAGTAAGATTAGAAGGATCACTACAGGAGTCGGTAAAGGTTCGACAAAAGACTAGTGCCTGCCCAATTTCACCAATTTTTTTACATCTCAAATCATCGTCTCAAATTAATATGTAACGAACGCGTCAAAACAGATTACATTGATAAAGTAAACAACGACTTGTTTTACCCCACAATGCGTAAAGCCCAATTTACCCAAATAAAATAAATTCATTGTTTCAATTTGGCTTCAAAATAAAACTCTAAATTTATCTTTATTTAGCCACCTGGACCTTTTATTTGAACACAAATCTCCACCTCCAGTCTTGCCGTTTCCTTAATGCGGAAGGCAATTTGGTTTTACGTGCTCAGTATAAATAGGCTATTTGACTAATTTCTGAAAACCATACCACATTATGAAGCGGGGTCTATAGACCTTACAAATGAAGGTTATTTTTAATTACTATATCTATATCATTTGAAAATTAATTTACAAAATACACTGAAAAATTACACTGTCAAAACGCTCTGTCTGACAATGTGGCGTTTAGTTCGTAAACATCCGTTCCACAGATTCGTTCGCATATATCACTCATTCTTAAATCATCCATAGATCAATCAATCAGTCAATCGTCCGAATGAGTTTTTGCATTGAGGTATTACAACTAAAGCGGATTATATTATAGATCAAGTCGGCATTGCTGCAGATACGACACTTCATATATTTGTTACATTTGTTACCTAATGTTTCAGAATAAAGTAAAACGAAATATAAAAGCCCAATATAATCATACATTTTTAATAACTTATAAAGCTATATTATTATATAGATTTTAATAACAACAAAACCTATAATAGGCTATTTGACTGTATAAAAATATTGACTTATTTGATTCCATCCGTGTAAATAATTTAATTTTAAACATATTTCATTATCATACATTAAAAATATTGTATATTTTGTTTAAAAACCACAATAATAATTTAATTTATTTTGAGTTCGCGCCACGTGATCGTAAACGATTTTGATTGGCTATGACGTCATGCATTAGTATGAACTACTCACGTACAGGAAATGAATGGGATTGATAACGGCATAGATGCAAATTAAATATTAAAAATACCTTTAAAACGCGTTATTTGTCATTTGTACCCGTGAATAAATAATATTATCATGTCCAATGTAATAAAATGTGAAGAAAGAAAAAAATATCTAATTTTTTTGACAAAACCTCATTCGGACTATTGATTGATTGATTGATCTATGGTTGATTAGAGAATGGGTGACATGCGAACGAATCTCTGGAATGGATGTTTACGAACTGAACGCCACATTGCCAGACAGAGTGTTTTGACAATGTAATTATTCAGTGTATTTTGTAAATTTATTTTTAAATGATATAGATATAGTAATTAAAAATAACCTTTATTTGTAAAGTCTATAGACTCCACTTCATAATGTGGTATGGATTTCAGAAAATAGTCAAATAGCGTATTGAGTTATCCTACTAAAAAATACTTTTGTGTCAAAAATATGGATAGTGAAAAAATATATTTACAATATCTAATGTATCTGATAATAAATATATTAAATAAAATAAATAAAGGAAATTTTCAATATTTACCTATTTGTCCGTAACATTAATCTTATTCTATAAATTTGTTAAAATATGACATTTGTCAAAACGGCTTTGGTACATAATCTAATTTATTAATATTTTTGCTACTTTATTCAAATTATCGTTAATTTACGTATGGAATTAAATTCTATATTTTTTTTCACGTGAATTGGAATGGTTTTTACATGTCTTCAGTTGGGAGTACGGTATTTTTAAAGCAATTAGAATAAATAGCATAAATGACAACTGTCATAGCCGACTGTCAGCGTAAGGGTACATGTACCCTTGCAAATGTTACAAATTATTTGGTCTAGATCCCCTCCAGTTGTATATCTCAATGAGTTTTTGTCAAAAAAAATAGAATTATATTTCTTTCTTCACATTTTATTACATTGGACATGATAATATTATTAATTCACGGGTATTTATGTCAAATAACTCGTTTTAAAGGTATTTTTAATATTCAATTTACATCTATGCCGTTATCAATCCCATTCATTTCCTGTATGTGAGTAGTTCATACAAACGCATGACGTCATAGCCAATCAAAATCGTTTACGATCACGTGGCGCGAACTCAAAATAAATTAAATTATAATTGTGTTTTTTAGCCAAAATATACAATATTTTTAATGTATGATAATGAAATATGTTTTAAAATTAAATTATGTACACGGATGGAAACTAATAAGTCAATATTTTTTATACAGTCAAATAGCCTATTGCGCCTGTTTTTTTTTCGGTATGATATCGTTGAAAAACCGTTTCTAAGGAGATAGCCATAATTTAAAAAAATGTCATAATCACAGTACCTTTGAAATCATAGTTTTTTTTTTGTCTTATAACCAAAAAGTTTTACACTGTCTCGTGTTCTCAGACAAAGTAACATAACTGCTACATAAAAATCGTAAGGAGTGACGTTGTTTACTAAGAATAATTAAACACATTCTATCAATAAATTTAGTTCAACAATTAAATTATGAATTGCGAATAGTGAGTGTAAAAATACAGGATAACAATATGGCGAATTTGGTATGGTTTAATTTCTTTGTCTCGTCTAATTAAACCATTTGCGCGTAACAATGAACCTATTGAGGATTTAGTATTTCCCCTACATAAGATGAAGAAAACGTCATGTTACTAGTAGTACATAGTAAATCTAACTCACCGCGTACGGAACCCAATGTTCATTTCACAGCCAAATAATTGTGGCCGACGTCAAGTTCATTGCGGCAATTAAAACGTGTATACAATATGATATTATTCGTCACAGTTCGGTTATTGTCTGTTGCCTAAACATTGGATAAAATATTTAGAGTTTGAAAGGAGCTATTAATTAAATTATCGAACCACGACGCAGAACAGAAAAATCTGTATTCAGGAAATCAAGAATTGGATACATGAACTGGGCATTACTTTGGTCTAGGAATTACTGATAACCTGCGTGACATGTAAGTATTATAACTGATAAAAAAATTGTTTAAGTCTCAAATCAGATAGCGGCCTAATAAAATTATTCCTACTTATTAAAATCTGAAGCTCCAAAGGCATTCTACCTTCTTCAATACTAATCTTTTTACTTCTTGTCGCTATGACACGAGACAATAAAAATGTCTATCTTCCTTTAATGTACTTAGTCGATTCTAAAGATCATATTCATAATTAATTACTATCAGTTCTTTAAAGTCAAATTCCATATCGACGGCGAAGTGCCAATAGCTCCTAACTGAAAGTCATAAATTTACACAAACTGAAAAGAAAAGTTTAATTTTTTGTTTCATTAATGAGTAGTAAATATATTTATTAGTGGGGAATAGTAACAATGCGAATGTAGGGTAAAATACACTTAGTAGATTTCACCAAAACATCGGCTTAATACACCTTTACAATTAAAACAATAAAGAAGGTAATTTCTCATAAAATTTCAGATAGGAGGTATTGGTTCTTCACCGTCGATATGTTGTCTGTACCTTCGCTCTTCAAATTTGTCAATACCAACTAGATAAATGATTGCCGAGCCTTTATGATTGGCACAGTGCAATCCAAACAGATTATCCACCGGTAGAAGATGGTCATCACTCTCCGTTAGCTATTTTTATGACAATCTAATGGAAACCGGGCACACAACGGATGAAACCGCAACATGATAAAATTGCATTATACTCCTAATTTTAATGGTATATAAGTTATTAATAATAAACTTATATTTCCCAATCGTAAAAACACACCAAAGTCAAAAGGTCTCGTAATGAAGACAATAAAAAGAAAATTAAAGATACTAAATTGGTCGCAGATGTTCCCGCGCCCGGTCTAGCGTCAACCAAATTGACCCCAGTGATCCGTGCTTTGGCATAATACTGTACAATCGTGCGTGCTGATACGCAAAATGATGATCCGAAATGGAGCAACAAACTAATAAATAGCGCAGAAGATACCTCTGGAAACGGTGCGACATTTCAATTGAATGACGCAGATTCATTGCATTCTTATTGCATGCAGTTGTATTGTTATTTGAAGCAAGGTAACGAAATACGACATTCTTCTATGGATGTATCTTTTTTAAATTATTCGAAACCTTCATTTTTCGAGGATTAAACTTAATGCTAAATACAAGATAAAGACTTTGATCTTTGCCAATCTATCTAAGTGTAGTAACCGAATATTTTATCGTCCACACACTTAAGGCAATCAAATGTAACGTAAATAGCCTAATGTATTTTAATGTAATTAATACCGTCTCACCGAAGAATCTTTGTTGAAATTTTCCTATTACCTTATCGAAGTTGTGTATCTCAATTCTACCAAAAACATGGAAAACCTTTGACAAAAATAAATACAAAGATTTGAACCAACACCTGTGGCAGTTCCAACACCATATAATCACAATTCTTATAAAAAATTAAATAACTCATCAATATTATTCCAATTATGATGTAGCAAATGGCGAGTGCCAAAACGGCTTGTTTATTTATACGACCTTCAGTTTCATATTATTGCAAGCGAATTTGCATGGAGCTGTATTACACTACTATGAACTCGGCGCCTCGCGAAATTAAGAGTGACCACTGCGCAAGTGTATTATTGGAGACAAAGGCAACCGAGCTGAAGGTGTAAAGTTTGAAGAATCATGTTCTACAACGAAATACATTATGCTAGACAGTTAAAATCTAGGGGTGGTAACAGTAATGCAACGTCACGCAGTGCGTAATATTAGGAAGTCAAGCAATACCATTAAATGCTAAATAATAATTATATCGTGCACTGTTGCTATTATTAATGGAGAACCGTCAGGTGAAAGTCCAGCGCTTTTGATCATTTTAGCTTATTAAAAATCCTGAGGAATATTATCTCTATGAACAAAGTAAAGCTAACACCTCAAGCCAGTTATTTTCTATACTGTCAACCCATTGTAACGTATTGTTAGAATAACATCTACTGGGATTGACAATTATGACATGAATTTTATATTTTCTGTGTGGTGAATAAAAACCACCATGGTAAAAAAAGTTAGTTCGGTCAGAGTCAATGAATCCATTAACGACGGATGACAACAGATTTATGATGTGAAAACGGGGCCGAGAACATTCAAAGCTTAATTATGTGGATTAATTAAATAACGTCTTAAACAAAGTTTGAAATAAAGGCTATTTCAAGATTATTTCCGTAAAATAAACCAATCATGATCAGTAAAATACAGGCTGTTTAAATAAATCTTTATTAATTTCGAGCGTAAATCCACTTTGGTAGGAGCCATAACAACTGACACATGAAAATTCAACTAATGTTTCCGAATTACCCGACGGTATAACGAAACTCAATTATTGTAATACAAAATTTCCCAGTTGTCATACATACTAATGCACGGTCTCTAAGGGAAACAGCAGAATTACAATTTCGGTTGAATGTGAAAACCTATCACTGGGCTGAATTCGGAATACGAATTAGCATATATACAAGTTCTGGATACTGATACAGAAACAGAATTTTGAAATTGAGTTTGTATCCCATGTTGTATCCCAAATTCTGCCACTGGGTTTGTTTACCTGCATAAATTATATTCGAAAAAAAAAACCAGCTAAATTTCAATTTTTTGCTACATGCAATACATATTTTAGCTCAACTGATATTTTCTAACTTGGTTCATTCAGGAATATATTTATCATCTAAAGTACATTACACATTTTTTACATACATACATACATAAACTCACGCCTATATCCCAGAAGGGGTAGGCAGAGGTGCCAGGACACACACATTTCACCTTGTATGTTCCGTCCTACAAAGTGATTTAACATTATAAATCAGATTAGATACGAGTTGAATGAGTTCGAACCGCATAATTCCTTTTTAAGTGTGTACTGTACCAGAAACTACGTAAGTGCTTTTTCGGCCATCAAATCCCAGAAAAAAAAAATTATCTACCACACATTATATCAAAAATTATTTAATGTTGACAACAATTCAGAAGTTGGTTTATAAGGGTTATAGCTGGTTCGATCCCAACTTGAATACATAGTTGTTTGGCTGAAAAATATTTGTCTGGATCTGGTTCGGTGTGAATATTGCATTTGTCAAATGTTACAAAACCTTGTACTAATTGTTTATGGCTATCCTAGTTTTTGCCAAAAAAACCATACTCTATCACCGTAGCAAAGCCATTCTTTGCCTTAATTTAATGATAATACACCTACTTATTATTCAACTTATAAATTATGCAAATAATAATTTGTTTAAGCCAATGTTTGGTAACAAATATGTCTTCTGGATTATGCAAAGTGTTTGTGACAAAGTAATTTATTTTATGGATGGACCAATTTAATGTTGTTCAATGTCGTATATTTATCAAACAGAGTTCACGTCTGAATGTAAAGTTAAGAACATCCTACTAGGTGGTGGACTTGACCGCAAAATTGATGTCAGAGATTTACTTACGTCTGGTTTCTGGGGCCCTACTATATTCAACGAAACGAAGTTCGAAACTTCGGATGATCGAAGTTCATATACGATACGAATGTACCTACATATACTTATGGTCGTTATTGACTTATAGTCGTAACCATAGACTTATAGTTAGGATGTACGTTACACAAATACGAACTTTTACAGAGTAGATAAATTCATATTGTATATAAATTTCGATCGTCCGAAGTTTCGAACTTCGTTTCGGATTTATATAGTAGGGCCCCTGGTTTTTCGACCTTTTTCCTATCTCGATGGAGGGGAATTTTCAAAGAGGTTTTCTCGAGATTGTCGATTGAAATACTACAAGTTTATTACTTAACATAGACCTACTACAAGGACCCGGATGAAACAGCCAACACACATGGTCGGGAATCGAAGGTCGTGGCAAGTGATTTTCTCTTTTTGTGGGCGAGTTATCTCACAAAAAGAGATATCGAAGCGGGATCTTAATAGACCTGATCCTACCAGTTGGCAGAGGCGTCAGAGAAGGAGGCTCCAGGTCAATGGTGCTAAACCTGGCGCTCTGACCTCTGGTAAGTAAGGGATCGGCGCCCTCACCGAAGGTGATAGACGAACGCCTGAACAAGGGCTATGAGGGCGCGGAGGCGCTCGCTCTTACTAAGACGGTCGAAATAATAGGTCGAGGACCCGCGTAGGGTCGATTCGGAATATTACTGGGCGAGTCTAGTTTAGTGTTAGAGATCAGGCTTGGATTTTAAATCCGAGCGATGAGCTGGAAGGCCGGCTTTGCGCGGAATGCTTTCATGCTTCCTCTCTCAGGGATTGCGGGAAAAGAGCCGTTACTAGTTTTCCCACCGTAAAAAATGCCTCATCCATGGAACTCCTCAACGCTTCCTTTAGATCACTTCATCGAACCCGTAACCTCCTATATGCAATCCCTTACCAACGAACAAAGTTACAATAATAATATGGATGGAATTTTCCCTCCATGTAATTCCGAGGTAAATAATGACGAGTAAATATTTAAGTAGCAGTCATTAGGGTAATAAAAATGATTCTAAGGATGACGGCGTTGCCTTCGCACTGATGATTGTAATATATTTATGTCATCTCTGATCATAGCTTAATAATCATCGCGTGTTGAGGCGTCTACGCGAATTCAAGGGAAAGAAAAACTCGTGAAAAACTTGAATTGATTGTTTCATCCAGAAATAATCGTGAAAAAGATATTTAAAAAAATAATTATTAAAACTTTATATGCGTGGGAGCCTGTTTAGTTTTAGTTAAATTACCATATTACTTCCACCCTATTTTTTTTTTTTACTCGACCTGTACTCGACCAGTATATTATCTAACTATTCAGTCATTTTTTGCTATTATATACACACGCCGGCACAATTAGAGGAACACGCACAAAAATTAATATTTTTTAAATTTTGTTTGCTGTTTGTTTGAATAGTCCTAGTTTTAATATTTCAACACGTTTAAAAAACAAAATGATGCAAAAAGATTTTTGGATATTTAGAGTCTTATCGTTAATTATACGCTCTTAAGTGTTTTTAAGATTTTTTCACTTTCAAGTGGTTTCACAAAATTTTGTTTAATTTCATTTTGTGTGACTTAAGATATTTTTATTGTTATTATTTTTAGAGTACCTTTTTTGTAGGATATAAAATGAGTGGCTTACCTTCCACTGAAGTTGCCAGAGCGGTAACAATGATTGAAAATGGTCAACGGTAGGGTTCAGTAAGTCGCGAATTGGCTGTGTCGGTATCTGTCGTCTTTCGCAACGTTAAACGTTAGAGGCACATTGGCTCTTATGTGCGGAGGCCAGAATAAGGCAGAAAATGGTGAACCAATAGCAGAAAATGGTGAACCGGTACCCAGGATGATCGTTTTATACGACTGCAAACTTTGAGAAATCGTCGTCAAACAGCTATTCAGACCCGAAACATGTCACATGAAGTCCATAATGTTAATATCAGTTAGCGTACAGTGAGAACACGCTTAAATTAAGTTGGACTGAAGTCTTTCGTTCCGCCTAAAGCTCCAAAACTTGAGGTGGTACATAGAGTAGCCAGATAAGCTTTTGCTCATCGACACCGCGACTGGACAGATGAGTGGAGCCGAGTTTTGTTTAGTGATGAAAGCAGTTTTGGTGTGAATTGCATAGAAAAAAGGGAGAGTATCTGGAGGTATCGAGGAGAACGCTAATCGAGCAAACTTTACTGAAAGAGGTGTCTTATGGCGGAGGGTCAATTTTGGTATGGGGTGGTACATGTTTGGAAGCACGCACGGAGTTAATACTTATAGAAAATGGCTCTTAAACTGCACAAAGATACGTCTCAGAGGTCTTAGAGTCCCATGTATTGTTTTTTGCACCATTCATAGGCGAATATTTTTTATTTATGCTTGATAATGCGCAGCCCCACGCAGCGCAAATGGTTCGCGACTACTTAAATCAGGCCCAAATCGCGCAAATGGATTGCCCAGCAAGATCACCAGACATGAATCCGATAGAGAATGTATGGGACGTCATCGGAAGAAAGATAAATGTAAGAAACCAAGCCCCAAAGATCGTCCAAGTATGAAAATTCATGTTAGTGCAAGAGTGGGAAAATTTGTTGCAAAAAATGATTGATGACGTCATTAAAAGCATGAAGGATCATATCCAGACTCTTATCAGAGCCCGTGGTAGCAATACGCATTATTAATTTTCTTACCTTATTTCGGTAACTTTTTAAAATACATGATTACATTTGACAATACAGAAATTTCATTTTACTGTATTTCTGTTTAATTGCATTTGCGTCATTAATTAAAGTATTTTTAACTCAATTATAGTAATTTGTTATAAATTTTGCCTCACTTTAAATATTTAAAAATTAAAAACATTCAGTTATAATAATATTTTCTAAGAAATTCAATATTTAACGCGTGTTCCTCTAATTTTGCCGGCGTGTGTATTTGTCCTAATTTAATTTTGCTTCACTAAAAAGGCCAACTATTTTTACTATTTAGGAAAACTTACAACTAGCTTAAAAATAAGAATTTAATAAATAATATAACTGAAGAAAGGTCTATTAAGTGTAAATAAATACAATATAATAATACAAACATCTGCAATACATATTCTATTCTATTCTATCAATATTGTAATAACATTCCAAATTCACGCGACACTAGACATAATTAATGGTACAACCCAGTTTTGATCCTAACGTGTCCCCTACAGCGACCTATATACCAGCAACTTGAGATTACAATGACAATCAAGTACCAATGAGGCTACCGGAAATAGTAAATAATAATAATAATAGTGTACGACTGAGAATCTACACTTGGTACACTATACCGGGTATATCAAGACTGCTACCAAAAACGAAGCCGGGTGGTAGTTTTAATGACTACAAACACAATGTAACTAAAAATTTCGCCAAGAAACGCGACAATTATTTTTTTATTATTTTTTAAATATCGTCGAGTTTGGGTGGTAAATCCATAGTTTTGGGTAAAATAATAATTTAATTCTTGCGTACTATAGCGTCTTTAAAAATAAAAGGGTGTATACTATTATTTCAGAAAAAACTATACATTTACCACCCTAATAAGATGATAGAAAAAAAAAATTACAAAAATAATTCGTCACAATTTTTTGCAAAAAATTTTGTTGCATTGTGTCTGAATTCACTAAAACTACCACCCAGCTTCGTTTGCGGTAGCAGTCTTGATATACCCTGTATAGAAATATATTTATCTTACGCAGAATTATACTGAAGAAAGTTAATATCCCAATAACAGTCACTGTTATTACTGGATATATTGAGACTTAACATCTTATGTCTCAAGATGGTGAGCGTAGTGGAATGCCAAGCATTGCTTTGTAATTCAAGGTGTTATTTGGTTGAGAGGGTTAGGGCCATATAGCCCACGTGCACTAGCCTAGTGCTCGTTAGCGCATACCATACACTACATGCAAAGATTTTTTACAAATCCCTAAGGAATGCAGGTTTTCTCACGATGTTTTCCTTCACAGTTTTAGTGCGTGGTCCTTGACTTAAAACATGACTCCAAAATATCAAGATTTTGCCCTGAGATTTGAACCCGCGAACACCGTGAACATGTTGGCAGCGCCTCTGCACGTGTCCGTTACTAGTAGGCTACTACGCACTTTTTAACACGCTTTTATTAGCTTCACCTGTATGTTTGTTTGTTTGTATGTAACAGACTCCTTTGAGCTCGATTTTGCCCTACTTTGAACGATCAGATTTAATTCAAACTTTGCATACTTATCCAGGACCGATAACAACGCAATAATTTAAAAAGTATATGACATTATCTTATCCAGAATCGTAAAAGAAAAAAAAAATTTAGAAAAAAAATATTAAAAGTTGGTAATTTTCGCGCAGCTGTTTTTCTTTGATAAGACAGCCATAGATAATGTTTTTAGTGCAAGCAATTAAATTATAGATTAAAAAAAATAAAAAAACAAGCTTGCATAAAAGATCCAACTAAAAAATAATTGAAAATGAGTTTAAGATTCGAAAGAAAATGGAGTAAAATACATACATTTTCTTGCTATAAAGCGTGGGGTGCTGTCCTACAGGCTACACCCCATGCTTAGTAATTGTTGTAAATACCCCACGCTTTGTAACAAGAAAATGTACTCCATTTTCTTTCGAATCTTAAACTAATTATGAATTATTTTTTTGTTTTTAGTTGGATCTTTTATGCAAGCGTGTTTTTTATTAGAGATATAAAGAAGAAAAAACAGACCTTATTGCTAAAGGGACCTTATTACACCGTTTCTTTTACAAATACCTATAACATAATGTTTCAAAAGATTTTTTATAACACTGCTTGAATATTTTTGTCACCTGTTGATTTTCTGTATGGAAAATGTTGTATTTATGGTGGTATATGCATAATTATGTGGTCAGTAGTGTGTACAATATGGCCTAACTCCTTTCAATCGAACTTTCGATAGGAGAGGATATCCGTGCCTAGCAGTGGGACCTATATGCGCTGATACAGTGTAGTTTAGCCCCAGAAAAAGATTGAAACGTAATATCTAATGTATTATGCATGTTCAATGAAACCCTCTTATTTTTGTAGTATAATTATTTCTTACCGCCGTTTGTGTTCTGCTATCGAATCCAGTAAAGGTTTAATTTTAACATTAAATTGTTAACATACAGTCTCCGTGGCGCAGTTGGTTAGACGCTGCCTGTGAAACGAGAGGCCGCGGGTTCGATCCCCGCACCGAGAGAAATGTTTGTGCGGCCCACAAATATTTCTTCCGGGTCTGGGTGTTTGTGAGCGAAAAGTCTCTCGTAGTTCCTGATACCCACGACATAAGAATCGATCTTAGTATGGGGTCAGGACTATATATGAGACTGGTGGATGTATTTATTTATAACAACTATATTTTTCAATATATTAATATAATAAATAATAAATAAATAAATAACACCCAACAGTCACATACATAGTCCTGACCCCACACTAAGATCGAGTCTTGTGTCGTGGGTATCAGGAACTACGAGAGACTTTTCGGTCTCACAAACACCCAGACCCGGAAGAAATATTTGTGGGCCGCACAAACATTTCTCTCGGTGCGGGGATCGAACCCGCGGCCTCTCGTTTCACAGGCAGCGTCTAACCAACTGCGCCACGGAGGCTGTCAATATAGGTCGACTGTAGCGCTTTAGGTAATAGACCACAATCCTATAACAACGAAAACGTAGATTGAACCGACGAATGACTAAAATGTATGCCCAGTTATGTGAAGGTAGTCGTATGTCGTATCTCTTACAGTAAGTTGTTCTCGCAGGGAGAAGCTTTGTTATAGTCAGTGATGTACATAATGATCAAAATGGCAAAAAACAAACATGATACAACATTGTGTCTTGATTATGCATTATCATTTATCACAATTTTGCGAAATTCGTTAGGTACTGTTTGATATAATTATGGTGGTGGTTCATGGGTAGTGGTTATCTCTAATTAATTAATTAAAAGGTAAGCTATTCTCTCTGGGTTATGATTTGAATAAACAAACATAAGGAGACATTTAGTCGTTTCAATTTATCTAAACTTCATCCAGAAGAAATCCCTAAAAAATAAAATCGCAATGTCTACATATTTAAATGTTTGTTTTGCTGTTTTCATTTCTTACTATTGTATTATATACAATGTATAATAAAGCAATAAATACAGGTTGGTTACCCTTGATAAAGTCATCTAGCAACACACAAGTACCCACGTATCCTGACAATACCTATTGATCACAATCAGTTCGGGTGTCAAATGTAACACAGGATGTAATTCAAATGCTACAATCTACTCACTAGGTCCTATTCGTTCTCGTATGGCAATTTTAAAAATATATACACAAAAATAACGTTTTATTAACTTTAGAACAAAATTCAAATTGCATTCGATATTTAAAAATGTATTCTAAATTTGAATTTACCTTGAATTTTGACATATTGTAGTGTTGTTTACCGTTGATTACATTTGAACACCGAAGTAGTGCACTGTTCACACGCGGGAAATCGACGCGTGCGGTCGACACTACCGCCGGTTATGTACTGGCTCGTGTTTGGAGTTGGAAATTGACATTGGATGGCCGGCCCGCGCACACGAGGCTAGTCGTAGGATAGTAGATAGACAAGTGCTACACTTGCCTACGAATTGAGTTCTGTTGATAGGCCCATAATGAATGGACATTCTTGCGATATTGGTTGTAAAGTAGATACAGGCAGCTTCCGATAAGGCGTATTGGACATTTTAAAAACCCAAGTTTAGTAATGGAGTTTTTGGTTGTTACTTGTTGAGGATAGTGATGTATGTTTTATTCATTACTCAGAGTTCTGATATCAATAATTATTCTTCCACACAATCATTTGCGATGATAACAAAATTTCGTTGTAAAGAGCACCAACAATTTCAAATTAGTAGCGTGAATTAATTGGATCTTATTGTTTTGGCCAAGACAATAAGCACTACACCTGATGATAAGTCCACTTTCAACTGGCGAATTATCTTTTTATCATTTGACACAATTTTACCGTTCAGTTAAAGACCATTTTAAGCTATTCGAATGCATGATTTCGTCCAAGCATTATTGACAAAAATATTTGCACAAACGCAACAACCAATTACAATATAAATAGAACGTGATCAGCTATAAAACATCTATCAAATCCCTTTCCCTATCGAAGAGAGTCGCAAAGTTCTCAACAATCGATTCAAGGCGATATGCACTGGCCCGCTCGCAAACCGCTTTACAGCTGCGTAATATAATTTTAATATCAAATATGTCGGGTGTTTTCGTCAGAAACGTGCCCGACCGGACCATTTTTGGCGGGTACTGAATAGGAATATTGCAAAAATACAACACAAAGGTTTGTGTGAACTTGTATCAGTTTTTAAATGAGTTTGTTACTACGGCTGTACGTGGTAATATTATAGAGGCATTTGTTGCGTAGAAGTAATCATGGGAAATAATGAATAGATGGTTTGATACAGGCGCGAAAAGTAGGGTAGACTGGGTACGGTTGATACAAAGGACGGTTGAAACAGAGTAAAAAACTCGTAAACGGTTACGCGAGGTGCGATGGGTCCAAGGGGAATATGCAGTGGACGACAGGTCCGAACACTAATACAGTGCCGCGATGCTTCCCGCGCTTTGTTGTTGTGTCCAGAACGTCATATTGTTTTTAAATACCCAAAAGTAAGTATTTTTCTTCTGACATTAACGCCTATATTATCTGTTCTTTTTTAAATGAATGTGTTAAGTGTGTGGTTTTGAATAATATGACGCTTGTAGAATAAGGCAAACTGATTATTTTTAATGTATTATCATTTTTGTCGTAACTATAAAGTATATTTTACGAAAAGTGGGGATGGGGACGGTTGAAACATTTTTTGTGGGTACGGTTGAAACAGAAAATATATTTATTTTTATTATTTGTAGATGCCGAGAGTTCGGGTGAGGAAGACTTCTAGAGGGAAAATTGACATGTCGAGATATAGTCATGCATATGAGGAAGTAAAAGCTGGAGATCCACTGCGAGAAGCAGTGGAAAAGCTTGGTATAAACCACTGTTCCCTGTTAAGATACATTCGAAAGCGAGATGGGATCGGTAAAGTCGACACAGATATGGGGTATAAAGCACATGAGAAGAAATACTAAGCCGGAATTTTCATCAGAAGAGGAAGAATGCTACTGTATTGTGTGCATAGAACCATATTCAGAGAGCAGATCAGGAGAAAAATGGATACAGTGTACTTCCTGCAAACAGTGGGCCCATGAAGAATGCACAGAAGGTGGTGTGACCTATGTTTGCCACAATTGGGATTCTACATCCGAGTAATATATAAGCTAAATGTTATTTTTTTAATGTTTGTTCGATTTAAGAAATGTCTTATTTTGTTTATTTCCAAAATTTAGTTGTTTTTGTTAAGTTTATAGTAATATTACCCATGTCTTTTTTTATTATTTACTACTCCTTAAAGGCTGATGATGAATTTTAGATGTATTAAAATCTTGAAGACTGATTAATGTTGTCATGTGATGCCATAATTATTTATAAAATTAGTTTTTATGATAAATAAAACATGTTTCATTTGTATTTATTGTATTATTTGCAAGTGTTTCAACTGACCCCACAGGCTGTTTCAACCGCCCCTGGCATGGGGACGATTGAAACAAATTATTGATTTTTTTAAATTTCCTATATTTCTGAAAATAGTTATCCGAACACTAAAATGAAACTGTCATATCGTACCTAAAACTTCAAATTTGAATTTTACGCATCGTTATCGTCAGTTGGTTCGTAAACAACAAAATTATAAACGATAAAAGCTAAATTGTTTCAACCGTACCCAGTCTACCCCTAGTAATAACCTGATAGCAAGAGCAATGAAATCCAAAAAGACAATTATTTTGGCTTGATAGAAATTGAATATACTTCCACAGTCTGGAGCCAAAACACGACACATTTGTGTGTCTTTCAGTGATTTAAAAACTAAGGACATACCCTTCAGTACATTTGTCATGTCAAAAAGAAAGCCTTTAAAATGGTTCAACAATAAGTCTTATATTAACTTAATTTAATAAATTTCGTCTAAACGGTGGTAAGCATTATTATATTTATTTTATTAAACTTTCTATTACAAATATCAATACAAGCAATTTTGTCATAACCCGTGTGAGCGACGACTAATTTTAGTGACGTTCCACTAAGGATGCACAGGAGCGCCGCACCACCGGCGAAGCACTTTTTTTCAATGAATTGCCGATGTACCTTCATACCAAACATCGCAATTGGTCTAACCATTTGAGCCTGAAGAAGTAACAAACCTAGAAACTTTAACCCTTGTATTAGTAGGATGGACAAACAGCGAACAGTTTCATTTTAATTATCACTGCATAGTATAAAACAAAGTCGCTTTCTCTGTCCTTATGTCCCTATGTCCCTTTGTATGCTTAAATCTTTTAAACTACGTAACGGATTTTGATGCGGTTTTTTAAATAGATAGAGTGATTCAAGAGGAAGGTTTATGTGTATAATACGTGCATATTATTGTAGAGAAATCTATTGTATAAATATATTTGATATAAATGTAGATATATAACTTGCCAAAAAAATTATGGCAACTTTGTAAAAAAGACAGTGTGTCCGTTGAATAATTTTATATGTAAGTATGTGTTGTAGTTTGAATTTTGATTTAAAATAAACAAAGAGATTATTAACAACCATTAATAAAAATCTTATCATTTTTCGTCGTAGTATATCGGGTTGCCATATTACTACTTAATTAGCTCTTAACGCCCTAGCCAAGCTATTACTTTGTCACACGTGTTTAATTATACATCAAAAACAATTCTTAGAATCAGAATGGTCCACGACCCACCTAGTAATCTGCGCTTCTTATTGACTCAGTTAGCATTATGGGCGTGTTATTTCTGTCCCAACAGTGGGCGGAGGAAATAGTTGTAGTAATGATATCATAACATTTATCAGTTAAAGTATCCCTCCCGCAGTATTCAAAATGTTTCATAATTGGAGAAGTTAGGATTAGGAAGTTGGGTTTTGGTTGCGGGTTTGATACCCGGCTGTTTCGTTCTGCAGCGTTATAAACTATACTATATAGTATACATTTTCCTGGCCCGTCCCGTCGCGTCCCGTTATATCCTGTCCTATCCCATCTCATTCACACTTAAGGCATGCAATCCAGTTGCATTCCATCTCTTTGAGTATAAAAATGTTACAAATATATCGGAATTCCTTCCTCATCACACAGGAACACTACATTTTTCGGGATAAAAAGTATCCATAGTGTTAATTCAGTGTGTCAGCTGCCTCTATACCAAATTTCATCGATTACTATACTAAATTTCTGAGTTAATGGCGCACAACCGCACAGACAAACAGACAAAAATGATAAAAATCATTGTTTTGGGTTCTATTACGTTAATACAGTCTCGCCATATCAGTTTTTCTTATTTGTCATCCAGACATCGATCGGAGACAAACATACTATATGTATAGATAGATAAATAGTTTGCTTGGGCAGGAATACCAGTATAGTCTCCTACTGCGATTTAACAGATTTAAAATAATCCTTGGATGTATATGCAAAGTATGCAACAATTATCATAATTTTCTCAGAAAGGGATTTTAGACAAAATGCAAAAAGACATTTCTTATGTAATTACTATCGCCGTTTTGGATGTTAATTTTTTTCCTAAACTAATCTTTAAAGCGTTATCTTAAAATCGCGATAAAAATAAAAGAAAAACTTTGTATATTTCATTATTTCAACATAAATAAATCAATGTTTCCAATACATAAGCGTTTTGCTATTATAAACACCATGATTTCTACCTACCAGTTGTTTTCAAGTAAGTTTGACAAAATCTGGTCCGTTTCAGTACTTGTCGAAACTTCTGAAAATATCTGTTTTGTGTGTATTATGTAATCTGTGGCTTAATAAAACAAGATATGAAATGTTAAACTAGTGACTAGAACCGACTTCGCCCTGATGCAATTTTGAGTTTCTGGCCAGTTGTAAAACGAAAGGCCATTGGTTTCTCCTACCCAGACAAATGTTAGTACGATCCTTAATAATATGAATTCATTACAATTATAAATATAAAAAAAATATAAATATAAAAAAAACCTTATGATATTTATTTACTAAACTATATTTTACACTGCATTGGATAAGTTGGTTGTACATTAACGGCCCTTCTCTATATCCTATCTATCTTTAATAAGAGGTTTAAATCGATATCGTTACTATGTCGATACCACTGTATGCTTCAATAAACAAAGATAGGCATACAATATTATCTTGCCTAGATATGTATAAATATATATGTTATGGGCCAAGTGATTAATCCGGCATTATTCATAGTGCCCGGGCAATATGAATAATGCCCAATAAGAACGGGCAATGTGATTATAACCAATCAATTTATCACATTGCCCGGGCATTATGAATAATGCCAAGTGCCTATTGGGCAGAGTGATGTAAAGCGAATCAAAATCAAAACAATGAGCCGAAGTGGTAGAATTTAGAATAGGGCAGCCCGAGGGGGTGGGTTGGGAGGAGTGGAGGGGAAGGGGGAGTGTCGCACCTCCCCTGGTACCACTCCCATGAAAAGATAATGCACTATTCCTGAGAAATATCTATTATAGCAACCTAACCCTCAAAACACTTGTTGTCAATACAAATTAGCTCCTGCATCGTCTCCGGCGCTACGGGAAGTTCAGCCCCTTCGCCCTTGCGTAACAAAAGATAGGCACCCATGCTCACCTCCGCAGCTTCGGCTTGCTGCTGCAGCCTCAGCCGCTATGGCTCAGTCACACGGTTGCCTATCCTTCGTTACAGCGGGCGGGGGCTGCTCTCCCTCCGCGCCTCCGGCATTTTATATACACTCTAGGGTCGGTAGCCAAAAGACTACGTGAAGTCGGGATGTTCCGAGTCGGTTTTGGGGCACAGTCGACCTAACTGATCCATAAAGTGGGTACACTTATTTTCTTTTGAAAATAATATTTCGGACGTTAAAAAACAACTAAACATAAGCAGATCAATTCAACCTTTCTAATTTATGGGTCTATCGCAGATGCGACAATGCGGCAGCACACCACGTAACAAATCGCCTATTAATCACATTGCCCGATCATCATGTAGCCATATTCATAATGTGATAAATAGATGAGTTTAGATTGTAATTAATCACTTGGCCCGATATGGCCCGGCAATATTCATACTGCCCGGGCATTATGAATACTGCTCGCATTAATCACTTGGCCCACAACATATACACCTTATCTAAATATCTCTGCCTTTCTTTATTGAAGCAAGAAATGTATCGAAATTTCGAGAGAAATCTCTTGTTAAAGATAGACAGATTATAGAAACCGGCCGTAAATATTATATTATACGCAACGGTATAGACAATATTTTTACTCGATATAGGTTATTAAGAATACTTTTATCTCATTTATATTGTATGCTACTATTACATACGTATGGTAGTACTTTGTATTACCAATATGTATGTTTGAAAGATAAAATGTACAGAATTTTACGAATGTTGGTGACTTAGGACTTTACATAAGATTATTTAAACAATCGCAGACCAAGTTATCTCATAGTCTTAATTAAACTGTATTTAAAACTCAAATATTTGCAAAGTATAAAATTAAAAGTAGTGAGGTTCCCTTGAAAATTTACAAAAACAAGCAGTCCTAAAATTAATTACCTACCTACATTGTAATGTTTTTTTTTGTTAATGCAGTTAAATTTTAATAATTTAGGCATTCTGGATTGTTATTAAAACAAATATACTCCATGTTCAGGTGATCACGACCATGACCAAGTGGAAGGCGATGCGACCAGGAATGCTATAAAATAAATGTTATAAATTGGGTATTAGTTTAAGTAACAAAAAAACAAACAAGTGAAAACAATAATTCGGTACAAAAGGAAAAATAAAAAGGTACTCTCCGGCGGGGAATCGAACCCCGGTCTCCCGCGTGACAGGCGGGGATACTGACCACTATACTACCGAAGACTTGTGATTGGCGTTGAAATTATTGTATAGTAAATACAAGAACATTAGTTAACAACAGTAATAAGAAATTATATTTATTAAATAAATAAAATGCGATGTAGTCATCCGATATTCTATTGAATTTTTATTTGATTATATTTATTCACTGTGTCACCTGAGATGTACAATAAAGAGTACAAATAAAATATAGTATATTATTTTCGTAATATACATTTTTGGATTTGTCCATGTTCATTCATTACAATAAAGAATTAAACCAAATTTAATTAACAAAATGATTTGAGTTATTATTACAACGCCATCTGACAGAATTCTTGAGAACTAATATTGCTTGTCAGGTCCTTGATGGAGTTTACATACATTACGGTAGATGGCGGTGTGCAGTAATATTTTATTTTGACAGCATTTTCCAACGCTCACACTATAAGTGTATTATCTATGGCTCACACACTGTGCGACAGTTCGGTAATGGCCGCCGCCGGTAGAGACGTCTCGCTGTGATAGCAGCACGCGTTGATTGTTTACTTTATTTACATCACTATCATAACCAATAATAAATAGTGTCAAGTGTTTACCGTGTGTTTCAGTTAATAATACATAATTTGCGACAAGTGTAGTGTGTTTTCACAAAGTTTTTCGACAGCGATGATCGGTGTACCGCTCACGTAGCGTTCGACACGAGAATGCATTTTGTGTAGTGTTGTGGTTTGTTTGGATCTCCGTGGCTAGATGCTGGGCTACAGGGGAACGATGTGCAGCCGCCAGCACTCGCAGGCGTGTTTGAACACGTCCCTGTCGATAAGACAGGAGATACAGAGGTTCGAAAGTGTTCACCCCTCGATATACGCTCTCTACGACCTTGTGGAGTTAGTTGCGGATCCGCTGCTGGCCCAGCAGATCCGAGATCACGTCGTTGCTATAGAAGGTCAGTAATGTACAGCCAGCTTCATATCTAGCTATTGTTTACGTTCACAGAAGTGCCGTTTCTAAGGAGACGCCGCTCGTGTTTATTTAGATAAATCATGCCGGATAACCTATATTCTTCGGTTGTAGCTCGTGTTTGTTTATGATGTCGTGCTCGTTTTCTATGATAACAATGCATGAATATATCTACAAATGGTATGTTTTTATTTTTCTGTTATGTTGGCTGTTCGATTTATTACGATTCATATCTTATCTTTATTATTGATTTATTTAATTTTAGGCTGTATATCACCACGACCTTTGTTTATATTTATGACGCTTGTTAAAAAAAACAATCCGTTGATCATTCTTACTTTCCCGCCATGCGTTAATTGTTATCAATTAAAAACCTCACGAGTGAACTACTTAAATATCATCAGTCATTCTTAAAAAAAATCTATTGAAGATAGTAACATTTAGATTTAATTGCTCGTGAATAAAACAATCACGGTAGCAATAAATCTGTCCCACTTTTAAAACTATTATGAAATAAGTAAGTACCAGTAGGGTTTGCAAACCTGCGCAAGTGCATTTCCATTAGAGTAATATCGTAACCTAGATATTGTAGATACTTGCGTTATCATTTATTTTGTGAAATATATCCTTTCGTGGCGGAATACAATGTGTTTCATAAATACTTTTTTATCAAGAAAGCAAACGAGCAGTCGTGCGATATGATTGTAAGAAATAACCATTAATCGTGAACAACCATAGCACCAACGGTATAGTTGGGTGGCGGTTTTTAAAATGTAGGGTTTTTTTAAATGTCGACAAAGTCTATTTCGTATACCTTGAAGTTCAAACCTCAATGACAAGACAAGTTCGTTAATAGTAACCTACCAAGAGTGACCAAAGATTGATATTAAATAAGTAAAACCGCTCAATCTTTGCAACAACGATAACTAAGCCATAGTGATCCATTGATCTAGTCATCAAGCTTTAGTTAATAACAGTCAAAAATTTAACTACGAAAGTTCAAGTCTCGGATTTGCCAATCCAAACTGTGTTGAATTTTCGTATCGAAATATTTTTCTCTCTATTGGACTTCCCCGAAAGTTCACTTCGACATTCGTAAACTTGATGCGCATGCCACATGCATATAAATCGTATTGCAACGACCGCACGAAGAATGAGATAAAGCTACAAAGGAAAATGCAATTACTTATTAAGAGTTTTCACTAGATTTTTGCTTAACAGTTTTTTACGTATTTCCTTAAATATAATTTTGCCATAGACATATTAAGTACCTATGTAATGAGAGATTGTACAAGGAGAAATTATCAATGACCCAAAAGACGGTGGTTAATTTGCGTTTGCCCGAATAGCGACCACCTTACACACTATACAGTAGTTTAGGACTCGTAATAGTGACCCGACGTACTTAACGTATTGCTTTAAGTTTCCGCTAAATTGTATGTATCATTATGAGGATACAATTAGACATGCAAACAAAATTAATAATAATAACAAATAGCCCCAACAGTCACATACATAGTCCTGAGCCCACACTAAGATCCAATCTTATGTCGTGGATATCAGGAACTAACATCATCAAACATAATATTATGTTTTGGTACGGGGATCGAACCCACGGCGTCTCGTTTCACAGCCAGCGTCTAATCAACTGCGCCACGGAGGCTGACAAAATTGTTTCTATGCTCCTTGAATTTGAATAACGAGTGACCTGGTAACTTTTACCTATGGCTGTTGGGGTTATGAAGGTCACGTACAGGCATGCCAAGTATCCCATGCCCGCCTAAGGTTGATGGATGACCTAGTTAAAGTTGAAGGTGATCGCCGGGTGCAAGCCGCTTCCAAAAGGATGATGTGGATATAATTGAGGAAAGCATATGATCCGCAGTGGGCTTCCTGTGTCTGAAGAGAGAGAGAGACAATTTCAATAGAGTCTATAATAGATTGGTAACTCTCATCTCTAAACCACTAAATCTTGTGTTGCGAAACATTTATGAACACTTTCGAATTCGATAAGAAAATAACTTGAACTGAAAATCTAATATTCAGGATAAGGCATATTACATAATCTAATGCGTGCAAGGTAAACATTGCGCGTACGTTCTTTACGTCATAAATAATTTAAAGTTCACATTGCCAACGGTACGCAGTACGTACTAATTGGATTATTATTGCAATTTGCATGATTGCCACGAAGACTCGCGAGTAGAAAATCAATATACGATAAGCTTTCACGCAACGCTACTTGAATGAAGTCTGATTGTATCCAAAGAAACAATTTACAGTTTACTGTTTACAGACAGGCGCGAAATGTGGTCTTTTTTGTTATATTGACCTGCTTTAGTAAATCTCGTGTTATACGAACAAGTTATAGTTATATTAACGGCCTCATTCATAGATATTTTAAAACCTATTTTTGTGATAGAATGTTTTGTCTTTATCGCTCAAACTGAATCAAACAATTTTCTTTATCAGTCCATATACGTCCCACTGCAGCGTAAGAGCCTCCTGTACAATCAAGGGAGCGATTGAGAGCGGTTAAGCAATATAGTCCACCACGCTGGCCTAGTGCGGGTTTCCGGGCTTAAGATACTACAGAAATTCTTAAAAACGTTATGGTATGCAGGTTTCCTCACGATGTTTTCCGTCACTATTTAAATATCAGAGCTCAGGTACCTATTGTACAGGTGACCTTAATAGTGAATTGTTGCACTTTACTTCCCAGAAGTATTATGAATGCGGAAACCTAACTGTAGGTACTAAGGTAAACTTCTATCCTACAGTCAAGGTTATTTAAAATCACGATCCGAAACAAAATATGCTTTGTTTACACAAATATAATTGTCAGTGACAGGATTTACCATGAGGTCTTAAGTTTCTCAGAAGCTCAAATCTCCGCTGCCCACATAGGCTTTCAAAAATATGATTTATACAATGATATTCATCAATAACTAAAAACACTGTTCGTTTAATAATATTGCGTAGCATCAAATACTTTGTTTTGAAGATTTACATATTTTGTAGGTCAAAGCCATAAGTCTTATCTATTTTTTTACCGTTTTTACGACAGCCGATGCCAGCTTTCACACTCCTGTGTTCGTAGATCGGCTATATGTTTGAAGAGAAATTAATGAATTCTATTGTCATTAAAGTACTTTGAATAGGCAAATGTTATTAATATTTGACCAATCGCTATAGATGTTGAAGTGACACTTTGATCCGAATTGTCGCGGTAAGGTCAGGTTGATATTTACGTCTTGGATTGAAGCTTTGGGACCCACATGACAACACCTCGATCGATACGGCTGTATAAAGATTTAGGTACCACTGTCTTATAGTAAACAGATATGGAACTGCAGTAATGTCGCGTCTAGTTCCGTCTGTGAAACAGCCCAAGACTAAATCATTCCGTCTTCCGCCTTACTCACTTTTACAATTTGAGTCTTCAATGGAAACTCTAAGCGCTGGAAGCAAGTGATTTAAATTAGTAAAAATAACACTTTGTCCAGAATAATGTCCTTAAACTACTAGTGAGTAGTGATGATCACTTTTCTCCATATGGACCAACTTTAATTTTTCGGTTATGTCACTAAAAACATCGCTTAGGTGTACAAAAGCCTCTCCAAAGTCCTTAACAGATTAGCACTTAAACAGCGCTCAAAGCGCGTTTTTTACTATATTGGGTTCATTCACCTTTAATAACAGGTGTTTACAGACTCAATGTCGCTTTGTAACGATAAATGTGTTTACGATTTGTTACCAAATTTACGCAGCGCTTTACAAAATGCCAACTTTTTATGAGCACCACGCACCTACTGGTCCTAATGCCCTTCAATGGCAGAGCATAAACCGTGCGATTTAAAAATAAGCACCACTCGCGACCACCATGGATGAAAGTTGGTGTCACGCAAGCGCCACGCCGTTGTACAAGCCGACATTTAGCTGTTTACGACCACCGCAAACATTGCAAGTCAGTTATTATAAAAACGGCAATATCTCCCCGCGACCTACTCCATTGTGCCGTGTAATATTTTTCTTTGTTTTAAACGGTTTGTTATTAAACTTGGCTTACTTTATTGCTTCCTTATTGTTATTCCGTTGGTAATCTTATCGCACCGGCCGCCCAACTTGAATATTGCTTTGTGCATTAAGAAAAAAAACGTACGCAGTTGGCACGACTCGACTGCGAGTCGCGTAGAATTCATTAAGTGCCTCTGTGTAGTTTTTGTCTTTGCTTTGTGTACGTGAGTGTAAATGGTCTTAACCATTTGGGTAAGTCCTTTCGGGATTTGAGTGTATATTTTTAACTGGCTTTGGTGTCAACTTGTAGTGACTATTACAAATTCACCTGAAATTTTGGAAAAAATGTTTAAGGTTGTAACAAGAATAACACAGTTTAATGTCTATTGGGTAATATCAATCAATGTAACAATATAATAACAAAAATCTTTATTGGCAGAAGTTTACAAACTTACATGAATTGAATCACCACACGGTACCTATTTAATTTCAAATGATAATGTCAATGATGCGATGTAAAATTATTGTACTTACTTACGTGAATAAAAGAAATGAAATAAGGGTCTTGGAAACTCATAACGTAATAGGACTTATTTTTAATCATATGGACAAGATACTTGGTTATAATTGATTTGCTCACAGAACTTGACCCGTTCTAGAAATACAATCTTCGATTCGTAATTTGAAGTCATTTGAACCATTCATTTACAGTGAAAACCTCAAGTATAAAAATACCTACAATTGTTCCGAGAAAGAATTACGCAAAATCAAGAATATAATGGCTTAGCATAGAAGGAAAAACATTATACTTTAGAGACTATGAACGCAATACATTTATCAAATATTTATGAAGGCAACGGATAATTGTTAATATGTAATTTATTTTCAATCACAAATGACGTTCCTGCCCCGAATGGTTCGTAGAGAACATTTAATTCGTACCTTATTTAATTCGTAATATCTCTCAACTTTGATTTAATATCGGACATTCCAAACCATCATTAATCTACAATACGTAGATGATCAACGGCATCGAGAGTGACGCGCGGACGAACACTAATTAACGTGAAATGCCTCGGAATTCAATTTAGCACGGCATTTAATAATATTTTGAAAGGTTAAAAGCAATTAATTACGTTTCGAGTTTCTGTGGTAAGTTGGGTAAGGGCGCAACTCCTTGAATGGTATTTGTATTATTGTATTGGGTAAGGAAATGTTTAGAGCCTAGTAAGGAGGGATATGAACTATCGGCTGAAGGAATTTTAAAATCTCAGTATTCACATTCTTGCTTTTTTGAAGTCTTTTTTTTTTTTTTTTTATTGCAGTGAATGGCGAGACGAGCAAGCCGTTCGCCTGATGGTAAGCGATACGACTGCTCATAAACAGTAGCAACATTCCACTGCGCTCGCCATCCTGAGACATAAGATGTTAAGTCTCAATATGTCCAGTAGTTGCTCTGGCTACAATGTCCTTCAATCCGAAACACAACAGTGCATTTAAGCAGTGTTGTTTCACGGGAGAAATAGACATTGCGGTGGTACCTACCCAGATGGCCTCTCACATATGAGAGACCTACCACCAGTAAAGGTCTTTATCGTAAAAAGTCTTTATCGTACAGGTGCATTAGGTATGTGAAACATAACTTTTCATCCGTGTTTGCAACATGATCACGCTTCTAAGTTAATTAGTGACTGCTTCCCTGCTTGACAATAACCCTATTAATGTTTGCATGTGTTAATTACCGTTTATATTACCAGTGCATATTCGAAAACTTCACAATTAAATCATTTTATCTTGGTGTGGGGTCTGGATTATGTAACTGTTGGGTATGTTTATTATTTTTACTATCTAAGATTTTTCGTAGGCTTAAGGTGTTTGCACTCTCCCAAAAAGTCTTGAAGGAGTACTCAATGCTTTGCACTTTCATGGTAATTGGATTTAATTTTCCCCTACAGATGCTTGTAAATTCACCTGTCCTCTGCATTCAAAAACTACACGAAATACCAAATTAAGACGCTCTTATCCAAAGCTATAACGAAATGTCCCTGCAAAAGTCAAATGTAACTAATCAAGAGAGAGTTGGTCACGCATTAATAGGATTCTGTGGCCATGTACTAACTTTATTAACAAACTTATACTCCAATACTACTTAGTAGCCTGCTCTGAAGTTCGTATGGAGCCATTTACTAATAGTAACTTGGCCACGATATCTCTTTAGTTTATTGATTTTAGTTAGCTAAATAGTGGGACGGTGCCTCGGTAATTTAGATAGTTCCATTTACAAATCTATATTAAATAGGCACTCTATTTGATCAGATGAAAAGTAAGTACGTTTAAGTAACTCAATTCAAGTCGTTCCAAAGGGACAAAAATCGATAACTACAATACGTTTTAAAACTGTTCACTAAATAAGGTCGATAGTATTTATTTTATTTAGCGTGTTGTTACGCCTGAAGGTATTGCATTAAGCATGTTGCCAATTTATTTAATGTGCATATTAGTCATGAGAAATGTTACTGCCACTGGATATCCATAAATAAATATTTATAAGCCTTCAGTAGACTGTGTAGTCAATATCGAACCAAAAAGAATAAATAATATTATGATTGTGTTATGGTGACGGAAGGACCAAGTGAGCAACGTTGGAAATTTAATAGTTAGACCAACAATTTGACAAAGATCGCAGGATGCCGCTGGATAAATTGGTAGAAATTTAAAAAAGTTCGTTCGCGTTACTGGATGCAAGCCGTTTCCAACAACTCTTGTTAAACTGAAGCTGATGATGATTATGCTGACAATAATGAAATACACCGTGTCATTTGTGGGATGTTAGTCATTTTACTTTCAGACGTATAAAACATGTAAGTTTATTCAGAGTGCATCGCGTTAGCGGTTAGATAAACAGATAACAAGGTAATAAAACCAACCAAGGTTTACTCTATTGCCACAGACGCGTTAATAGAATGAATGAAGGGAGTTGCCCTTCAGTGGAATCAACTGAATATGAAATAACTGGCCTACTTGCATATTGCCAACGTTGAATACTGGTGTTTTGACGTCAGAAAAATATATTAAATTAGACGTGTAAAATGCTTGCTGCAAATATGGAAATTGTGGGGTTGCCACCTACGCTAGTATTACTTAGGTAGTTGGCAGCACGATGAAGTAATAATACCGCTTTATTCTCTTTGGTATCAAATGAAATACTAAAAATACTAAATGAGCATGTTTAGATGTATCATGAGCAATCTACTCTAGCAATGAGTCGAAATCTGCGAACAAAAACAATAAAATCTAACCCAAAAAATTGTCAACAATAAAATCAGTAAATAAAACGACCAACAAGTAAATAATCATTGCATGTGATGTGACGAAAATGATAATCATAATATGTTTGGAACGCTATTCGTAAACAAATAAACATATTATACGAACTAGCAGACCGAATTAAAAATCATCTTTTTCTAAATCCGTTAAAAATCCCCTAAACTCCACAGCGTTCGGTGGCTAATCTTCTAGAATTTATAACCGCGATAGTTCCACCAAGTAGGTGGGTGTGGAAAGATGTGGCAAATTATAAAATCGTTTGTGTCCGCGGCCAGTTGGATTGCACTTTTGTTCGTGAAAGCTGCGGATCCCCGTGGCGGTGTTGCGGGATGCCTCTGGAGAAAGTTCTCTTGTGTCATTACGTAAAAGTGGCGTTCGGGCATTAACGATCATTTTTTGTACCCACCCCGTCCAGTTGATTAATTTTTGTTGAGTTTCTTTTTGCGGTGTTTCGTTTGCTTTAGATGCCTTGGGAGTTTCTTTTAATTATCAGTTTTGTTCGATGAGCTATTGTGTGATTTATCCATTTATTTTATCAGGCCACAGCGATCCCACTTCACCCTGTAGGTGTAAGGATAGTCTTTTCTACCATAGAAAGGAATTTAAGCATGTTGACATCATGTTGGCTTAGTGCCTATTGTATAATGATTTGGTGGTTATTATGACAACAATGAGCTCATCAATAATAATTATTGTGTCTGCCTAAAACGGCACTGACCAATTCAATTATTAATTAAAAAAGACGACTCACATGATGATCCCACAAGGAGACGAAAAACCCACACACCACTTAAGTAATTGATTTAATTAATGATGACATTTCTGGTACCAAACAAGACACTAGTTTTATTAAAGTTACTACCGAGCCCTGTTATGCCACTACAAAGCTGCATCATATCGCGAGGTGGGGCCTTTATCCAACAATAGAATTTGTATTGGCTCATATAAATGGATAAATGATGATTGCCCCGGTAGTAACCCGGCAGTTTGTGCCGTAAAGTTATAATATCTAGTTTCCAATAACTGCCATTGGTAGACCTAACTTTAAACTAGTTTGAGTATCGTTGATGTGTCAAATTAAACTAGATCGCAATCTATTATACCAGCTTTTATGCATCTGACCGATTAGCATAAACCTTTTTCATGCATGAGAGAGATTATTAAGTCTTAGTTACCTGCAATGTCCTTGTGTGGCTCACGAACCTTTGAAACTTTAGAAAATATCCCAGATATTATGCTACTCTAGAATACTTTTCTGCATTAGGTTTGCCTTTACTATTAAGGCTGTCACCTTCGTTGTTTAGAATAAGTAAGAAAATACATTCTACATTATTTAGAATGGTACGAGTATATTTACTTTTAGTTTTACATATCTACATTTATATTCCTATCATAGTACGGTCGAGAAAAATCGAAGTACGCCTAGCTTTTCCAATGACTGCGGTAATCCAATAATAATCGGTATTTATCGTACTGTACCCAGCGGCCTCCACGGCCCACTTGTGTCAATTTAAAACCGAAACCTATAAAGTGTTGTATTAATGGTGTACTGCTGTACACCTCACGCGTTTTGTATCTAACGGTGTTAGAACGCTTTGCTGTTATAGGGTCAGTGTAATTTGTTTATACATGTATTTTTATGTATTGTAACACAGGTATTCCAGCGATTGCGGATTAGGGTATTTGTTGATAGTATTGGTACTTCAATATGAATGATGCTGATATGTTACAAAAAATTCATTTATAACTTAATTCGTGTTAACACAAACCAGGGACCGAAACCCATTCGACATTACGGTACCGGTATCGACGAATTTCGGTTACCTTTAAGATTTCGGTAACCGCTATGACGCAATATAAAGGTTACCCTTATAAACGGGAACCGTTTTAATACCGGTAACCTAAAAAGACCTTGTATGCAAAAGAAAATGCGTTGTTGTTACATAACAAATAAAAATCATACTCGTCGTGTTGTTTACACAATATCGCTGGATACGGTTCATTTCATTTTTTGTGGGTAATTCTGTTGAAAAAATCATGAAATGAGTAAAGATAATTGTGTGGTATAGTGCCATAATGTTTAGTAAAGACAAATGGCGGTATAACCACACACAGGCACTGCCCCCGCTTTGATTTATAAGGAACTTCGCATGAAACATAAAGGTAACCGTTATTTTGGTTACCGGTATGATACCGGTTAAATTCTAGGAATCCAATAAAATTGGCGGATACCGGTTACCATTAAAAATACCGGTATTATTTTTTTCGGTTGATACCAAAAAATACCGGTATTTTCGATACCGGTTTCGGTCCCTGACACAAACTCAAAGCAGAATAACTTCTACATGAAAAGATGGTTTGATTTTGAATTATTTTTCTATTCATTATCAGCCTGGAGTCAGGAATTTGTCTTCGATATGGCAATAGAATCGCCCCCGTATCACATGAAATGTGGCTATCCTGGCACCTCTACCAACCTCCCGGTAAATGCATGAGTTGATGTATACATAAACTCACGCATTTATAAAAATATTTTTAAAATTTTACTTTGTGCTAGCAGCAGCTATCAAATAAATAATAACCAAATAACAGCCGGGCTCTTATTAAAAAAAAGATCACAATCTGTCCTTCCCACGTACCACGAAGAACCCGCACAAACAACTCAGCGGCAAATTGTCTTTAAATAAATGACCCGGGTATCAGGCCCGGGACTCGTTCACATAGCGATTGGCTGCCGAGTGATAAACCTCGGAGCCAATTGGGTCACCAAACCTAATACACGTAGCCTAAATAATTACGACTAGTGCACGGTGACACGGTAAAAAATACGCGCCCTTTTCCCAAATAGAAGTGTTGTGTTGTGTTGGTGGTTATGTTTGCACAAATGTAATATTTATATGTGTAAAGGAATAATGCAGCCACGAAGTTTAATGTTAGGTTTTTAGTAATTGTTATTGTTAATTGTTATCCTCGACTCCGTCCACGTCATGTTTATGAACCATTTCATAATAAAGTACGCTTAATTCGCAAATAATAGACCGTGATTCAGAATTCAGATGCTTGGGTATTAAATATGAAAAATATATATAAAAAAGTTGATGTATTTTCTCCATTGCTTTGAGGAATATTGACAAACTATGAGACACATGTTTAAGATGAAAAATGCAATAGATTTCGGCAAAGTCATTCATTTTATTTCTCATCTAGCCATTTGTATTTAGTCAGTCTGGGTAGAGTTCAAAGCATCGCCTGGCGCTAGTATTTGTGTGCATCGTGGACGATCTAGGGCAAGTGGTGATCTGTCATCGCAACAATACTCCACTCTCGTCGACCATGAGCTTGGCAGCTCGACTTCGGTCCGCTGACTCCAAATTGATTTGACATATTACCTTTCGCTTGTACTGTTGTACAACTGTTTTTATACGAGTAGTTCTTGTTAGTCGAGAGGTAGAATTGTAACCGAGAGGCGAGAATTATATTAGTTAGGTTTTGCTACTGTTCAAGAGCGGTCGTATCGCTTACCATCAGGCGAACGGCATGCCCGTATCGCCATTCATTGTTATAAAATACAAAAATCAACTTCGTACTAACAGTATCAGCTGGTGCTCAAATGAACTACTGAATGTTTGACAAATATAATTTCGAGTAGTAGCCGAAATGCGATATTATGCGGTGTGATCGTATGAACCTGCTTCGGAACACGAAATATGATTCGTTTGTAAATACCGCAATTATATTATGATGGTAAAATTTAGAACCAAACATTTCAATTTAATTGAAAATTCTCGTTGCATAAAAGCTGTAACAAATAACTGTTTACTGGTAGTAGGTCTCTCAAATGTAAGAAGCCACCCGGGTAGGTACCACCGCAATGTCTATTCTCCTGCCAAGCAGCAGTGTAAATGCACTGTTGTGTTTCGGATTGAAGGAAATTGTAGCCAGAGTAACATATGGAGACTTACCATCTTATGTCACATGACGGCGAGCACAGTGGAATGCGAAGCATAGCATTGTATAATTCACGGTGTTGTTTAGTTTTGCTTGTTCATGGGCGGTTGTATCGCTTATCGGGCGAACTTCATACGCGACTCGCCAGTCATTGCAATAAAACAAAATTTTAGTCACGAGGGACGATTTGGTGAAATTTTTCATCTAGCCATTAACCATCCAGTTGGTTTTGTTGTATGTTAAGTAATACAGTAACAAAATAAGTAAATGAAGGGTCTCACTATGGGTCTAAATAAAACATGCAAAATTATTTTAAGGCTGACCTTTGGATGGCTTTGCGGACCACTTGGGATGCTTCCAGGGACTATCAGTAGTCCACGGACCAAGATCTACTGCTCCAGAGATTATACCTTCATAAGCACACTGACTAATTTCTCTCAGAAACCGTGATCTATCATTAGCTCGTCCAACGTTACTTTCATCGTTTTTCAAAGTCGAACGTTATCACTAACTACTGTATACTGTTAGCTAAAGATATCTTTGCACATATTAACATGTTTTTCTACGTCGTAGTAGAATATAAATGTCACATGTGCGTGTTTGTGCACGTAACAGAGTTATTGTATTTATCATTGCAGATCGCGCTTCGTAACCAATTTAGATAATTGAATTACATGTCATTCTGTGATGAAATAATTGGGTTTTACATTGAAGAATGTGGTGCGATACTTTTAAAAATAAACTGGTTTTTGTAACGCACAATTTGTAAAAGTGTATATAGTTTTACATACTGACTACGTTGGTATTCATCTGAGTCTTATTGTTGTCCGATTGGCTCGTACTTAACCTCTCATACACTCAGGTCATCGCCCTGCAAATGATGTGCAAAAAAATTTTTTACTAGAGAAAATTATGGGACGAGCTGGTCGGCGATGGTAAGCGTCACGTTTGACTATAAATAATGGTAACGTTACACATAATTTTAAACTACTATACGCTATATGGTAGAGCGTTGCGTTCGTCACTTCACGTCATTGGATCGCAAGTCTTTTAATGCCAAGTAATTTTACTGGCTATGTCCTTCAGCTTAGCGGCAGAAATAGACAAAACAGTAGTACCTTTCCATATTGTCTCTCTCATACAAGGAACCTACTTAGAAAAAAAAAATTAAAAAGACTCCAGAAAAATATTTTCAAGCATTACTTACTTTCGAATACCCAAAGTCGCGCACAACTCGACTCATCGATGCACCCAAACGTGACATTAGCGAATTTTGACCGCGTTAAAAATACGCTCGCGAAACCGGTCGGCACAGCCGCCGTACGAGAACAAAGTGGCAAGGCCACGGTCAATACGAGTACATTATTTAACTGTATCTGTTATACGTTCTGCGTGGTAGACTGTTGGTAATAATCGGACGCGATCCTTGGACGATCGCGTTCGTGTTTCAGGGTACAGCTCGGATTTTTTGGAGTCATGTATGAACTCATATTTATATTGAGACTTGGGCGTTGAAGGAAAATTATGTGAGGAAACCTACACACCAGAGGTTTGCATAAATGTCTATGCTATTTGAACTTTGCCAAACGATATAGGAAGTGTAAGTACGTGTTGGCCTGTTGGTAAAATTTGTATCAACTTCCGGCGACCGGCAACCCGCACTAGACCATTGTGGTGGACTATATGGCCTAACCACTCCCAATCGTACTCTCGATTGTAGACGGGGCCCGTGCGCTGAACTGGGACGTATATGGGCTGATACAGAAACTATAGAAGACAAGCGTAGAGGACAATGACCCTAAATCCCAATTAATAGAACTGTCGATGGTAGAGGCGCATCTTTTGATCTTTACCGGTGTTTTTTGCGAATGTCTTATTGTTCAGATTGTTACCTTGTATCGAGGTGATTATAGCGTGCAAAATGATCTGTGATAAATTGATAAATTGTGGTATTTATATTTTGTATGGGAATATACAGATTTTGTTAGGATTTCTATTTTTATAGTTTCGTTAAGTTAATTGTTAAGTCAAAATAGAATTATTTTATGAAATGCATAACATTAAAGAACAATTTATTGCTTTAATGATAATTTCATTTTATAATAAAAAATAATGTTTGGTAATAATGTTGCTGTTTGCATCAAAAACGAAATCTACAAAACATTTGCTTAAGAATGAATATGAATCAGTTAAACTTGTGAACAGGCGTTACAATAATACACGGTTTGACACAACCCAAACGGTGTACAGATGCATATTTCTATTCAAAAACTAATTTAACCGCGTCGCGTCAAACAGGACCCTTCCCGTTTCGGCACGCACAAATCAATAATGCACGCTCGCCTACAGCATGGAGTGGTATGGCGATCACACGGCGAATAAAATGTAATCGATTCTCGGTCAAATGTTACGATTTTTTTGTCTGAATAAATAGTGTTTGATCTGGAATTTTATGGCTTTCGGAAATAGCAGGTATTTATAAAATTATTACATTTTAAATATGACAATATTGTTTTGATATTCGTCTGATTTAAAAACCGCATTAAACACTTATTAATTCAGTGAATTAAATAATCCAAGCTAAGTATTGTAAGTAATTAGACGAAGTAACAATCATTAAATCGTTATCGCAATCAATAGCAAACCACAAGAAACATTTATGCAACAGTAATCGATATTATGCTGTTCGATTGTATTGAATCCGATGGTAAAATTCCCATCACTACGTACACGGGGTTACTCTGTATTGCTCTGTTTTGTTCGAATGTTCGAACATCGCACGTAAAATTCTATAATGCCTAAATACTTTACAAAATATTCCAATCCTGTATCGTACGTCGTAATTTTAGACTGAAGTTCGAAGGGAATGATAAGTTTCATAGAGAATAGTATTGTTTTGTAGAAGAGGAAAACTTTTATGATAATATTATGTTGACGTTCATCATTCGAACATTCGAACTCGGTGGCGCAGTATAGAGTAAGCCCCAGGTACGAAGGCACAGGTCCACACCATGAAAAACACAAAACGATGATGTTGTTTTGTTCTTATTGTCGCCCGTACGTACCCTCGTGCGTTGAACGTACGTTGGCTAATGAATTATTTAGTGGACAGTTTTTGCGTGAGCCGTGGTGAGCGAGTTTAACTATCGGTTTCTATGTTCATTGTGTGCGATGCGAGTGTTATGACGCGGTTGATGTTTTTTTTTAATTTTATAGTCTGTATGATACTGGCCAGTTCGGTTTTTTTTTAACTTAAATATCAAAAATATTGTCTTTGTCTAAAACTGTGAGAAACTTATCACAATTTGGATTTTAAAATGATTGAATTTACTTTGGAAATCGGATGAATTCAAGTATGTATTATTCTGGAGCTATTGATGCGCCCTATTTCTCCTGAATTTTATGGTTCATTCATCATGAGCCGTGACAGTTTTAAGAAAGAAAGAAAGAAATACATTTATTGAAGGCGCAAACATACATAGGTAGGTAATAAAATAACAAAATATACAAAAAATAAAAACATGACAAAAAATACCAATATGCAACAAAATTACGTGACTAAACTATTGCGCCGACAATGGGCCTCCCATTCAGCTTTATGCTGCAGAATGGGAAAAGCAAACTGCAGCGCTGATTTTCAACGGGGTGCCCTGGTGAGACACGAATATCCAGTCGGTAGGCTGACAAAACATTATCATAAATATATGTTAATATACTATATATATTATATTATATACTATATTATAACTATCTAGTGGTCATGGCCTGCCCTAGTATAGGTGCTACGAGTACGCGACCTCGGCCCCCGAGCTACTGCAGTCACCTTAACTTCCCGTCCGTGACTGCAGTATCCACTCCCTCAGGCCATACTCTCCTTTCCTATAACATCCTCTACACACAATTCCTATTTCCTTTCCCCGGTTAATGGCGGGCAGCAGCGTCATTAACGCCAGTCCCCTACTGCGCTCGCCAACCCGCCTGCCAAGCGTGGCGAGTATTGGCAAATACCCCCTTAATGGCGACACATATAAAGACCAGGCCCCCAGTCCCCGGCAGCCCCACTATTCCTGGCTATGGTAGCAGTCATGGTTACGGTGGGGCAGGGGGTGCTAAGAATCCCCGGGTTGGCCCCGGCTACCACCCCCGACGACGACTGGCCCTGGTAACACACAACATTCGCACATTGAGGACAGACGAGAAGATTGTCGAACTGGAAGAAGAATTGAGCAGGTTACGCTGGGACATTCTGGGGTTATCGGAAGTCCGAAGAATCGGGGAGGATACGATAACCCTGAAGTCTGGTAACCTGCTCTTCTACCGGGGGGACGACCAACAGTCCCGAGGAGGTGTCGGATTTCTCGTCCACAGGTCTCTCATCAACAACATCGTATCCATCGAAAGTGTGTCGAGCAGGGTAGTATACCTTATACTCAGAATATCCAAAAGATATTCGTTGAAGGTCATACAGGTATACGCGCCGACCTCGACACACCCAGATGAAGAAGTAGAGGAGATGTATGAGGACATAAGTCGGGCCATACATACTTCCAAAACCTACTTCAATGTTGTTATGGGGGACTTCAACGCAAAGTTGGGCAAGAGAAGCGATGCAGAGTTGAAAGTGGGGCAATTTGGACATGGGCAACGGAACCCCAGGGGTCAGAGGCTGGCCGACTTTCTGGAGAAAGAGGGACTCTTTGCGATGAACTCTTTCTTCCAGAAGCCGCCTCACAGGAAATGGACCTGGCTGAGTCCTGACGGTTCTACGAGAAACGAGATAGATTTCATTTTGACGACGAATAGACGGATATTCAGAGATGTCTCTGTGATCAACAGGGTGAAAACCGGCAGTGATCACCGAATGGTTAGGGGCACACTGAATATCAATGTCCAATCGGAAAGGCGTCGCTTGATGAAATCTACGCTCCGACCTACTCGCGCCCATATCCAAAACCCCGAGAGCTTTCAACTGGAGCTGACAAATCGCTTTGATTGTCTAGGAGAAAACCTTGCAGTGGACGAGCTAAACAGCGGTTTGGTAGAAGCTGTCCATACGGTGGGATCTAAGTATTTTAGACCTCGCCGTAGAGATAGACCACAAAAACTCTCGATCCACACTCTTGACCTCATGGCCGAACGTCGATCTTTAGCGCTGCAGTCTTCCGTTGACGCCGAAGCATATCGGCGGCTCAATAGACAAATCTGGAAGTCCTTGCGACACGATGTCCGTGCTCACAATACTGTGAGCATTAAGGAGACAATTGAGCGGAACGGAGGCTCCAAAGTGTTTGCAAGAGACTTGTCTATTGGGCAAAGCCAGTTGTCTAGGCTGAAGACGGAAGACGGCCGCGTGGTATCGACGAGGGCAGAGGTATTAAGGGAGATCGAGAGATTCTACGGACAGCTTTACACCTCGGTTGCCAAACCTGCTGTTAGCTCGGCCGAAGACCCGAGAGCCGAGTTGATCCGACACTTTAGCGATGATATCCCGGACATCAGCCTGTGTGAGATTGAGATGGCCCTGAACCAATTTAAAAACAACAAGGCGCCGGGCGAGGACGGAATAACTTCAGAGCTTCTGAAAGCGGGCGGAACGCCGATACTGAAAGTCCTTCAGAGGCTCTTCAATTCCGTTCTCCTCGAGGGCTCAACGCCAGAGGCATGGAGCAGGAGCGTGGTGGTACTGTTCTTCAAAAAAGGTGATAACACTTTGCTGAAGAATTACAGGCCCATCTCGCTCCTGAGCCATGTCTATAAGTTGTTTTCGAGAGTCATCACAAATCGTCTCGAACGCAGGCTTGATGACTTCCAGCCTCCCGAACAAGCAGGTTTCCGAAAAGGCTTTAGTACCATAGACCACATCCATACGCTTCGGCAAGTTATACAAAAATCCGAGGAATATAACTTGCCGCTTTGTTTAGCGTTTGTGGACTATGAGAAAGCCTTTGATTCGATCGAGACTTGGGCTGTGCTACAGTCTCTCCAGCGGTGCCATATCGACTATCGGTACATCGAAGTGTTGAAGTGTATATACAACAACGCCACCATGTCGGTCCGAGTACAAGATCAGAGTACGAAGGCTATTCCACTACAGAGAGGCGTGAGACAGGGAGATGTCATATCTCCGAAACTGTTCACTGCCGCGCTGGAAAATGCCTTCAAGCTCTTGCAGTGGAAAGGATTCGGCATCAACATCAACGGCGAGTATATCACTCACCTTCGGTTTGCCGACGATATTGTAGTCTTGGCAGAATCGCTGGAAGACCTTAGCACTATGCTCGAAGACCTCAATCGAGTCTCCCAACAGGTGGGTCTTAAAATGAACATGGACAAAACGAAGATCATGTCGAATGTCCATGTTGTGCCCACCCCCATCGGTGTTGGGGGCTCGACTCTTGAAGTTGTTGACGAATATGTCTATTTAGGACAAGTGGTCCGGTTAGGCAGGTCCAACTTCGAGAGAGAGGTCAATCGTCGAATCCAACTCGGTTGGGCAGCGTTCGGGAAACTACGCGACGTTTTCTCGTGCAAAATACCTCAGTGCCTTTGCGGCGGGTTAGGCCGCCCGCAGGTAGGGGTAGGTAGTTAAATGAGAACTCAGGGTAGTTACGTGGTTCGGGCTTTAATAATTTCGCATCACTATTTACACCCGGCACTGTTGCTGGTGGTATGCAACAGGAGTCACTGGCCTTCACTGGACACTGATCCGGGTCTTCGGCACGTGGCGGAACCCGGCGACAGCTCGCCGGCGAAGTCAGCTGCCACGTGGCCGGGCACGGTGCGCAGGTCAGCGGCAGGCGCGGGCTCGGATGCAGTCCGGCAGGAAGCAGTGCGGAGCAAAGCGGGCAGTAGGCACGGAGTTAGCGAAAAACGCCAAGTACGCCAAGAACGAAGAACGCCAAGTGGAAGAAGAAGAACTCGAAGAACCTGGAATCAGCGTCCAAGAAATCGGAATGCAAACTAGGCTTGCATTCCGTGCCAGCGACTCGTGGTAGCTCACAAGCCCGGCAGACAGAATACACTGACAAACAAGCAGTTAAGCGGTTAGCAGTTAATATTACACTGAACACTCACCCCAGCGGGTTCGGAAAGACGCGTGGTAGCACGCGGCTTGTAGGTTAGGGAAAAAGGACGCGAGCGCCGTTACACGCGTATATATGCGAGCGCCGATGACAGTTCGCACGTCAAATTTGACAGATGTCAGAATTGAATTAACCAATCAGCGCAACGGAGGCGTCGATCGGCATAGATAATAGGATTTATGCCGACTATTGAATCATAGACCGCAAATATTAGAGGTGACACTCTCACAACGTCACAGTACCCCGCCGAAAAGACCAGGATTTTACTTATAACTGAATATGAGTAAAATCCGTCTGCCTATTTACCATTCTTGTTAGATTACACTTTCATTCCATCCTCTTACATACTTCATCCTTACAAAATGTCTAGCATCTAAATATATTATGACCAAGACCCTATAGTCAAGAGAACATGGTATAAGTTTTTTTTCTTTTTTTATACACACGTTGTTTTTCGGAAGAAAGTCTATAGTAGTGTTGTCGCATTGGTTGTGAGTTAGCAGTATCAATGCGATGAGTGATGAGATGTGTTCTGCCTAGGCCTCGCTTTTCCGTAGAAATAGAACGAAATAGATCAATAGTATTATCAGCGTTTAGACGCTGCGATTTGGTTAAATCGTCATAAGAAAATAATTTACTTTTGTTATTTTTTAAACAAGAAACACTACTGGTATTAGAATTACCTATAGTTATTGATTTTAAATACTTTGGGCAAATCTCAAACCTAGACCAGAAATCAATACCTAAAATTAAATACGATGATACTGTAGGTATCACGTAGGCTTTAAGAATATGAAAATTATTCTCAAAACTTATAGGAATATTTATATAACCTATAGGGTTTAACCGTTGACCGCCAGCGGCAACAAAATATATGTCGTTAAGATCTGTACACAACTTAAAACCAGCTGACAATAATAGTTTATGTGAATCGTTCCCCAGTATAGTCACTGAAGATCCAGAATCCAACAAAGCACAAAAAGAAATTTCACTAATTTTGACATTAAGATACGGGCGAGAATCATTCTCCGGTTTACGTTCCCAGTTTGATGTGATGTTATAAGTAGAAAAAAATATTTTAATAGTGGAAAGCCATTGTTCCCAATCTTCCTTATCAAAATTAACACTTTTAGCAGTAATACCACAACAATCTGGAACTAGAAGTTTTTTTGGACTCGATTTAGAATGACAATTCGAACAATTAGGATAAATAACACCTTTAGTACCACATTTAAAACAAATCGGAAACCTATCTTGTTTACACTCAGCGAGCGTGTGGTCATTAGTGCGGCAGCGGGGACAATATGAATGACTACCTGAGCGTCTTTTGTTCTCGAGCGATAAGCGAGAAACCGGTTTACTTGTACCAATAGATGTATTTAAAGTGTTGGATTGTGTATTTGTTTGTTTATTGAAATTGTAGGAATGTGTAGATTTTTTATTAAATTGAATATTAGGGTTAGTAGTGTTATTAGAGTAGGCTAAATCTGGAGCTAGCGTATTATTAGTTATGGGAGGCGGTTCACGATATTGAGCAGTCATACATTGGATATTTTCGAAATTTTTACAAATCAAACGAAGTTCCTCGATAGTGGAAATTTTAGGTGAGCATGCTATAACGTTAGAGTAGCACGGACGAATGTTATGTAATAAAATTTCCAATTTTTCCGACTCAGGCAATTCTTTAGAAAGACGAGAAAAAAATTCAGACATTATAGAAAAATATATAGTGATGTTTTCAGTTTCATGCTGAGTACGGTTACGAATTTCAGAAACCAAACGATTTTAGATTTTAAGTCTTTTAGATTTTAAGTCATTAAAAGAAACATTTAAGGAATTTATATCTATGTCAAATGCTAATCCCGACTCATCAATGTCCTCAGATGGGTATAACAATGACAGTTTATGAATCTGTTTACGAAGTTGTAACACTGTGTCGGTCGGATCTTCGCCGCGAATTAATACTTCGTAACACAGTTCATTTTTATTTAATAGAAAATACTTAATAGGGTGAGTGTCCATCACAAGTGAAAATTATTGAATTTAAAAGATAAAGAAGAAGATTAGGCAGAAAAAAAATGCAAACAATGTAATAGGAAATTAATTATAAAGGTTAGACTTTACACTTCACTTATTTAGAGAAAATTGACAAACCTGTTTGCACTTTTAGACCGCTCGCTTGCCCAGTTGCAGACTGCGCAACCGGACTGTGTGTGGAGTACCGGGTATAACGGTGATGCGAAAACCCACGTATTAGACTATATTGGGCGCCACTGCGGCGGGTTAGGCCGCCCGCAGGTAGGGGTAGGTAGTTAAATGAGAACTCAGGGTAGTTACGTGGTTCGGGCTTTAATAATTTCGCATCACTATTTACACCCGGCACTGTTGCTGGTGGTATGCAACAGGAGTCACTGGCCTTCACTGGACACTGATCCGGGTCTTCGGCACGTGGCGGAACCCGGCGACAGCTCGCCGGCGAAGTCAGCTGCCACGTGGCCGGGCACGGTGCGCAGGTCAGCGGCAGGCGCGGGCTCGGATGCAGTCCGGCAGGAAGCAGTGCGGAGCAAAGCGGGCAGTAGGCACGGAGTTAGCGAAAAACGCCAAGTACGCCAAGAACGAAGAACGCCAAGTGGAAGAAGAAGAACTCGAAGAACCTGGAATCAGCGTCCAAGAAATCGGAATGCAAACTAGGCTTGCATTCCGTGCCAGCGACTCGTGGTAGCTCACAAGCCCGGCAGACAGAATACACTGACAAACAAGCAGTTAAGCGGTTAGCAGTTAATATTACACTGAACACTCACCCCAGCGGGTTCGGAAAGACGCGTGGTAGCACGCGGCTTGTAGGTTAAGGAAAAAGGACGCGAGCGCCGTTACACGCGTATATATGCGAGCGCCGATGACAGTTCGCACGTCAAATTTGACAGATGTCAGAATTGAATTAACCAATCAGCGCAACGGAGGCGTCAATCGGCATAGATAATAGGATTTATGCCGACTATTGAATCATAGACCGCAAATATTAGAGGTGACACTCTCACAACGTCACACTCTTGAAGTGAAAGACTCTTGAAGTTGTTGACGAATATGTCTATTTAGGACAAGTGGTCCGGTTAGGCAGGTCCAACTTCGAGAGAGAGGTCAATCGTCGAATCCAACTCGGTTGGGCAGCGTTCGGGAAACTACGCGACGTTTTCTCGTGCAAAATACCTCAGTGCCTTAAATCGAAAGTCTTCGATAGTTGTGTGTTGCCAGTGATGACTTACGGCACCGAGACGTGGCCTCTCACTATGGGCCTTATTAGGAAGCTCAAAGTCACTCAACGAGCTATGGAGAGGGCTATGCTCGGGGTTTCCCTACGAGATCGAATCAGAAATGAGGAGATCCGTAGGAGAACTAAAATAACCGACATAGCCCACCGGATTAGCAAGTTGAAGTGGCAATGGGCAGGGCACATAGCGCGGAGATCTGATGACCGATGGGGTCGGAAAGTACTCGAATGGAGGCCGCGTAGCGGAAAGCGCAGCGTAGGACGTCCACCAACAAGATGGTCCGACGACCTGGTAAAGGTCGCGGGACGTCGCTGGACACAGGCTGCCTCCAACAGGTCTCTGTGGAAATCATTGGGGGAGGCCTATGTTCAGCAGTGGACTTCCTTTGGCTGATGGATGGATGATGGATGGATGTTAATAATTACTTACATTCTTTTTAGTGGGTACGCATAGTTTTTTTTTTTGGCAATGTGCGGCTGGAATGCGCAGCCACTGAAAGGCTTAACGAACTCCATCACTATCATCGTACACATAGCATAAAGCATATCGCACACGTTGCTCGAGTTTAGTCATTTAAATATAAAAGTAATAACAAACAAATACAAAACATACATAACATGCAAACCCCGCCATAACTGATCACGTTTCCAGAGGATTTACAAATTAAAAGGATAGAAGTTGTGCGAAATGTAGACTGTGGACTTTAAGGATTCTACTTTCGGGAAACCATAAATTAGATTTATTAAATTAATTGAAAATCATGATATATCAAGGATTGGTTTGGGTGAAAACACCACGGTACATAAAATAAGAACATAGGTTAGGGCAACTCTACCTAACCCTTAAAATAATAAGCGTGATGGTAGTTCATGTCTCAAAACGATTCTATTTCCCACCCGAGGTGTGTCACGTGTGTTAATCCAACTAAACCATGTACGTGTAAAAAGTAATTTCAATCGGCAAGTCGTTACGGCTTAATTGCGCAATAAACGCTCTCCGCCGTCTAAATGAAGTTGTCATAAATTCTACGCTTTGACTCACTTTCTCGTGCAGTAGACAATATTTATACTTGGATTTATGGTGAAGTGATACTAAATGGAATTTTATTGTTGTATTAGTATCTTTGGAAACCTCCAGCAGGTCGCTGTAGAAATCTTTGGGAGACTGGGCCTGTGTTGGGTAATAGGCCGTAGGTGTAGCTGATGAGAGGGAGGGAGAGAGATTAGCATATTTTGATATAAGTACCTAATTGATAGAATGCTGACGCCTTATGTTCTTACTAAGTACATCTTTTCAAAGATTAACGAAATGCAATGCGAAACGAATGTTGTGTCCAAGATTTGATTTTGAAGAGTATGTAATGGTTCCTACAAAGAATCGTTTTTAAAAAAAAAATGAATTTGAAAATGGCATCAAAATTGAATGTAAATTTACTGAGATATTAAAAAAAATTATAGTGCGATGGGGACACTCGTTGTCTCTTTAACGCACGCGTGCACCTTATGGAAGATGGCGCACGCCGTGCATGTTGCATCCTTTTCTATTACTCCTACCACCAACTTTTATATATTTGTAACTTGCTTATTACTGAACGAATTTGAAAAAATATTTCTCATTATGATTATACATAACGTAATCTTTCTATATAAATAATAATACAAATTTGACATTAGCCTATTGTTAGAAGCTGTTCTTGTTGGTTGTCAATTACATTCATCAAAACTTGCTCGCAATTTAGAACAAATAACATTTTGAACAATAACTGTAATACAACATTGAAAATAATATAATATAGAATTTGTATTTAGATAATTAAGATATTGATCTTTATTCATTGGAAAAGCTCTTTTAGAAATAATCGCTACTGACACCACAGACAAATGGTACTATGATGATATGTAGTATCAAAGCCATTTGAGCAGCAATTTAAGTGCATTAGTCATGAAGTAAAAGCATCAATTATCTCCATGTTCCCATAATTATCGTAAATAATAAATACGCTTAAATATATTCCGTTTCCTCGACAAATGTAACATAAGGTAATTACTGTACGACAGTCGCTAGGCACTCACGCGTATAAATCACAAAATTGGCCGTCTCATTAAACTTTTCGCCCAATATCAATCGATACAAGGACAAGAGTATTATGTGACGTATTCCACCCTCTAAAAGGGGATCGTCGGGAAGTTTGTCAGCGAAATTTACCGCTAATATTGTTTAATTAAAATGTCATTATGGTGAAAATTTATTTTACGGTTATTAAATGTTGATCGCTTTGTTTCTGTTTAACTGGAACGGGTTGATGGTGATGTGTTTTTAATGCGAGTAGTCCGAATGAGCTGTGTGACATACGAGGATTTTTTTTTGGAATGTAATCAGTAATACCGATATTTATGATTACCGTCCTGTCATACCTGGGGTTTTGTTGATGTTTTCAATTCAATATTAGGCGAATGAATGCTCGTTGTAATCAGACGCTTTGGTTTTATTTAGAGTCCTGAAGAAGTAGATGATATTTGAGATATGAAAGGCGGAGCCGTGTCGAACATCTTGGTTTTTAAGTCAGCTGCAAATTTTATTCATGGTCATGGTTTTGTAGCAATAAAAAGTCCCGCATAGTATGTGTTTTTGACAAGAAGAATCTTACCACAAGAGCAAAATTTACCCAAGGTTTGATTTCCGTAAAGGTGGAATCATAAAATTGTGAATTTTGAATGCTAATTGCTATGTCATCTCTTTAATTCTGCTGTCACGCAAAACTTTCCTTAAATTTTTCCATTGATCTGTATTCTGCGAAAACAGGCGTCTCGGTTAAAGGAAACACGTTTTCGTGCAACCTTACAATTGGGTCGTAAAACTTCTACAATTAAATGATTAATAACTCGATATTGTGATTTACGTCAGCATATTTTTTTTATTACAATGAATGGTAAGACTCACATGCCGTTCGCCTCATGGTAAGCAATACAAACGCTCATGAACAGTGGCAAAATCAAACAACACTAAATTACAAATCAATGCTTGGCATTCCATTGCGCTCGCGATCCTGAGACATAAGATTTAAGTCTCGGTATGTCCAGTAGTTATTTTGACTACAATGTCCTTCAATCCGAAACACAACAGTACATTTACATTGCTGTTTGGCGGGTGAAATAGACATTGCGGTGGTACCTAGCCAGGCGGCGTCTCACATACGAGAGACCTACCACCATTAAAGCCAACCGATGGATTAGATTTACCAAAGAATATTCAAACTTTTACCGGTGTCATTATGGCATATAATAATGTCATTCACACTGAAAAACAGGACATTTACACTGCTGTTTGGCAGCACAAATAGACCACCAGTAAAATTCATATTTGAAGAAAATAACACATTATAGTGTTCTCAGTAGTACGGTTGCTAATTGCACCGCGCGCTTCGCAGCGAGCAGATGTTCCGTTTTTATACAAGTTGTTAAACCATTCACGCACGTGCCTGCATTACGGTGCCACTTAGAGATTGTGTAAACTGTTATAATGATGTGTTAGGAGTTTTCTCAAATATGTGAATCGGTATAATTGGATTAATAGTTTAAATGCTGGCTATGCTGAGCGGAATGTATGGAGGATTTTAATGGAAATTACTCTGTTTTTTGCCTACAGCGGTGCTTCTTTATTCTTAACCTATTAGTTACGATGGGCCATTTGAAAATAATCTGTCTAACTATAGTGGTTTGACTGTTTTTTTTTGTATGTTAATACGGTGACGAAATAGAAATAAGTAAAGCGTATTACGATATATCTACAACTAAAACATATAAAAATATTTTACTGATGTAGACCATCTGTGGTCCGCGGACTAACGGTTAAGAACCGCTGGCCTATAGCATTACATATTTAATAGTATCATGTCAGACAAAAAACCGTGAAATAATCCTACCTTTAGGACAGAAATAAACAAGGAAAACTTAAAAGAGTCTTAGTGTCTTCTCTGCTTTACATTCAACGATATAGGTGTAAACTAATGTAGCAACTAATTACTAACTTTTTTTTTAAATAATTTGTTTGGTGTGGACGATATCATTCTCCAATTGCTACTGTATCAGTCCATTTACGTCCCACTGCAGGGCACGGGCCTGCTCTATAATCGAGAGTGCGAGTAGGCCGTATAGAAATTGCTATAATTTTCATAAATTGATCTGTCTGTACTCGAGACAACTAATCATATCAAACAACAGGAAATAAAGTAGGTGAAGAATCAGGTTTCGTTACTAAGTAGCATGCTAATAGGATTATAGGAGTCGCTGACGGAAATGTTGAAATGTAACGTGTTGTCGGAGTGTGGGCTTAATTACCTGGAGTGTGATCGAGAGATTATTCTGTTCCCGATTGGTATGCTGTGACTTAATTGATTATTTTATCGTGAAGTCGTGTAGTGGAAGGTTTGGAATTCAATAAGAATTGACTGGATCGGACGTGAAGTTGTCTGATAGAAAAAACATGGATATATTCGCATTTGGTTTGGTCAAGAAATTGCGGAAGACTCGGGATTCTCTTTCTGTTTTCTTATGCGATTAAGGCAGAACTAAAGTTCGATAACGTCTATAAACACCGAATGAACGTTGACATATTAATCAAAGACTTAAAATAATCTAGAAGAATTAGAGAGGAATTCACCAAACATGGTGCAAATAAAAATATTTATTCAAACGGGCTCTTATAAATCATAGCTGGCATGGATTGGCTGCAAAAAATCTCAGCTCTTCTCTTTTTATACTGGATTTGAACTTAAATCAGTCCAGCACAGATTGAAGGAAATTTTCTAGTAATAACTACGCTGCATTCTATTTAATAGGATTATCATAGTAAAGTCAAGGTGTTTGCACGTGTTTGAGCCGTGGAAGTCGATGTATTGTGATATGTGTATGAGCCTCTATTGTAATGTTTTTTGTACACACGCCACGTGTTGCTTGCGAAGCTCTGAGACATGCCAACACGCACAGAACGCCTTCGATTATGTAAAGGCATCCTTTATTTGACTTATGGTGTACGATTTGTTCTAAAATTACAGTAACATTCTGTTTTCCAAATACAGTTGTAGAAAAAGTAAAATTTTTAATAAGAACCAAAATATAGTGTTAAAATTATATTTGTAATTATATTTGTGTATTTTAACACGAACTAAACGGTTCTTATTCCAAGTTTTGAGAAGTTTGCTGCATTCGTTTACGTTAAGTTTTTTGCCTTCAGTAAATTTAATGACACGTAATAAACTTCTTGTATTAACTTTTACGCATGTTTTATAGTACTTTGGCATTACAACTTACAAGCTGCCCTGATTTTGCAGTGCTCTTCTTATGTTGGCGAATGGCGAAGTTGCACGTCTATTGTGTGTATCCGATCGTGCGGAAATCCCTGGTATTAAGGTAGTAGTAGGCCAGAGTAAGCGGCATCCTAATAAGTAGTACTTCAACCGATGAGCAAGATATGCATCATGACCTACTAAACTTGCATAGTTTTCTATCAATACTTCATATCTTCGTTATCAGCTCATATAGGTTCTGCAGGGCACGTGCCTCCTCTACAGTCGCGACTACGATTGAGAGTGGTTAGACTATATAGTTCACCACGGTGGCTTAGTGCGGGTGGGCAAACTTAACATACCATAGAAATTCTTACCAATTTTCTCCCGCTATATGCAAGATTTCCTCACGATGTTTTCCTTCACAATTATATTGCGTGGTGATTGACTATCAACACACACATGACTCCGAAAATTCTTCACGTCTTAGTTTCTTAAAACATATACTTATATTAATTCCCCTAATACGATCATTTGTTATCAAAGATAGGCAGTATTTTAATATCTACTACTTATTTAACAGTTACCATAAACCGCAAGAGTCAAGACGTAAAAACGCATAATTTCTTGAACATTATCAAGCTTCAGAATATGGCCCACTTAAGAACGCAACTAATTACCAACACATCAAGATAAACAAATAACATGGTAGCATCTTCACGGCGCATACGTCGCCACGTGGCGTGGGCGTGGCGTGTCTCATCCACATAACTAGCCATGTCAAAATTAAACCGTATTATGAAGCTAATTAGGTATCATTACATTTGTAGGTTGTTACGATGGAGTCGAGATAGTAACGCGAGTCCCATCCACTCAATACACCTATCATTACAAATTTCAACCTTTTTCGAAGGAAATAAGGTATAAATTACTGTTGTAGGTGTGACGAGATTGTAAAGCGAGGTGACCGAAGGACGCAAATTCCGGTCCTTCCCACGTGCTCTCAACTCGGTGTTTTTATTTAGGTACAATCGGCAATGCGAGTTGCGAAACTTGTTCCACGCGAATACTTAATGACAACCGCTCTACTTTATGTCCGGGGTGTACCACGCCTACGTTTGATAACTGATTTTACCTGCTCCGGTCGTTGAATGTAACTAAAAAAGTCGGTATTGTTTTGTTACGGTTTTAAAGAATTTTATATTGAGTTTCACAATGTTTAGTGGGAAAATATTAAATAAATAAATACATCCAACATTCACGTACATAGTCCTGATCCCACACTGAGATCGAGTCTTGTGTCGTGTGTATCAGGAATTACGAGAGGACCGCACCTTTGCCTACCCCTTCGGGAAAACAGGCGTGAGTTTTCTTTAACACGCATTCTACTGTTAATCAAAAATGTTTACACTTTACACGATGCAACTAGTCTATATCCGTACGATAATCGTATCTTCGAGGCTAGAAACTCATGGAAGTGGGGCTTTAAGGTACCACTGACTCCAAATAACTTGGTTGTGAACCGTACGGCGAAACATTCACATTTTGTGCTGACTAACCAATTTCACTCGGCCGAGATGTTTTTCCAATCTTTTGCGAATGATTGATCGTACGCTCCCGTGCTTTGACGTGAGGCTTTTATGTTATTATGAAGCAAACTATTTATAAAGGTCCGTCAATGGACGTGGTAATTGAAAGTTACCCAAGGAAAGTAAGTTTGCGCTGTAGAGGGCTGTAACATTTAGTTATTTTATTCCAGAAGTATTACTTTAAAAAATATCGATGTTTATTAAGTCTCACAGGTATTTTTATCGTAACACTTAATACATATGTTTCATCAAATTAGATTAGTTTGTAAGTTTTTATTTTTTTGGTAGTTTCAAAATATGATATCTAAGCTTCTTCAGTAGATGAATCATTTATTGATTGCTATACAGATTTGACTATTACATCATACCTTATCACGACTACAATCGCCAAATCACACGCAATCACATCACCCCGATCTCAATTTGAAGGTACCTTAATCACCTAAGCACACAATCAGTTATTAGAATCAGTGAAATCATTAAAGCACAATGTTGTAAATAATGTAGTAGTGGTGATAGTTGATACTATATCTGTTGCTAATGACGGTCGTGACCGCATCATTACCGTGTTGCGGACGAGTTGTGCCGAATTGGTATGGTTGTTAGATTACAGAAGGAGGGTACTAATAGGGGCTAAAGGCAATAATTATAGAAATATAATTGCAAAGGAGTGCATCGCTTTTGATAAACATGAAACAAAAGGACATACATGAATAATTTTGTCGGATTGCCAAAAGGTTTTCCAATTATTTTCTTCATCACACCGTCAAGCTTTGGAACGGTTTCCCATCACACGTTTTCCTGCTTTGCTATAATTCTTGGTTCTTCCGCCGTAGCGTGAAAAAGCAACTTAGCGGGCCGGCCTGATTGTTGAGAATGGCATGAGATCGCGGTCTGATGCTGTTCGATATTCTATCTAGACGGTGTTAAGAAGTTTCTTCTTTCTTCTTCATAAAATACAGGCAAGAATAAGGAAAATATAAGAAACTAAATGAAATACAGAATCCTATCTAATTAATTTCTTATAAAACTTTATACGGTTGTTTCAACATATTCCACTAAAGCTAGGATTGTTTGATTACAGTATATCGAATCTTTATTTCACGGTTAAGCTGTGCGTGCGTCTACGTGACCTTAGTTTAGTCAAAAGTTAAATAGACTAGGCTTTTGCGTGTGTTCAAATTTAGTCTCGCCTGTTTTTCAATCAATGCTATTGTTAGACAAAACGATTTGTGGTTTGTATTAATTGTTTTCGTACCTGGCACTGATTGTTAATGTTGTATTTTAACCCTATGGCTTTTGTGGCTCTATTTTAATATGTAACATGGTAAAATGATTAAAATGTATGTTATGGTAAATGCAATGAAAACTCTATGACCATCTCTCAGCAAAGATGGTTAGCTCTAATCGATAAAGCAATTAACAGACATATTCAAAATTGGATGTGTACACTAACCGAAAACATGTCACACTGGCTTTAAACACTACAAATGCATTTACATGTTGAACTAATTTATTTACAAAAACCAACACAGTATTCATATCAGCGACTAAAAATATTTGTCACATCACAAAACTGTCAATATTGTACCGGCCGCATAATATTCCATTTTCCACGCGAAACCACCAATAAATAAATCATACGAAACTGTTCACATAGATACGAACACTCAACCGATCCGATAACGTTTTCCGGTACATTATCCCGGTTTTATTCAACGGGCAATCCCTTAAATTGCCTACGCGTCTCGGAAAAATAGCGAAATCACGTTTCAATCAATTCAGCTGTTGTGCGACCATAACAGCGTTATAAATGGATTATTAGGAATATATTGGGACGGAATAATGGGTTGTAGTTGGCGAATTTGGATTATTGTTGTGGCTTTTTAAACAATATTTGTATTGGATGGTTTGCCAGAAATTTAAAACTGTTTTATTTCATAATTTACATTTGAATGCATTATTCTGAATTATTCTAAAACTCCTAATATCACTACGGTAATATTTAGTTATAGCCATGTCAACTCTGATAGCATAAATACTAATTTTAGTGGTTCCTCGATGTTATCTACTAACAAATATTATGTATCTTTCTTAAGCATGTTCAATAAATGGAAAGGTTTAATTGTTTAAGTTAAGAATTATTAAGGTTGTGATTGTATCAATTTAAACATTCTACTTAAACCTACATTAATTCCGTACATGTATGGCAAGTAGAGATGGGCAGTGGGAAAAAACCCAACGGGAATATACCCGGGTTTTTTCCCATTTGGGAAAAAACCGGGTATTTATGTGGGAAAAAACCCAATAGACGGGTATTTTCATTATTAAACGTAATTATCAAATCTTAAAAAAAATAACATTTTTTTATTATTTTTAGAACAAATGCAGCGAAGAATACGTTCTTTGCGATGCGCACATACTTTGTGCCAGTGCAGCGTATATAAGGCACTAGCTGTTGCCTGTTGCTCGAAACGTCAAAATGTGTAGCCTGATTCAGGAACTAAAATAAAACCAGGAGTTTATTATAACAACAAAAAGACGACTTCTTGTTTTATCATAAGATTTTTTCTGTGCATTGGGATGGAATGTTACTTAAATGCAAAAATAAAGTCTATTGAAACTTTTAAAAATCTTTGAACAAAAAAATAACAACGAGAGATACTTACTAACATTTATTTATTACTCTTTACAAAATTACAAAAGTGTTTTTTTTACAATTGAAAATGTTTAGTCACTGTCGCTACTGTCATGATCATTAAATATATTATTAATATTGCAAAATTCTATTTCTTGAGTATTTCCACGAGATGTTGAAGGTCGTTCTTCATTTATTGGGCTGCTCAACGGACTTGACAATTGCCTGGGTGTAGATAACGGCTCGTCATCATCGTCATTGTCATCATCTTTATGTTTGTGTAACAGGTTCCAATTATATGATATAAATGCGATTTTTGCTGCCCTGTCTGTAGTCAATCTATTTCGTTTGTGATTATGTATATGCGCATGCGTGCTAAAAGATCGTTCAGTGGCTGCTGAAGTACAGGGAGCAGTTAGAATACGTACTGCAACCCTACTTAGCAATTTGGACTTGCAGAGTCCTCTCCACCAAACTACCGGGTCCATTTCGGCGACATGTTTCCATATAAATGGTCTGCTCCATAAACCCTGTTTAGCTCTATAATTGGCTAAATCAACACCAACGTCAATATTGAGCGATTGGCTCACGTCGTGTACAAACTCCATGGCATCCACTTCGTGTTCTTCTTCTAATTCAATGCCTTGCGATCTTGGATCTAATAAATATGCAGCGTAATGAATGGGTTTCAAACAATTATTTGTTCGTCTAATCACAGCATTGGTAATATCTTGTTTGTGATGCTCATTTAGAATGGATATATCCGGAAATGCAAAATTAAATGTAGACTTTATATCTTTGATGGCCATATAAACTTCATTTATAGTTATTCCATTGCCTTCAAGTTTGAAAATTTTATCTGTTATAGGTTCCAGTAGTTTTATACAATTTTCTACCATGGTCCAGAAATTTAAATCCAATAAATTTGATTTTATTTCGTCTGAAATAGTGGCATCTTCGTGAACAGCTAATGTTTGTAATGCAACTTTGGATTTTTTTAAACTTTTTAATGCAGTGCAGTAACTGCCCCAGCGGGTTTTCCCTGGCAATTTTAATGTTTCACCTGAACCTTTTTCTTTTACAATCTGAGCTAATAAAGCGCTCATACTTTGACTTCTTTTTATTGCTTTTATCGTATTTGTGGCAATCGATATAAACGCATTAATAGGTTCTAGTTTTAAGCAATCTTCGCATAGCAAATTCAATGTATGTGCTACACATCTCAGCGGTATTATATGTGCATACGAATTTTTAACTATCTGAAATGCTTTTTGAATATTATTTGCGTTATCTCCGACAAGAGTTACAAATTTGTGGCCTCCATACACCTTTATAACTTTGATTATCTCTTGAGATACATATTGGCTTGTATGTCGGTTTGTAAGAGTATTAAGGCTTTTAACAAAAACAGGCTCGGGTTTTGCAATAATGAAGTTGATGATACCTTCATTGCGCTGATTGCTCCAGCCATCACACTGCAAATGCAAATCATTTATAGACTTCAGTTCGTCTGTAATTTCATTGACCATTTCATTATAAATAGTTTCCAAATGTGTTGTGGAGATAGCTTTTCTGGATGGTAACTTATAAAGTGGTTGCAAATCGTCAAAAAATCGTACCCACAGCGGATGTTCAACGATGGATAAAGGAGAACCGGTAACAAATATTGCCTTCGATAAGAGCTGATCTAGATAAAGTTTTTTTTCTGTTGAAATTTCTGATGAAGTCGCAATAATAGAAGTTGTATCTGTCAAACTATTATCCTGTGACATTTCATGATGTGATTCATCTTGCAAGGGCAGATTTGTGGCAGTTGTGCTAGTAACAGGTATTTTCTGTAGTTTGTTCTTGATAACAATTGGACATCTATAACATTTCAACAGATGACTGGCCATCTTGCTGACATTGCCAAATTGGTAAACTTTTTCACAGTGTTTGCATTTTACTATTTTACTGGTTGGCGAATGGAAATAGTTTTCCCATACATCAGTATTTTTCTTTCTGGGCATGATGTGATCTAAGGAAAAAAAAACAAATATAAAAAAAATAGAAATGCATAGAATTGTTCTAAAGTATTGTATTTTAACAGAGTAGGTACACCTACAAAACCAATATGAAATAAGTATAAATAGCTAAAAGAAGGAATTTATGCTTAGCCCAATTTGTCTAAAACGGCCAACGGCGTTTGGCCATCTGTATACATGACTCATTTCAACTTTTGTAAAATAACTATTTCCTACAGTAAATAAACATACAAAATTAAAATACATATATCTATTTCAATGAATAAAAGTACAAGGTTTGCAAGGAATCCACAAATATAGTACCTAAAACTATTTAAATCTAATATAACAATTATTAAAGCTCAAACTTACCGGTAAGTTACCGTTCATAAAAAGAAGTAGGTACTGAAGTCCGTAAGAGTAGCAGTAGTTGTCAATCCAAAGTAAATCACGTATTTAATCACTAGGCAATCAAAAGTCCACAAAACAAAATCCAAATCGTCAATTAAACCAACAAATTAACATAAGTGCGCACAGTACGAAACCAAAACAACGTGTGAGATAGATAGATCATAGAATATAGATCACCAACGCGTACGCCTCTGCTACTACCTGCTTCCCCGCCCCCCTACCCGCGTACGTAGTTTCGGGTTACTTTTCGCTAAGAGCGGATGAACACATACAAACAAACAGGTTTTTTATTTAATTTCATTTTATTCAATTAGATAGCATGGAGTATATGTAACGTATTTATTGAATTATGAAAATAAACAGAATTAGATTAGCTCTAACTCGTAGTAATATTAGTTACATATGCTAAATATGAAAAAACCCGAATATTATCCCATTCGGTAATTTTCCCAGGGTTTTTTCCCAATTTTTTCCCACATTAGGGTTTTTTCCGGGTAAAATCCCATCTCTAATGGCAAGTGACATGCTGTGAGTTGTGGCCATTGACGTAAAATATATGGACAGGGCGGAAAGCAAGAAAAGTGTTGTCACTAAAGTGGTCCGCAGACCAGTGCAACGGTTGTGACGTCACAGCGCACCGCTTTGTAAATCGCCGACAAATGCCTAATTTATCGTGCGTGTGTGCATTAAAGATGACCAAAAGTTCATAAAAAAAAGATGATATTTCTTATCACCGCTAAGTAAAAATTATATTACTTTAAGTCAATATAACATTTATTTTAGCATACTTGATATCCGACCTTATTTTTTCTGCGGTATCTAAGATCGTGTTGACAGTTGTACTGACCCAATGTAATATCAAAATTTCGTTATGGACATTGGAGCTTTCATAAATTATTGGTTCTTCTATGTTATACTCACTCAATTGCGACAGCCTCCGTGGCGCAGTTGGTTAGACGCCGCCTGTGAAACGAGAGGCCGCGGGTTCGATCCCCGCACCGAGAGAAATGTTTGTGCGGCCCACAAATATTTCTTCCGGGTCTGGGTGTTTGTGAGACCGAAAAGTCTCTCGCAGTTTCTGATACCCACGACACAAGACTTGATCTTAGTGTGGGGTCAGGACTATGTACGTGACTGTTGGGTGTTATTTATCATTTATCAATTTAAGTTTTTTCACTTGGTAACACAAACAATAACGAGAAAAAAACGTATGTTTAACGACATACATCATACTCTAATATTGTAATATAAAGATATCAAGAAAAAAATGAGTACATTAATTTCTTTACTGACCCTGATGATAAAAGATGATGTTCATTACGTAGGAGGGCAAACTATGCCACAGATTAGGATAGAACGAATGATACACCAATATTTGGTAACCATTTTTCACATTTATTATAAAACTCGGAATATTCAGACCATATCCACTGTCCAGCGTACCAAAACCGCATCAGGTCAATAGCAATTCAGTATAAAAACATAAAAACCAATTCTACAGACGTGTAATTGACACCGGGCCGCGTGTCCGCTACCGCGATAGTGTTATTCAATAGTTTTATCAAATAGACGACCGTTATCCGAGCGCCCGCAACGGTACGCCTCACGTACGCTACCATTTCACACTCGTGTGATCACTTGGTAAAGCTGAACGTTCGACTGGCTCGACAGATACTATTGTTTTATTCTATTCCTGGAGTGTTTTACTTTTAATATGTAGGTTTTGTTGTTGAATGACTGACGCGCCTAGTGGGTTCTTAGCTTTAGGTAAAGATGCAATATTTGTAAAATTAGTAAGACGTTTTGGGTGGATTAACTTAATACTTAGGATTAGTTCCTGGACAGTCTATATAGTTTTGTTTTTTGTTGATGTGATTGACGCGCCTAGTGAGTTCTTAGCTTTAGGTAACGATGCTAATTTTGCTGAATTGGTTGTTTTTGGGTGGGTTAATTTTATATATTGCATCAGTTCCTGGACTGATTATGTAGGTTTTGTTTTTGTAGATGTGACTGACGCGCCTAATGGGTTCTTAGCTTTAGATAATTATACTATATTGAGACAGATGTTTAGTGATTGATTAAGGTGGATGTACTTCTAGGTTTTGTATGTTGTTCTATGTTTTTTTTTTAATTAAAACGAATGGTCAATGTTCAAAGCTATCTCTTACATTACCACGCATCTAGAATTATGGAGCTACAGCTTCGTAGTGATCATCATATCGGCTCAGACGAAAGGGCTAGAGCGCTAACTAACTGTACCCGTGCCATCAAGCCGTGGAGCAGACTGCCGGATTACGTACTCCCTCCATACAATAATGGATTCTTGAAGTGAAGCGTGAAGAAGCAATTAGACAGCCCGGAATAACTGTCGACTGTAGATAGATGCAACGTCTCTTGTTAGTCGACGTACTGTTTGAATTCAGGGCGTTTGCCATCAGGTGCTGTCACATAACCTTGCACAGCTGCAACGCGTTCCGAACCAATTTTACTTTACATAACGAAAGATCTCGTAAAATATTATTTGGATAAACAAATATGTTTGAGAAATGTACTTTGAAACATTATTTTACAATTGAAACGATGCCATTTTTTAGTCAGCTAACCAAATAACTATATGAAGAAAGTGGCAAACCAATCCTCACTTGATGTTTAAAAGATCACTACCCCCTGTGAATACAGAGCACCTAAACAACCTATGGGGCGTTAAGCTAACATTTATGAAGATTGATTGTAATGGCTATCTAAAATATTCGCAATCTCTATATCTAAACCCAATGCTACACAAAAATGTAGGGTTGCAAATCGATTCTGGAGGGGTTCATCAAATTTCTCATGGAATGGACTACACTACCTTTAACATGGCTCTATAACTCGAATTGAAAAAGAAATTCCCATCATTCAGATGATTCGGAATGAAAGTGCAAGATCGAATGTTAATCGGATTTAACCTGAATTAAATGGAAAATACGCGAAAAATCATAACCTAATTCGATTGGCGTTGCGCCAAAAGCCCGCCGGTGTTGCTACTGTATATTGCAATATATTAATTAAACGTGTTACTTAAAGCTGAGAGCTACTTTTAAAAATTAAAAATCCACCGCCTTTGAACATTTTCCGCCATTTTCCACTTGTTACTTTCGTAGTTAATTGCGTTTTTAGTTGTAAAAGATTATTATTCTTTGCAATTGTGGTTGTATGGGAAATGAGGAGAGATTAAATTAGAATAAAGAACACACACGCCATTCACACATTATAACCATGCGACGACATAATGATTCTTGTTTAATGAAACTTCAAGAGACTTTACGGTCTCACACCTAGTCCCAAAATAAATATCAGTAGATGTGACAAACATTTGCCACTATAAAGGAAACGAATCCGTAGGCTCTCGTTTCAAAGCCAATGTCTTAAATAACTGCGCCACGCAAGGTAAACGAATAAACGATAATGCGACGCAAGACAAAAAACATTTATAACAGAACGTACCAAGTTTACTTTTCCTGGTATATTAGAAAGAAGGTTCGAGTAATTCCCATGGCCCAAAGGTGATTTATGGACAGATGGGCCTTGCTGAACAAAATATTAACCCATTCCTTAGATCCATACTAGGGTATCAATGTGACTATATTACACTTTATGATGTTTGGAATGCAGTCTATAGCCTACGAATCAAACTCTTACTATGGTAGCCTTAAAACACCATTAACTTTGATTTATACTGGCGATAAATAAACATCTATAATGTTTATAGTATTTTTTGTAAAGCAAAATCCTTTCTTGGTCGAAAGTGATCAACGCTGCATCACGCACAATTTGGAAAATCGTAGGTGTTTCGCACGCCTTTGAGTGTTTGTGGGTGTAAGGGATAACATAAGCGGAACAACCGGCTTCTCCGGCCTACTTTTTATTGATATATTGATTTTACCATCTATACAATTTATATTCTAACTGTGGCTTTATCATTGACCCTGTTTGTGTAGCTAATTGATCACGAAATCAAAATTTTAGTGTTATTAGCCTACTTTTATGTTCATTGGCGTGTTGAATATTAATTATTTTACGTTTTATTTAATCGTTAGTAACCTTTTCTTCATATAAGTTTAAATATACAAATAATTTATTTCGATTATTTTTCTATAAAAGACGCCCCATGCTCATTGTTTCCGACAGGCGACCTGGCTGTGCTATTATACCCTTGGTACTGCAAATATTTATAAGTTGCGGCGAAATTACTTGTTATCAAACGGGTCGTTTTGTCGTATTGCCTACAATAAGCATTAAAATTAAGCACCAGCAATAAAATATACTCATTCTAATAATTCTATACTGTCTTCAGTTGATAGAGACTACGGTTTTAGAAAAGATTCATTTACTTTCCAAAACTAGTCCATTCTGTAGTATTCCCATGAAAAACAAACTCAGGAGCATTGAAAAAGATTGATGGTTCGGTAATTTTTTGAATCGTCAAAACCGATTTTATGACAGTCGCGAGTCCCCTAATTTCATTTAACTAAGCCCTTTTGTTCGCTCCCTGGCGATTGAAGTGGCATTTTCACGTGCACTGCGCAATTTAGATTCTGTACCGGCATGTCGGAATATTCCGTCATTTTTCGTCACGGTGCCTCTGCGGGATTTAAATATTGGCTTTTTGCGAGTTTTGACGTAATTGTATTCTTCTCCGTTTCTTTTTTTATTTACGTTGAATAGTGGTATTAATAATTGGATGTAACATGTTTAAAAGTATAAAAAATATATTTTAATTTAATGTGTTTGCACAAGCTTTAAACTCCACTAAGTCTAATACTGATATTATTACTAAATGAAGTAATGCATGGATTCTGCAGGTGATATTATATTGGTATCACTTTGTGGCGAAAATCCCGTCATTTCAAGACATACTTGTAGGGCTCACTGTGACCGATCAGCCAAAGATTCAGCTTATTTTTATCCGGTTTCGTTTGCTGTGCTTGCAATCAGGTGAATAAAAGTCACTTTTTTATGCCAAGAAAAAGTTATAACTACGATTATAATTTTTTGTTTGTTTATTAATACGCAATAATGTGGCTAAGTACTCTCTCTAGAAATGTAAGTGTATTAAATATACCGATAAGCTAGTCGGGTATCTCATCGTGGAATGGAAATCCTACCTAGGCTGAGTGTTTTGATAGCTAATAATCCCTTGTTTTGTCTGATAATCCACAACATTTGCAGTTTGGTCTCTATTATTCAATCAGTTTTAAAAAGCATTACTTATTACAAGCAGTGTCGTGAATTCTTAATTAAATTGCCAGCCATAGAGCTCTCACGGTTTAGACACAAAAAGTAAAGACCGACGTTTTTAATCTTTCGTTTTCTTTCCTCTACATTAATTAATCTGTTAATTCAAGCTCTTAATGCATTTCCACCAGTCAATTCTTTTTACCTTGTTTTTACGTTAGCAAGTTTTTCAATCTGATTTTTATTTGTTAAGATTGTGTTTGTTTATTTTATTTGACGCTGTTGCTCGCGGTTCCGTCTGCGTGACGAAGTGTATTGGTTTTGCTTCGGGGACTTCGCATTTGTCCCGGATTTTCTTAATGTTTTTCTGCTGAATTCCTGTGTAAATATTTTGTTTTGTCTTGGTCCTCGCAACTAAATCATTTATATCAATTTGTAAGCATGAACATTACTTACATTCTTTATTATAATTTTATTGCCTTTTGTAATAATCACTGAATTGTTAACAGGTTTTGAAAAGAGCAACACTAGAGTTACTTCTCTAGTGAAAACCGCTTTCCGAAACGGATGGTAGAAAAAAAATCACGGAATTTAAATTTTGATGATTTTATTCATGTACCCAATACCTAAGTAAATTATTTTAATTTTCATTACATTTACTTATGGTGAAAAAATTAATAATATCAACATAATTTTACAGGGTCGTGTGTTACTTGTATTGTATTTGTTATTAAATAACTTGACAGTTATGAGGCGCTATATGGGAAGTATTCTGAAAGCCAAACAAATCATGCATAAAGGTCCATCTCTTTATCTAGCCCTAACGATCCCCCAATCTTCCAAGCGAAACATCCTCCGAATAGCACTGCAAATAAATTCGCCACGAGAGAACTCCAATGTTATCTAGGATACATTACATGCCATTGCACAAAACAAAGGACAGTGAAGGATTGACCAAACGTTTGGATATTTAATGAAACAATTCTCCCCCTCACGGTTCGACAATGTTTTCGTTAGGCGGTGCACAGTTGAAACAGCGTTGAAAAGGAACGAACTACGTACATTTGAAAGTTTATTTGCTTAGGGAGTCCGTTCTCTTTGTGACGGGGTTACAAAGGCTAATTACACGGTGCTCCGTCGCTATCCGTTTAAAAATATACAGGATGTGAAGGGGAATTCTGCCGTAGTGATATACCTAGATATTTCTGGTGTTTATTGTACAAGGCTATCATAGTAGATCCAGAAGTCATGTCTCATTATTGTCTTATCTTTATAAAAGTACTTTGCGACTTAAGAAAAAAAAATCTACCATTGTTAAGGAAAGATTTAATAAACAATTTTATTTATTATTTATATAAGAGTACTAGCTGTCGGGCCCGGCTTCGCCCGGGTGCAGATAGTTTTTGAGTCCAATCCACATCAAGAACATATTATTTCGCGTGTCTACTAACTATATTTCCCGCGTGCCGTCGACTATATTTCCCTTCCGTAGGAGAGGACATCCCGTGCCAACAATTTGAATTTGAAAGAGTAGAAAATATGTATATTTGGTTTCCTGACTCATCCCACGGGAACACTACATTTTTCGGGATAAAAAGTAGCCTATGTGTTAATCCAGGGTGTCAGCTATCACTATACCAAATTTCATCAAAATCTGTTGAGCCGTTTTTTCATGAAAGAGTAACAAACATCCATACAAACTTTCACCTTTATAATATTAGTAAGGATTCATTATGTAAGTATCATTGTAGTGAGCTTGCAAAGTACAACAAAATATGCTTTATTATGTCGTTGGCGTTGATAGGCTATATTTTTTATTGCTTATTACTTGACAACTGATATGGATGCCGAATTTTCTAAAAATAAGTTTATAATAAGCGAATGGAACTGAACCCCATAGGTCATTAGATGTGAATCATCAAAAAATATAGTACTGACAAACGCAGAAAACTTTCAATAAACGCAAAGGTCGCGGAAGAGCACTTCATACTGGGCGATTTTATGAGGACGTTCTGGTAATTTTATGGTAATCTGTCTTCTTTTTTTCTAAGTCCAAACATCCTGTATTTTCAATGGCTGGTCATTACGATGCCACTGATTGAATGGTGGGATTATCTTTTGTCAATTTTGTTACCTGTAGAAAGGTGAAACGTAGACCCAACATGAAACAAAGCTTATAACTTTTCGTTTATAATTGAGAGTGGTATTTACTCTGGTGTGGGGCTTATCAATTTATTTTGTAGTTAGCGCACAAAGAGTTACCCTTGAATTGAAAATATTGAATTGCTTGGTAGAATTTTAGAGTAAACCAACTTCATTTACTACATTCTGGAAGTGTTAAAGCCACGCTGTTGTCAGCCATGACACAGCATGAATAGGCTCGTCTGGGGTGATACCACTGTCGCACAGGAAAACGACTAGACGCGCTTCGTTTGGTGAGAGAGATTGCTAGATGTCCAGTAAAACTTTTATTCTTTTCCCTTCCCGTTGTCCTCCTGATATGATGCGCCGGCAACACATTCATGATACAATCGTTGTGGATGTTCATGGGCGGCAGTGTAGTACCATCAGGTGACCTGTTTGCTCCTATGCCGTACCTGTGCAATATAAAACAACAGAATGTCAAATCACTACCATTTGATAGACCTTAGATAAGGTAACCCTATTTATAGACTAATGCATTTATGAGTTAATGCTTATTGCGCTAGGCGAAGTTTCCTTATCCCTCCCTTCATCTTTTTCCTCTTCCAATGCCATTTGCAAATTGCTGACGCATCTCAAATATCCAAGTTTGTGACAGTTTAATATAGCAACTAGTGATCGTTGTCTATCATGCCTTTCGCTTTCGGTATTACGAGAAAACGATAAAAAATTTAGAAAATATAACCAAGTTTAATGGATTATTATTTTTCATCGCCAAACAAGAAAGCCAGAAAAGCGAGCATCCGACAAAGTCTTTCAAATTATTACGCTCAAAAACCTTCCCAACAATCCAGAAGTTTAATTATCTTTGTAATATTAAAAATGTTTCCACGAGCATACAGCACATATGGCGTATGACGACGGTCTGAAACTTTCACTGTTGTTTAACTTTTAACAAACATGCACACTAAAACAGTTCCCAGGGCGCACCTTTTCGCTTCTCGGCAGCCGAAACTTTACTTTCATTGCTGGCCGTGTTTTTTTGTTAGTTTTTATTTCATTTTTCTTCGTTTGTGTGGATTCGTCTGTAGTTAAATTTACAGAGAGGAAAGAGATTACAATTAAATTCGTAATGTTTGTATTTACCATATGGTCGTATAGTATCGCCTAATCTGAGAGTTGCAAGGTGCTCATATCAGATCATTTGAATCATAAGACGCACATTTAATTGTGTGTAATCCTACGGATAAGAATGAAATAGATAAGCTTGTGTGATATGGACATAAAAGTACCTACTTCTTGAATTGTTCTAAGGGTATATGAGAGTACCCTTATTTTTTTTCAATAAACCTATCATAATACCCATGTGCATTAGATTGAAATTTCTTTCAATGTATGGATGTAGATTATGTATTGTAAAAATAACTTTCCGTAACATTATTCACTTGATAACATAATGTCAATACAAAAGGAAATTGTGATGAATATAGTCGTCTCGTCCTCACTCGGTTATTGCCGTTCATTTTTATTCACTTGCAAACTATATTTCCTTTCATTTTATTGAGGAAATATTTTATTATATTACGATTTGTATAAATGATGCAATTCTTCGCTTCGAACGACTAGTGGGTTTGAAATGTTTCCTTAATCCTCAATAGCTGTTTTATTTTCACCAAACACCTTAATTATATTATTTCTTCTAACAGTTCAATACTTAAGTAATTATAAATAACTATTAGTTAATAATTATCGTGGGCAATTCTGCATAGTTCTAGATTTGTTAGACTTTTTTGTTGATAACAATTTCGATTTTCGAAGGGATACGAAGTCTGCTAATTTGCATTTAGCTAATTAGTGAGTTAAGGTCATTGAGGTATTAAACTAGAGCGGACATCGGGAACAAAATCTCTGCGTATGGTGCGTGCACACGGGTACACATTGAAGCGAGAGGGAAGATATGTTATTTCATAAGCGTGACAGAGACAGATATAGAATGTACCCTTCATTTTGTTACACAAATTTTGTTTGCAGTGTCCCCTCTAGTATATTATCTCAATGGTTAAGGTCTATTTATTACTTTAAGACCTTAACGTCATGTAAAAACCGATGAATTTTGCAACTTTAAGTCATGTTTAGCCAACCCACGTAAGTGTTGAGTAGACGAAAAGAAGACAACATAAAACATTTAAAAAGACGTCAAAATACGATTACGATTCATTGCGTTGTAGTAGTACAAACACACCTGTAGACAAGAATTTTAAATGTAAACATTTTCACTACTCTTTCATACGAAGTTCTTCTTAAACATTCCGTGTGCAACCGTTTCTCTACGACTTTAATGTATAATAATATTATAAACTGCCTTTTGTGCGAAACTTATTAAAAATGTTCCCGCGTTGTATTGTTTTGTTCACAATAGTATTTCGGTGAAAAATGAAAAGCGTGAAACTGGGTTATTATTTTTGTTTGTGTGTTAATTACGTTGAGATTTGGTTGCTCGGTATTTGTTATTTCCATCCACTTCTTTGTATGTTACTCTTGATAACTTGTCTTCACTTTTGGTTTATCTATGTTACTTATCTACCTACGCCCCATCGTAAGAGGCAATCTTTGGTCTTCCACTATTCCCCAATGATAGAGTATGAATGAAATGCCAAATGAATTTTACAAAAATAATTTGATAATCATAATGGAATAATTAATTAGATTCAGTTATGATCCAAAAAAGACGATGATAAATGGATATCATAGTCAAAATTATTGTAACAATAAAATTGTCGTTTAATGCACCCATTAAACTCAACCAAATGCTAAATATATCGTTAAAGTTTCATTAAACTCTTAATCACCGTTTTTTTATTTTATTATAGTTCCGGAACGTCCACAGGAAACGCTTAATTATGTTAATTCTAATTTATGCGCTATTCATGTTAATACGGTTTTGAGATCGCTTACAGTAGGTTTCATTCAAACACAAATCAGTATTGTTTTTGTTCCATTTTTATAACTTTGCATATTTTTTTACCACAATGAATACATACTGTATAATTATCGGATTTTAATTTAGGCAGAATTAGGGCTCATTTTTAGGTGGACACAGACAGACACCTACTCCTGTACGATTTTATATAATATATATCCTCCTCCTATATATATACTTATATGAAGGACGATTTCAAATAGATTTCCGCTCAATAAATTAATCTTGTCTTTTAAATGAGTTCATTATCCCGCTTTCTTAATTAATTATAGTTTAATTAGACAGACATATTAATCAATTTATTTTGTTTGTTTCAGGTACAAATCAATTCCGCCATTCCCTTATTGCATGGTGCGGAGATTTTCATGATGCAAAATAGGGAATATGCATCAGACTTCAAAATAAGTCGAAATATTTTTATTGTAATCTTTATTAATATAGAAATATACCTCAAATATATTTTTTTAAATTTACCAACTCTAAATCGGTAAAATAAATACTTAAAAAATGACATTTCAAATTTGCCGCGCATTTTTTCCGAAACGCGATCTTTTGCTTGAAAAGGAAAGTGACGTCAGAGGGCACGTTCGTATGAAGTTTTAGCTTGTTTAGTGTATTGTTTTACGTTTGTTTATGAGTTATTTTGTGCTTTCTTTATACTATTAAATAAAATGGATTATTTTGTCACGAAATACAGTTCTGTAGCAATTCACGAAAGAAATTTAATCCAAATACTACGTTGTTCATATCGTGCCTTCTGACGTCACAGCGAGTTCGCGCCAACATGGCGTTTAAATGCTTCGAAACTGATAGCAGTTTTGATTATTTTTTTGTACTTTATTGATTGATATTTTCCAAAACTTATATTTTTCCGACAATGTAATAACATACAGAATTGATTAAAAATATAAAAAAATTGCATGCATATTCCCTTTTGTGGTATCTAAGGTGATGGTTAAGTTTCACTAGTGGTTGTATATTTGTACCCGGTCGAAAAATGTACATCGGTAGTGGAAAACCCCGTCATAACTAATCAATAAAATTGTGTTGCGTTTCAAGTTATGCCTATATACACGATTTCTACCAAACTGGGACTATTGCTTAAAGTTTATCATAATCACCAGTACGTTGCAGTTCACTGCTGGACATAGGCCTCTCCAAAGATACGCCACAGAGCCCGCTCTACTGCTTTATGTATCTAGTCGATGCCCGTCCTGTTGTGCAAGTCGTCCGTCGTCTATACATTATACAACGATTCAGTTGTCTATACAATAATTTTAAAATTATAATAGCGGCCTGGCTCAGCTTTACCCGGGTACAAATAGATTTCTGTACAATAATATGTACGTATTATACATATAAACCTTCCTCTTGAATCACTCTATCTATTAAAAAAAAACGCATCAAAATCCGTTACGTAGTTTTAAGGATTTAAGAGCGTATACACCTTGCGCGCAAAGTCAACTATAGGTAATTCTTCGTTAATTTCACGCACACATAAGCGACCTGTGTGCGTAGACCTACCGCGTCGGCTCGCTATACAATCGGCTCAAACAATTTTGATCCGTGCGCTTCAAATATTCAATTGAAATGTAAATGTAATATAATATCATAAAAATATTTTATTTGCATTATAAGTAGACAAATATTACTGTGCAAGCAAAGAATAATACAAATTTAGATACTAATCATATTTTCGTTATTATTACATTGTTAAGTTGCATTCAAATCAGTGTTCAATCAGTAAACACTACGGACGTTTTATTAATCATTTCGTGTTCGAACACATAAATAGTGTTAGGGGCTTTACAACCCCTTACAATTACGAAATATATTTAATTTTATATTACAATAAATAACATAATTTAGCCTCGGAATTACATCCCATTATATTACCTGAAACATAATTTATACTCACTACAAAATCATTGTAGGTAATAAAAATAATTAAATATTTTACTACCAAAGTACTAAGATGTGGTAATCGCATTCCGCGCGTGGCTATTTTTACTACGCGCGGCATAATCGACTGCAGCCAGGCCGGAGCGACGAGCGATACGTCCTCCCTGTACAAGGCCTTGCGGCGGTCTGATTTGAGCCACGTCGGACAGCGTGTTTTATAGTAGTTTTTAAAATATTTGTAGAAAACATGAAAACTAATTTTGTTGAAATATAAAAATGGTAATTTATTGATAAGATGTTCTTCTATTATAATATGCAATTGCTATAAAAAAGTATGTACGATAAGTTGGTAAAAAAAAATATGTTCTTGACGAGAGTTTCTGAATAATTTCGCATTGTTTAATTTTTTATTTTTCAGGAACTAAACACAAAAAGATTATTTTTCTCAGCAAAATCCCTCCATAAGGGTCTTATTAGTCTGATAATATTTTTATTTTCATCTTATATTTAGTGGTTTCGGATATCTTAAGCTTCTAAATTGCCATTTAAAGCCTAAATAACGAAACTTGTGTTCAATAATCCTTATAGTACTCACAAATTATCCATCAATCTATAATGTTTTCCACCAAAATCCCTATATGACAACCTTTTCTAAAATTAGTACTAATTATTTTTCCTTTAAATTGTTTATTGGTGGCTATTACTCATTTGAAAAGTCCTGTTTTTAAGCCAAAAAGCGCGCTCAGGGTATAAACGCTCTTAAGCATACAAAGGGACATTTACTGGTGGTAGGTCTCTCATATGTGAGAGGCTGCCTGGGTGGGTACCACCGCTATGTCTATTTCTCCCGTCAAACAGCAGTTTAAATGCACTGTTGTGTTTCGGGTTGAAGGACATTGTAGCCAGAGTAACTACTGGACATATTGAGACATAACATCTTATGTCTCAGGATGGCGAGCGCAGTGGAATGCCAAGCGCTGCTTTGTAATTCAAAGTGTATGATTTTGCTACTGCTTACGAACGGTTCTATGGCTTTCCATCAGCCTAAAGGCATGCTCGTCTTACCATTCATAGAAATAATAAAAAAACTGTTTTTCAAAACAAAACTATTGCGATGTTTGGTTAGAAAATGTTCCACCGTCAGTATTCCTTGCGAGATAACATTGTGTGATAAGCTTATCGATATGTCTAAATGTGTACTTAGCATTCATTGATTTACAATACTTGAGATTAACACGTATCTACAGGTCATTGAACTTAATATTGTATTGGATTTATTTGTGGTGGTTTTGCTTCAAGTATGTTTATTACTTATGTACTGAGTGGGATAATAACATTGTTTTTCTAATCATAGCTGTATAGTTTGATGCTTATACTTTTCTGATAATTTTATTAATTTTTATATTAACGCCCGAACACTGGAACGCCATTTAAATAATAAATTGCTCTTAACAGCGCACGGCCCACTTAGCCAGTACATTTAATCGGGATTAACGTAGTTAAGCGCCATTTATATTTAAGTTGCGTTCCAGTATTTGGGCGTAAGATGAGTAGAAGCCGATTTATCTGAATAAATTGATTGATATGATAAACATTAGGAAGGTTAATACGTATATCACGAACAATACGGATTGTATTCTACACCATATTTGGCTTACATTTTCAGCCAGCGTAATTTTACTTTTGATACCATAACTCAATTAATGACTGCAATAACACCATGTTAAGATAGATATATTTGTATATAGATAAAGGTGGGACATAGAGTGTTTAAACCAATGGTTGCTACAAGGATCTATTAGGAAGCTATACGTGTAAATTATATAGGATCACTTTACTGATGTCCTAAGTTATTAGTACCCAAAGCAGAATTACTCAGTTCAACGTCCTACTGCTAAATAGTCCAGGCAGTAACACACGATAGCAATTGCCCCGACGCGACGTGGTCATTCATAGAGAATTGCCCTCATTAATTACAAAATGTCAACCAGTGACACACGGCGATAGCAAATACGGATTGATGTGATTCATTTAATATTGTGTATTGTCGACGACACAATTGTTTGGTTTTGTTGACATTTCATGCTGAGTGAATTGTGGGTTGCGGGTAGTTGAATAATTAGGTCAAAAATGGTTAATTAATTATTTATTGAGGTAATATTGACTGTTCTGAAACTGCATGCGTTATATTAAGAGCTTTTGTGTGTGGATTGTCGTTATTATTTTCAAATGCGACGTTCAGCACGATCTTTACTGAATATTTGCTTTTTCTTTAAAGCGAAACGATTCATCATGTTTAAAGAATTTCATTCACCGGAAACCAGCGACAAAGGCATGCGTGCTTTTATTAGGTGTAAACACACGCTTTAAAAATAACACTGAAAATTATCTCTTTAGCGGATAAGTACTTAGGTACCTATTACTTGCGAAATGTGGATGTCCTGGCACCTACCCTTCTGGGAAAAAGGCGTGAGTATGTATGTAGTGCCTACGAAGAAAGAAGATAATCAAACTGTATTTTATTCACGATCTCATCCGTGTCAATCTATTTCTTCATAGCTGCGTATAAAATACCAAACGACTCTCTTATTTATTACACAAATCATGTTTGACAATGATTATTAATTTCGTATTAAATAATACCACTTCTCATTGCAATATTCCTCCGGTTCCGAGGTCTGAAAATATACCTGGCATAAATAAACGTGACGTCACCCCGTTCGCGTCAGTAACCCTGAATTGTCGCGGGACGCCAATTAAAGGATATGCGCCTAATTGTGAACCGGCTAGATTGTTAGACCGTGACTCAGTATGTAGGTCGAAGAGTCACGTGGTCATTGCACCAACCGGGAACCGTTCCTGGTAATCTAAGAATATGCTGATGACATAATCAGGAAGTCGGATCATGAATGTAATTTCCTAGGAGATTAAATACGACATGTGTTGGGACTAATCAAGCAACAAGAGGATTTATATTAAAGTCAGGAGAGTAACATATGGCACTAAAGCTTCGTGGTTACTTGCTGTCACCCCGATCCTGAATTGACTAAAATGTATAAAGGAATTGATAAAAGTGGTTGATTATATTATTTGAATCTTGTAATACCTGCCTCGGCATATAGATTTAATTTTTATGTTGTTAAGAGTGTGAAGAACTTCAAACAAAGTTCCAGAAACTACATCGTAAACGGCTAAATTTAATAACCTACAATTTTGTTAGACTACTAATTTTACCTTTTATTTTATGCGAAAATACAAAAAACATATATTATGCAAATATCCTATTTTGTTTCAGTATGTGGAATTCGCTATAGATGCAACTGGATTCCATATTACATGAGCAAGTCATAAAATATCACTTGTAACACAGCTCTGTGTATTTCTGTCTTAATGTTTATAGTCATGCTCTGCTCGATTGAAAACGAGACCGGATTCGATTTATCGCATTTATCAGTGCTCATTTACGTCAATACTACTATATCTATAAACATCGTCCCATATATGTTTAAGTAACGGACACTGGCCCTCTTCAACTTATATACTTAAGTAGGTCTGGATTTTAATCCACAACTCTCCGTAATGTACACAAATGGTTTTTTTATGTTATCATAAATAAATAAATAATTGGGTACCTGTATTAGCACTCTGCTTTGTAAGGGCATCATGCAAGATGCATTAAGACTTTTAAGTCCACGTCAAATTAAAATTGTTTATTGCTTATACTTTATAGTAATAAATAGTAAGTAGTAAATAGTGTCTGGATATGCTATTTTTAGAATGTTTATAAATATTTGCTTACAATTTTAGCTCATATCAACCAGATCCTCATAAGTACGTAGCAAACTGATATGAAAACATAAAGCGCGAGTGGAAACGCCCGCTCAGCTTGTTTGTATGTTAATTAATGCAGGATCATGCTTCACCGGCCATCGCCGTGGACTTTCCACACTCCAGCTTATAGTTATGAAAGTGCAGATTTAGATGACGTCCATTAACAGATTAGTTGTTTGCGATCATTGAGTTCAAGTGACGTGAAGATGTCTGCTAAGTATGCAGTTGAAACTGGTGGCCATCGCTTCGTTGCAGAACTTTAGAGAATTCCCAGACTTGATGTTGGTTTAGTAGACGACTTCGATTGTTTTAGAAGAGGCAATCTAGGAGAAGAGGAATAGGTTTTAGCTATGTCAACAGCTGCATCGGTAACTTCAAAATTCTAAGACGAAAATTTACATTTCAAATTTTCTAGTGGAAAGTTAGGGAAGGTTTAAGTCCAAATCTTGTTTTAAACAGTATCATCATATTTGCCGTCACTATTTATAATTGTATCACAATATGTATATGGCTAAAAAATAATAACTCTTAAAAACTATTGAAACACCTCTGAAACAGATAAAAATTAACTGTTGCCGCTCTGACGCTTCTCGCTTAGTTATAAGAGGCGTAAGCTCAACTTTTTAAGATATACCAAGAATAGTGATTAGTGTCAAACTTCCAAGAAATATAATTGTCTTGGAGTAGACAAAGGATAATGATGTATTATTATTGGCTGTCTGCCACAAAATAAGTTTATTCAAGAATTAAGTATTCTCCTGAAATCGGTCAAGAGAAACGCAGTAGCAACAGTAGCCGAACTATTTTAAAAGTTTAATCTTTATCTTGTAAAGCCACGCTGTGTTCTAGCAAGTTTGTTTAACAAAGTTGTTGAGACAGACTTAGGGGGCGGTTGCAGTTGGTTCTATTTTAGTGTTTAAATCTCGCTTTTGATGTTGCGGCTCGTGTTTCCAAATGAGTTTGCTTACGGAGGAAGGTGTATTACAATTTATTTTTTATTTAGTAATAATTTGTGAAATATCTATCGGTTGTTACTGACTAGGATTCATCTGGGCATAAGTTTGTTAAATAAGAAGAGTAGTTCTTGCCTAAAAATGTACACTAAGTGGATTCGTCTAAACCAGAAGACGATCACAAGACTTCACAGTTTATAACAAAATTGGGATGAAAATACACATGTGAAAACCACCACAAAACTGCACCTATATGATATAAATACTTGTCTATTCATTCCTGATAGCACCTGGCCTATTACAAAGCATTAAGGATAATATCTACGGATAATATTGCCGTAAGCTCAATACCTATCTCATTTACTTCTCAGGTTCTTTAACCATCTCTTTTCCCTCCTATTTAAAAAGACCGACAATGTTTCTGCGATCCAAGTGTTGTAATGTTCATGGACGGCGCTAATCACTTGCCATCAGGTAGACCACTGAGTGGTTTGCTCCTTTGTCAGACTTTAACCTCAATGTTCAATTCCTTTATACAACGAACGCAAAACATTAACAAACGCTGATAACCCCCAAGTATTTTTACCTCCCGCCGAGCTAATGGATAATAGAGTGACGCGACCCTGCACATTACGGGCCAGGTAATGAACACAAGCGCCGGTTGAAAGCCATGTCCGCAATAATCATAGTGGCGGCAATTTGGTAGCTCGTTGGCACATTACGCTGTTCCTTATGCCAAAACACCGGGCAGACGGAGAGCGTCTTAAACTTTTATTTTGTTTGCTCTGTGGCGATCTTTTGGAATGGTTGTTGGGTACGTTTAATTTTGATGTTTTGGATTACATTATGAAACAGAAATTGGTATTTGAAGGATACGTAAAGTTTAATATAAAGGGCGACGATATTCCGTAGCCGTTTCCTTCGATTTTGTGTATATAAAAATAATTTTACCTTGTCTTTCTCCATGTATAAACATGTATTACGATTTACGATATATCTTGTTCATGCAGGTATGAAATAACTCTGTTTATTATTAAAATTGGAATTTGCGCTTATTACAGTCTTCTAAAATAATATAGCGTCAAAAGACCGACTAGTATTTTATTCGTCTGTTTTCTTCCAGACGACTTCATCCAATCTTGTTCCCTAGTACCAGTTCGACCATTAAAATGTATCGCGTGACAAATCGTACCTCAGTTACGGCCCATAGGTCATTATGTATTTTTTAAATTACACTTTTTCAAGTAAACGGTTCGCACGCTTAAAGTGATGGGAAATCCGGCGGGTGTAAGCGTCATTTTTGTTTTTTCAAGTGGCCTGTGGCGCTGAAATCACAGTTCGTGGCCGATAGTGGAATCGACGCGTAATACTTTATTTTCTTCTCATTCGGTATTTCTTTGTATTACAGATACTTGTTGATGCGGATCGTGGATGAATTATTTCATATTCATATTTTCCAATAGTGATATAGTTGCATGAATGCGTTGAAAATACTTGGAGAAACAATATACTGCATGCAAGGCAATGTTGCAGATTATATTTGTGTAACAGACGACATTCTGTGACCTTTATGATGTAGGATGGAACGCCGCGTTTGATGCGAGTATAAATGGCGTATATCATTTCTGAATAGTGATGTTAAATTATTTCGAAAAAGATAACATAAAATTCGTAATATATAAAATAATTTAATTAAAAATTAAAAGACCGACTTCAATATGCACTACAAAGTAATAAATAATGCATATTTCATTGTGCTAGTACACATTGATTGATTTTCTTATTGACTAGACTAGCCAACAAATCTTAAATACGTAATATTTTGAAGGCGGGTCGCCAAGTGCCAAACCAGAACTTTAAGTAATGTAACACAGTTGAATATTACCTACTTGTAGATGTATCGTTGGCGCTCAGTTAGGTCCATATGTAAACTAGAAACAAATTAATTTAACATATTGATCCTACGTGTACATTTGTTGAAATTTTAATAGAATTAATATGTGTCATATGTGTAGTATTGCATACGATCAAAGATACAGTGGTCAAGGGTTTCAACACTAGGGTACACCATTGACTTATTGGAGTCACTTGCATATGTATACAATTACTTTAACAGTGATAGGAATCATAGTGAGGAAAGTATAAGAAAGGGAAGGGTTGTTATTTTTGTATGTTTCCCTCGATTGTAGATAAGTCCGATGCTCAACAATGTTGATTAAGAGCTGATATATTAAGGACGGGCGATTTTTCTATTAGTTATCAGGACACGGACTGGAATTTGCACCCGATATGACTATAGACTCTCGCCCCCAACCACACCGAGGGACAAAACACGCAAGGCGTAACGTGGGTGTCCTGGTTGATACCAGGAGAATCTCTGCATACCCCTTCTGGGAAAATGGCGTAAGTTTATATAGATTAAGACAAATTAATATTGCGTGTAAAATTGCGTGTTTTTCGCTAGAATGTTTTACACAAATTAAATTTAAGTGTAGGTCGTGGTGTTCGTAATTGGCGACCCGCCTTCAAAATATTACGTATTTAAGATTTGTTGGCTAGTCTCGTCAATAAGAAAATTAATCAATGTGTACTAGCACAATGAAATATGCATTATTTATTACTTTGTAGTGCATATTGAAGTCGGTCTTTTAATTTTTAATTAAATTATTTTATTTATTACTTTTTGGTTTTCATAAGCATTGTAATGATGCCAAAGGTAATCATATAATGAAAACTGGATTCAATGTATATAAAAATGAACCATTGTGATCCTTTATAATTTCAAAAACGAAAATTAATATTTTATGATTTTTAAGGAAGCTACACTGTCATTTCGTTTTTATGATAAAGAAAATACTAATATCGGCTGAACCTGCTAGAGATATTGAGTACACTTATGCGTGGTAATCATTCGTTACCCCCTCACCTCTACACCTTCTTTACTTCCTATTTTTAATAAAACACATATACTTAACCTAATGAACAAAAAATCATTGCGTTTCTGCAAAGTTTTGTGGAGGTCTGCTCTCCAGATATGTACCTATTCATCAGGTCTTCACCATATTTTATGTGACCAACATTATGTATAATTCGTTCTGAAGAAAAGTTATTTAAAATCATTTATTTATTGTCGCAGATATTTAGTATTTATATTTGTATATATCCCCCTCCCCTTCCCACGCCCCTTCCTATTTTCCCCTTTCCACCCCCCCCTTGTAGTAATAAACTTATACTGAACCTAATGCAAAAAGAATTATTGCTGTACTGTTCAATTTTGAGAAGTTCTGCCCTTCAGGTCCAAAGATATTCATCAGGTCTTCACAATATTTTTTTTTGTTTAACCTATCATATAATACTCTTTGAAAAAAAAGTTATTTTTAAATCGATTAAGAACTGCCGGAGATATTGAATATTAACAATTGTACCTATTTTCTACCCTCTCACCCTCCCACCCCCACCCTTTTCCCATTTTCACCCACCCTTTGTAATAATATACTTATACTTAATCTAACGCAAAAAGAATTAATGCTGGACCGTTTAATTTTGAGGAGTTCTGGTCGGCAGATCCTAAGATATTCATCAGGTCTTCACCACTTTTATATGGGACCAACCCTGTATATCATGCTTTCCAACAAAAAAGAAATATTCAAAATCGGTTCACAATTGCCGGCGTAATCGCGTAACAAACATACAAAAAAAAAATTCAGTCGAATTGATTACCTCCTCTTTTGAAGTCGGTCAAAAAGGATAACCTTACTATCGTTTTCACTTGATACGTGTAGAAATGTCGCATCTTCATCTTTGAATTATACCACGTTACAAGAAATGTTATTACAAAACCGAGGATTTATCTTAAGGTATTTTCAAACCGCTGTATCTAAGATGACGCCCACCCCTCTAGCCGCAAAATCAACGGCGCGGCGTCCCGAAGCAAATTCGCATCATCCAAGGGGCCGGCTAGACCACTGGAACACTCAAATCCTCCGTAATGCAAGCACACTAGTACAATACAGATAACGGGCGGCAGCTTTGTAACAAAGACTCCGTAACTTCGCACTGAGATATTTAATTAAGGCTCCACGTAAATTCGGTGCCCCGGGGTGCACGAGAGGCGAAGGGTATATTTTGCCCTTGTTTGTATTTACACGTGTCTGCAGCGGCTGGCAATGTTAATTGTGAAATAATATGGATAATTAGGAAGAGGGAAGGGCGCGGGCTGCCTGAGCTGTTGTCGAGACGAGCGCCATGGGATCAAGTTAGTTGTGTGAAATATTGGCGAAGTGTTTTTGTTGTTTTGGCAGTTGGTAGGTTTGTATGAACTGTGCAACTGTTTGTTAGGTCCTATAGTACCCTCCTTTCAGTAATCCTAGGTCTTTTGAGCAAAGCGTGATTAGATAGCAGGTTGGTATTATTGTGAATGTAAATGATAATAGATACTCGATAATTTATCTGAAGACACCCTGCCAAGTAACAATGTAGTCGCGTTGGTTGTTTAAATAAACAATTTTCAAAAATAAATAAAGTAGTGAGCAAGTGGTTAAGATTGAGAGATTAAAGCCGACGATAAAAACCGGTGTTACATTAATAAAGTGCTCAACAGTTGTTTCATCATAAAAATTTAATATTAAAATATAAAACTCCGTCATAACTTCATAATTCCCCCCACACCTCGGTGATTCTAAACAAATCTCGTCGCAAACAATAAAGCGATGCAGCGGATTAAAGCGACATGTCGTTTTCCACCCCATTGGCTGTCGTGCCGCTGCAGCGCGGCAGGAGCGCGACTCGCTGGCACCGCGCCAACCCTTATACCGTCCAGCGCCAATTTTGATGGGTGTCGAGTGTTAAGGAGGGTCATTTGGTCTATTTATAAGATTAAGTTCAATAACATTGTTATAAATATAGTAGATTGTTCGTTTTTTAATGGATGCTCGTGGCCGCTAAGCCGGTGTTTTGATACTAATCTCTTGTGTTTTATGGTTTGTGTGAGCCGCGTAATTTTGTTTGCGTACATCATAGTTTTTTGTATGTGTTTGGATTAACTTTGGAAATTTAGTTTGGAAGTTTGTTGTTTGCTTTTTATTAAACATACATAAGTGCATAACATATTTAAGTCAAAGAAAAGGGATGAGAGCAGAGTTACTTAAAGTATGACGCAAAATGTATGTAAATTACAAATATGTTTTAAAAAAATATCCATCGATTATAAGAAAAATATATTTTTAAATCTAGATACTGTGTTCAAAAGAATTTTCATCCCTCATTTGGCATCAAACAGTTTTGTGCAGCCAATCTAGTATTTGGAGCGCTCACGTTTGGTAAATAAAATTCCTCCGTGCCTTGGGGATCACATTAATGCCATCGATGTCGATTCACGCCAAATAGCAATCTTCAAACACAGTTGGATACCTTATGTCTGGTACGATAGTTCGATCTCTAAACTACTTACACAAACGAATAATGAATGAAATTCTCACACGTTTTGTTATCAAACATCTTCAGATTATTGTTTCAGCAGAGGCGTGTTAGACATTTACTATTTGATTTTACATCGTCCAGTCGTCATTGCTATTTCATAGGTATTGTGAAACTTTCATCTTTGCCACAAGAAATATTATTCATAGATAAATCATAAAACGAAGTTGATTTTACTCCATAATAAATAAATTATTTATAGATCCAAAATTAATATTACTAGGAAGCTACGTTGATGAGTAAAGGCTAAACTATCAATCGTATTTTAATAAAAATTGATGACTAAATGATATTTTCTTTTACTTAATTATTCGCAGATATAGCAGTCTTTTTTTTGTACCACCAATGGTGGGTTAACGTGGAAAAGTAGTAAACAGGGTTACCGCGGAAGCATTTCGTCCCTCACAATTCCCGCAAACATAGGTTCAAATCATTTAATAGGGCTAAACTGTCCAATTTCCAATGGAATGTGCAGTATATAATAATGTACAAATCGTTGCCGTGTCTTGTAAAGGTAAGCTGTTGGCATTTGTAACAACAGCGTTGGTATCGCACCTGTAATGCCTTCATAATGCTAAGTTAGAATTGTCAGTATGGGGCCGTCCACTAATCACGTGATCTTTTATTTAGCATTTATTGACCCCCTCTCCCCTTTAGTGATATGTGGTGAGATTTAAGCCTAACCCCCCCCCCCCCCCATCCACAATCACGCCTGTATTTGGTACATATAAATAAATCTTAACATTTATCGAATATTACCTTT